>OZ022246.1:11891819-12106819 GCA_963978895.1 Erpobdella octoculata
TTGCTTTCTCGTTCCTGTTTTTGCTCATTCACTAGTTCCCGTTTCCGCACGCTCTCTCGCTCCCGCCCCGCTCTTTTTGTGACCGATTTTAATTTTTTTCACGAAAACCTTCCTCCATTGATTCTCAAGGTTATGTAAAAAATTAATTACGATCGGATGAATGGTGTAGCAATGCAGACACACAGACAGTCATTTTTACAAACTTTTATTTAGTTTAAAATCTCTGTTTGTGTGTGTGTGTGTGTGTGTGTGTGTGTGTGTGTGTGTGTGTGTGCGTGTGTGTGTGTGTGTGTGTGACTTTCTCAGTACACAAATCTTGCAAGTAAAATTTAACCAGTTTTTTGACTAGCTAGGAAGCTGAAACTTTCAGCATAGCTTTATATTGGATGACAATGCTTGATTCAATAAAGAAAAACTCAATTTGAACATCTTTCGTATTTCTAAATCGAGTGTATTTTAAATTAAAGTTTGTGCTAAAAAACTCGTTTTTTTCCTTTACTTGTTCTCTATATAGAAGATATATGTATCGAGAATATGGATGACCAAAGTTTGTAGAGATTTTTGTTCATGACGCAGACTTTACGCAGAGTACTAGCGGGGTACCCGGCGTTGCCTGAGATTTTTATTGGTTTTTCTAATGTTTGTCTCTCTCGTTCCCATTTTCTTCCGCGCTTGCTCTCCCGCTCTTGGTCGCTTTTCCGCTACCGGTTGCTTTCCTGATCCCGGTCGCTTTCCCGCTCCCGGCCGTTTTCTCGCTCTCGTTTGCTTTCCCGCTCCCGGTCGCTTTCTCGATCCCGGACGCTTTCCCGTTCTTGGTCGCTTTACCTTTCCCGTTCACTTTTCCGCTCTCATTTGCTTTTTTGTTCCCTCTTGCTTTCCCGTTCCCGTTTCCACTCATTTTCTAATTCCCGTTTCCGCTCGCTCTCCCACTCCGTTCATTTCGTGACCAATTTCAATTTTTTCTTCACTATAATTGTCTCCCATTGCCTCTCAAGCTTGTGTGAAAATTACATTACGATCGGATGAATGGTTTAGCAATGCATAAAGGACTTATATAGATACTTACTTACTTACATAATCTTATTTTTACAAACTTTTATTTAGGTTACAATCTTTGTTTGTGTGTGTGGCTTTCTCTGTACGCAAATCTTGCAAGTAAAATTTAACCAGCTTTTTGACAAGCTATGAAGATGAAATTTTCAGCATATTTTTATATTGGACTAGCGGGGGCACCCGGCGTTGCGCGGGGTTTTTAGAGGTTTACCTAATGCGTTTCTTTTTCGCTCCCGTTTCCTTCGCGCTTGCGTTCCCACTTTCAGTCGTTATCCGTTCCCTGTCGCTTTCCCGCTCATTTTTTCGCTCTCAGTCCCCCCCCTAGATCCGATTCTACATATATACATACATACATACATACATACATACATACATACATACATACATACATACATACATACATACATACATACATACATACATACATACATACATACATACATACATACATACATACATACATACATACATACATACATACATACATACATACATACATACATACATACATAGATACATATATAGATACATACACACACATACATACTTTGAATTAGCATTTAGTGCCAAAATATTGTGAAAAAAACACATACATACGTACATACATACATACATACATACATACATACATACATACATACATACATACATACATACATACATACATACATACATACATACATACATACATACATACATACATACATACATACATACATACATACATACATACATACATACATACATACATACATACATACATACTTACATACATACATACATACATACATACATACATACATACATACATACATACATACATACATACATACATACATACATACATACATACATACATACATACATACATACATCTATATATATAAAAGAACATGTCCTGACTGACTGACTGACTGACTGACTGACTGACTGACTGACTGACTGACTGACAGATGACTGACTGATAATCAACGCCGAGCTCAAACGCCTCATCCTAGGAACGTGAAATTTGGAACTTATATTACTTTTATAGCGTAAACATCCGCTAAGAAAGGATTTTTGAAAATTTTGCTCCTGAGGGGAAAAAACTGGAAAACAACCTTTTTTCTAAAATTTTTTCTAAAGTTTTTTTCTGAAATTTGGTATATAGATTCTTTTTGAAAAATAAAAAGATAGGTGTTTAACCATTTTTTGAAAATTCGGTTTCCCGGACCTCAAATGTGGGTTGGAAAATTGAGTTATTTGGTTTTTAAAGTAGCTTCTACTCAAAAACTGTTAATGCTACAGGAATAAAAATTAGTATTTAGTTTCTACTCCAACAATAATGAAATATGTGTTTTAGCATTTTTTGAAAATTTGGTTTCCAGGACTTCAAATGTGGGGTGGAATATAGGGCAAATTGTCTTTTATAGTAACTGCTACTCAAAAACAGTAAATGCCACAGATGTAAAAATTATTATTTAGTTTCTTTTCTAAAAATAAAGATATACGTGTTTCACCATTTTTTACAAATTTGGTTTCCCGGACCTCAAATGTGGGTTGGAAAATTGGGTTATTTGGTTTTTAAAGTAGCTTCTACTCAAAAACTGTTAATGCTACAAAAGTAAAAATTAGTATTTAGTTTCTACTCTAAAATTAAGGATATATGTGTTTCACCATTTTTTGAAATTTTGGTTTTCAGGACCTCAAATGTGGGGTGGAAAAAAGGTTTCTTTGGTTTTTAAAGTAACTGCTACTCAAAAACTATGAATGCTACAGATGTCAAAATTAGTATTTAGTATTTACTCAAAAAATTATGATATAAGTGTTTCAACATTTTTTTAAAAATTTGGTTTCCAGGACATCAAATGTGGGGTGGAAAAAAGGGTTATTTGATTTCAAAATAACTGCTACTCACAAACTGTAAGTGCTACAAATGTAAAAATTAGTATTTTGAAGTTTTGTGCCGGTTAAAAGTAGCTAAGTTCAGTTTATCACCGGCCGGGCCAAGCTGTTATTTTAGAGTCTTCACACGGGCTAGGCCAAACCTTAAATCAAAGTGGAACGGGCCGAGGTTTTTCACCAAGTATATAGATATTTTAGTGATTTTAGGGTCTTCAGTTGGGCCGGGCCAAACCTGAAGTCAAGGTGGGACGGGCCGAAGTTTTTCATCAAGTATATAGAACTTCTAAGCCTGTAAGAATGGGCCGGGCCTAATTCAGACGGGCTGTGCCGGGCCAGGAGTTTGGGTTTTTAAAACGGGCTGGGCTAAGTTGTCGACGGGCCGAGCCGAGACCTAAAAAATTGATCTCTACTATGGATGCACGGTTCAAACTCTCTAATTTCATGCGAGCGAAGCCGCTACGGGCACTGCTAGTACATACATACATACATACATACATACATACATACATACATACATACATACATACATACATACATACATATATAGATACATACACACACATACATACTTTGAATTAGCATTTAGTGCCAAAATATTGTAAAACAAGTAAATTAAAAACGAATTTTTAAAACCAATGCTCTTATATGTAATTAAAACACAAATTTTGCAATCAATTTTTTCTTATATTACTCTTTTATTTTATGTTAAAGTCGAAATATCTTAATTATATCGAAATATCGAAATTAATTAAAATTATCTAAATTAATTGACTTATTGTAAAACTAATAATTGAATATTGCATTGTCTTCTATTTTGAGCATGTATGCAAAATTTGAAAAAATCTATCATCAGGAAGTGACTCAAAAATTGATTGCAAGATTTGAAACAGACAGAGAAACAAACAGACAGACAGAGAAACAGAGACGACGAGTTAATAAAAGCATTGGTAATAATAATAAAAATATCATCAAAAAGCATCGAATTTAAATATCTCAACTATTTTCATGAAAATTTCGTACACGCTTGAGAATCGCGGTCAGTGAGTGTGGTTCGTGTTAACTTGGTAAAATAGTCTGCCAGTCGGTTAGCGTTTTGTGGTCAAGAAAACCCTCAAGAAAACCCTCAAGAAAACCCTCAAGAAAACCCTCAAGAAAACCCTCAAGAAAACCCTCAAGAAAACCCTCAAGAAAACCCTCAAGAAAACCCTCAAGAAAACCCTCAAGAAACCCCTCGATAAAATCCTCAAGAAAATTAACTAAATTAATTGACTTATTGTAAAACTAATAATTGAATATTGCATTGTCTTCTATCTTGAGCATGTATGCAAAATTTGAAAAAAGTCTATCATCAGGAAATGACTCAAAAATTGATTGCAAGATTTGAAACAGACAGAGAAACAGACAGACAGAGAAACAGACAGACAGAGAAACAGAGCCGACGAGTTAATAAAAGCATTGGTAAAAAACACATACATACGTACATACATACATACATACATACATACATACATACATACATACATACATACATACATACATACATACATACATACATGCATACATACATACATACATACATACATACATACATACATACATACATACATACATACATGCATGCATGCATGCATGCATACATACATACATACATACATACATACATACATACATACATACATACATACATACATACATACATACATACATACATACATACATACATACATACATAAACACACATACATGCACATACACATACATACATACACACATACATACGCACATACATATATATCTATATATATATAGTTCTCGCTCGTTCACCCGCTCCGCTCCGCTCATTTTGTGACGGATTTTAAAATTTTTTTCTCTATATTTGATTCCCCTTGACTCTCAAGGTTGTGTGAAAATTTCATTACGATCGGATGAATGGTGTAGCAATGCATAAATAACATACCTATATATATATATACATACATACAAACATTCATTTTTATTACCAATGCTTTTATTAACTCGTCGGCTCTGTTTCTCTGTCTGTTTCTCTGTCTGTTTCTCTGTCTGTTTCTCTGTCTGTTTCAAATCTTGCAATCAATTTTTGAGTCACTTCCTGTTGATAGATTTTTTTCAAATTTTGCATACATGCTCAAGATAGAAGACAATGCAATATTCAATTATTAGTTTTACAATAAGTCAATTAATTTAGTTAATTTTCTTGAGGATTTTATCGAGGGGTTTCTTGAGGGTTTTCTTGAGGGTTTTCTTGACCATAAAACGCTAACCGACTGGCAGACTATTTTACCAAGTTAACACGAACCACACTCACTGACCGCGATTCTCAAGCGTGTACGAAATTTTCATGAAAATAGTTGAGATATTTAAATTCGATGCTTTTTGATGATATTTTTATTATTATTACCAATGCTTTTATTAACTCGTCGTCTCTGTTTCTCTGTCTGTCTGTTTGTTTCTCTGTCTGTTTCAAATCTTGCAATCAATTTTTGAGTCACTTCCTGATGATAGATTTTTTCAAATTTTGCATACATGCTTAAAATAGAAGACAATGCAATATTCAATTATTAGTTTTACAATAAGTCAATTAATTTAGATAATTTTAATTAATTTCGATATTTCGATATAATTAAGATATTTCGACTTTAACATAAAATAAAAGAGTAATATAAGAAAAAATTGATTGCAAAATTTGTGTTTTAATTACATATAAGAGCATTGGTTTTAAAAATTAGTTTTTAATTTACTTGTTATATATATAGATGACAATACATGATTTAATAAAAAAAAATTTAATTTGAACATCTTTCGTATACATACACACTTACACACACAGACAGACATCGAGTGTATTTGAAATTAAAGTTTGTGTTAAAAAACTCGTTTTTTCCTTTACTTGTTATATATATAGATTATAATACCTAACGCGTGAGTTATGATAATGACCCAGAGTGTGAGTCTCAAGAGTCAGCTCAATTTAAATGAATGCAAACAGTACAATGCAACGATGTAGTAAGTGTTCATAGTGATGTAAGACTTTTGTAAGTGCATGCATAAAGGTAAATTTTTTTATTTGTGGCCACTTCGGGCCCTTCAACCCTCATGGGCCCCCCGCATTTCGGGGTCTGCAGGGGCGGTAGTTACGCCACTGAGTACTGAGCTCCTGGTCTGCACCGAGAAACAACAACTACTCAAAAATTGTATTAACAACCAGAAAAGTACTCAGCATGTTTGTTTTATGAACACAAAAGTATTTCATAGCAAATTTTTAGTTTTAAAAGCTGATTGTTGCGCCATTAATAAAAAAATATATAAGTAAAACGTGCGTGTGCTAAAAAAAATGTTAGTTGTAGCCTCCATTGATGAGTACTACCGACAACAAATTGCTTGTGCGTGAAACATCGACATCTGATTGCAAGTTAACATGTTGCTGAGGTACACTTTTGTGCTGCACAGAATTATAATTTATTATGTGGAGATGTTTGTTTTTTGTGCTATTTTCTTGTACGTATTTATGAATTTCATCTAAAGTGATGTTGTTTTTTACCAAAAATGAAAGATTTCCTGCTCTTTTTGAAATTTTAACATACAAACGACGGTCGTCAAAAAGCAAAATCTGATGGGGTAGAAGAGTTATTCCGTATGTTTCCTTAATTCTTTCGACAACATTGGCAAGGTGGTCCAGCTTGCCCACATAGTATACTCTTGGTGTCAATTGTGGCTTCACGTGCTTGGGGTTAGCTTCGATTAGAACTCTTTGTGTGTTGCTGTAAAAAAAAACATTTTAAATTAAATATTTTTCACAAAGCACGTTGATTTTGTTAAAAGCTGCCGACAGTAAACTTTTCAACTTGCTGCAACATTCCAATGACTGGGTAATAGTGATGGGCGATTTTGAACGAATCGTTCATTTTGAACGATTTATTGAGGTGAACCAACTGAGTCGATTCACTAATTCTAAAAAGAATCGTTCAATCTTATTTGGTTCATTTACGTAATTAACATTGAGGCGGAGCTTACCGGACTAGCCAGCCAATGTCAAAGGGCCTCAAGCTCGGCTTATTTACATTAACTCACTATAGAAATTAGCTAAGAAAAAACAGTGTCTCTATCAAAGGTTATTTTGATATCAAAAGCGCAATTAAAAATTTCGTGTTCCGCTAAGAATAACAATTCCCTCAATCCCAAAGTCATAAACTTGGTCAAGGCATTAGCTGGTTCACTACAGAAAAGGTTAACTGGTGCAGAAACGCAAACTCTCTGCGCAGAGTCAACCTTGCTGGACCCTCGGTTTGAAAGAAAAAGATTTAGCAATGCTTCACCACTAGAACAGGCAGTGAAGAATGTAAAACTTTTGGCGTCCAGAAAGAATAATAATAATCTAGTGCAGCCTCAAGTAGATGATGATTACCCATTCCAATGACTGGGTAATAGTGATGGGCGATTTTGAACGAATCGTTCATTTTGAACGATTTATTGAGGTGAACCAACTGAGTCGATTCACTAATTCTAAAAAGAATCGTTCAATCTTATTTGGTTCATTTACGTAATTAACATTGAGGCGGAGCTTACCGGACTAGCCAGCCAATGTCAAAGTGCCTCAAGCTTGGCTTATTTACATTAACTCACTATAGAAATTAGCTAAGAAAAAACAGTGTCTCTATCAAAGGTTATTTTGATATCAAAAGCGCAATTAAAAATTTCGTGTTCCGCTAAGAATAACAATTCCCTCAATCCCAAAGTCATAAACTTGGTCAAGGCATTAGCTGGTTCACTACAGAAAAGGTTAACTGGTGCAGAAACGCAAACTCTCTGCGCAGAGTCAACCTTGCTGGACCCTCGGTTTGAAAGAAAAAGATTTAGCGATGCTTCACCACTAGAACAGGCAGTAAAGAATGTAAAACTTTTGGCGTCCAGAAAGAATAATAATAATCTAGTGCAGCCTCAAGTAGATGATGTTCTAAAACAACAAAAACCCCGATCTTCAATATGGGATGATTTTGACAGCAGAAATGCAGACTGTATCAACTCCCAAACCCCGATGTCCGAAGCCATCATTAAAGTAAAGCGGTTTACTGATGAACCCTTAATTGCAAGAGATGCTGACTTTTTGAAATAGTGGAGTGACGGTATGCGGACTTTTCATCAAAGGACGATTCATCAAGGGACTGCTCATCAAGGACTATTCATCACGGGACTATTCATCAAGAAACTATTCATCAAAGGACTATTCATCAAAAGGACGGTTCATCATAAGGACTGTTCATCTAAAGTCTATTTATCAAGAGGACTATTCATCAAATTTTGATCTAAAGACTTTTCATCAAAGGACGATTCATTAAGGGACTGTTCATCAAGGACTATTCATCAAGGAACTATTCATCAAGAAACTATTTATCAAAGGCCTATTCATCAAAGGCCTATTCATCAAAAGGACGGTTCATCATAAGGACTGTTCATCTAAAGTCTATTTATCAAGAGGACTATTCGTCAAATTTTGATCTTAAGATCTTGACGTTATTTCTTGTCCAGTTGTTTTATTTACTGTATGTGACGAATAAAATTGTTGTATATTACAACTACAACCATGTTTTCTACAAACTTCTTGATTGCTCGAAGCATGTGTGTTTTTGAAACGTGGCCCCTTGGTGTTAAATGACCGATGCCAGATTTGACATAGCGGGCATGTATGATGCTTTGGCGTGTTTATGGCATTTGGTGAATGTGTACATATGCCGGTTTGCAAAAATAGTCAAATTTAGATTTTCTGGTGCTGTGACCGGGAGCGGGAAAGCGATCGGGTGCCGGAAGGCGACCGGGAGCGGGAGACAAGCGGGAACGAGAGAGCGACCGGGAGCGTGAGAGCAAGCGGGAGCGGGGAAGCGACCGGGAGCGGGAAAGCGAAGCGGTGAAGGAAATAGGAGCAAGAGAAAAACGATCGAAAAATCTCTAAAAACCCCGGGCAACGCCGGGTACCCCGCTAGTTCTATTATAGAGTATAAAGTATTTGGATGCAAGCACAGTAGCAATGTAAATTTGATATAAGTTACCCTACATTTTGGTAACATATTTTGGTTGAAAATAACATCGTGAACAATTTTATTATTTTTTTTTATGAATAGTCCGCTTGATGAATAGACATTAGATGAACAGTCCTTATGATGAACCGTCCTCTTGATGAATAGTCCTTTGATGAATAGTCCTTTGATGAATAGTCCTTTGATGAATAGTCCTTCGATGAATAGTCCTTGATGAACAGTCCCTTGATGAATCGTCCTTTGATGAACAGTCCTAGAATCGGAGTGACAGAGCTGGTGTATACTGTATATATTTTTTGTAAAGGTTGTCAACAGTAAACATTGTAACCGCTTTGTAACGTTTCTTAACCGTCACTTTTTGGTTACAAGAAACGTGTTTCTTTTTGGTTGTTTTGCTCATAGGCTATGCGTTAAAGAAACGTTTCCTACGTAACGTTTCAGAAACGTTTCCTACGTAACGTTTCAGAAACGTTTCCTACGTAACGTTTCAGAAACGTTTCCTGTGTAACGCTTTAGAAACGTCCTCTATTATTTACTCATGCAAATTATTACGTTACAAAACAATTGTCATGTTTACTAGGTACACACTACGTGTACATTGAATCTACAGGGTGGGCCAAAAAAGTAAGAGACGGGTACGGATTTTTGTACTCGATATATATATTTTATTTATTACAACGAGAGGATTTTGAATATTTTGTTCCTTAGAAGCTGGTTTTGCATGTGCATTTTAATTTCTTCTGTTGAATACTCAAACGAGTATTAATCGCCTTGAAGAATCGAACCCGCAGCCTTTCACTTACAGAGCGAACTCGCTAACTTAAGCGCCACAGAATCACACAGCTCACATTTTTCAGTAGACCAACTAATTTTTATTCAAAATTAATTTGAGTCTTATTTTGGTGATCTTTCAATAGCAACCATGAACCTTAAAATTGGTTTAGTTGTTCAAAGATTTTAGCAATTGTGTTTGTTATAAATGAGCATATATTTTATGTCTATATAAAATTATATTTGTTGTAATAACAGTCTATATTATCTGTGATATAACAAATAAATGCAAATTAACTAACAATTTCTTTAAAAGTTATAAAAGAAAACTTGTAGGTACTTAATTGGCAAACGGGGAATCGAACCGTAGCATCTAATTTACAGAGCAAACTCGTTAACCTCAACACCACGGAGTCTTACTATACTGCTAAAGGTTTACTAAATGTATAGGCTTTTTAGATAATGCAGCGACTATAGTAATGCTAAATATTTCTATCACATTTTAACTTCACTTTCAAAAACAGAGTTAAAATCATAGCACCCTTAAAATTAGTTTTATTATTTATCTATATATATAAAAATGAATGTTTGTATTTATGTATGTTAATGTCCTTTATGCATTGCTACACCCTTCATCCGATCGTAATGAAATTTTCACACAACCTTGAGAGTCAATGAAAATCAAAAAAAAAAAAAAAATTTTGAAATCCGTCACAAAATGAGCGGAGCGGAGCGGGTGAGCGAGCGGGAACTATATATATATGTATGTGCGTATGTATGTGTGTATGTATGTATGTGTATGTGCATGTATGTGTGTCTGTGTTTATGTATACATATATATATATATATATATATATATATATATATATATATATATATATATATATATATATATATATATATATATATATATATATATGTTTATATATATATATATATATATACATATCTACACATATATATATATATATATATATATACATATACATATATATACATATATATATATATACATATATATATATATATATATATATATATATATATACATATATATATATATATATATATATATATATACATATATATATATACATATATATATATATATATATATATATATATATATATATATATATATATATATATATATATATCTATATATATAAAAATGAATGTTTGTATTTATGTATGTTAATGTCTTTTAGGCATTGCTACACCATTCATCCGATCGTAATGAAATTTTCACACAACCTTGAGAGTCAAGGGGAAAGTCAAATAAAAAAAAAAATTTGAAATCCGTCACAAAATGAGCGGAGCGGAGCGGGTGAGCGAGCGGGAACTATATATATATGTATGTGCGTATGTATGTGTGTATGTATGTATGTGTATGTGCATGTATGTGTGTCTGTGTGTGTGTTTATGTATGTACTAGCGGAGATACCCGGCGTTGCCCGGGTTTTTTAGAGGTTTTTCTAATGTTTGTCTCTTTCTCTCCCGTTTCCTTTCCCACCTGCTTTCCCACTCCCGTTCGCTTTCCCGTTTTCGGTCGTTTTCCCGCTCCCGGTCGCTTTCCCGCTCCCGGTCGCTTTCCCGCTCCCGGTCGCTTTCCCGCTCCCGGTCGCTTTCCCGCTCCCGGTCGCTTTACCACTCCCGGTCGCTTTCCCGCTCACGTTTGCTCTCCCATTCCCGCTCACGCTTGCTTTTCCGTTCCCGCTCGCTGTCCGTTCCGGGTCGCTTTCCCGTTTCTATAATAGACAAACTAACCCACAAACATTCATATATCTATATATATAAAAGAACATGTCCTGACTGACTGATAATCAACGCCGAGCTCAAACGCCTCATCCTAGGAACGTGAAATTTGGAACTTATATTACTTTTATTGCGTAAGCATCCGCTAAGAAAGGATTTTTGAAAATTTTGCTCCTGAGGGGAAGAAACTGGAAAACAAACTTTTTTCTAAAACAATGTATATCTCGAAAACCAAAAATGAGGAAATTTTGAAATTTGGTATATGGATTCTTCTTGAAAAATAAAAAGATACGTGTTTCACCATTTTTTGAAAATTCGGTTTCCTGGACCTCAAATGTGGGTTGGAAAATTGGGTTTTTTGGTTTTTAAAGTAGCTGCTACTCAAAAACTGTGAATGCTACAGGAGTAAAAATTAGTATTTAGTTTCTACTCCAAAAATAATGAAATACGTGTTTTAGCATTTTTTGAAAATTTGGTCTCCAGGACTTCAAATGTGGGGTGGAAAATAGGGTTATTTGTTTTTTAAAGTAATTGCTACTCAAAAACTGTAAATACCACAGATGTAAAAATTAGTATTTAGTTTCTATTCTAAAAATAAAGATATACGTGTTTTACCATTTTTTTAAAATTTGGTTTCCAGGACCTCAAATGTGGGGTGAAAAATAAGGTTATTTGGTTTTTAATGTAACTGCTACTCGAAAACTGTAGATGCTACAGGAGTAAAAATTAGTATTTGGTTTCTACTCCAGAAATAATGATATACGTGTTTTACCATTTTTTGAAAATTTGGTTTTCAGGACTTCAAATATGGGGTGGAAAATAGGGTTACTTGGTTTTTAAAGTAACTGCTACTCAAAAACTGTAAATGCTACAAAAGTAAAATTAGTATTTAGTTTCTACTCTAAAAATAATGATATACGAGTTTCAACATTTTTTGAAAATTTGGTTTCCAGGACCTCAAATGTGAAGTGGAAAAAGGGTTATTTGATTTTAAAATAACTGCTACTCAAAAACTGTAAGTGCTACAGATGTGAAAATTAGTATTTTGAGGTTTTGTGCCGGTTAAAAGTAGATGAGTTCAGTTTATCACCGGACGGATGGGCCAAGCCGTTATTTTAGGGTCTTCATACGGCCCTGCCCAAACCTTAAATCAAGGTGGGACGGGCCAAGATTATTAACCAAGTATATAGACATTTTAGTGTTTTTATGATGTTCAGACGGGCCGGGCTAAACCTGAAGTCAAGGTGGGACGGGCCGAAGTTTTTCATCAATTATATAGAACTTCTATGCCTGTAAAAACGGGCCGGGTCCATAGTAGACGGGCCGTGCCTGGCCAGGAATTTCGGTTTTTGAAACGGGCTGGCCAAGTTGTCGACGGGCCGAGCCGAGACCTAAAAATTGATCCGTGCAGCACTCTACTATGTATGCACGGTTCAAATTCTCTAATTTCATGCGAGCGAAGCCGCTACGGGCACTGCTAGTATATATATATATAGTCTTAGCAAATCTACTTTACGTTTTATAGGCTAACAGAAGTTATGAAAGAATGGAAAAGAAAAAATGAGCGTGAACGGGAGAGCAACCGTGACCGGGAATGGGAGAGCAAGCATGACCGGGAACGGGAGAGCAAGCGTGAGCGGGAACGGGAAAGCGACCGGGAACGGGAAAGCGACCGGGAACGGGAAAGCGACCGGGAACGGGAAAGCGACCGGGAACGGGAAAGCGACAGGGAACGGGAAAGCGACCGGGAACGGAAAAGCCACCGGGAACGGGAAAGCGACCGGGAACGGGAAAGCGACCGGGAACGCGGAAAGCGACCGGGAACGCGGAAAGCGACTGGAATCGGGAGAGCAAGCTTGGAAGGAAACGCGAGCAAGAGAGAAAATCGATAACAAAACTTCTGAGCGGGAAAGCGACCGGGAGCTGGAAAACGACCGAGAGCGGAAAAGCGACCGGGAACGCGACGAAAACGGGAAAGTGGAGAAGGAAACGGGAGCGAGAGGGACAAACATTAGAAAAACCTCTAAAAACCCCGGGCAACGCCGGGTAACCCCGCTAGTTTATTAAATAAATTTTGGCAATTGCGTTTCTTAGAAATAAACATAGATTTTACATTTTTATAAAACTTTATCTATATATATAAAAGAACTGACTGATTGATAATCAACGCCGAGCTCAAACGCCTCATCCTAGGATCGTGAAATTTGGAACTTATATTACTTTTATAGCGTAAACATCCGCTAAGAAAGGATTTTTAAAAATTTTGCTCCTGAGGGGAAAAAACTGGAAAACAATGTATATCTCGAAAACCAAAAATGAGGAGATTTTGAAATTTGGTATATAGATTCTTTTTGAAAGATAAAAAGATACGTGTTTCACAATCTTTTGAAAATTCGGTTTCCGGACGCGAATATACAAACAGCCTCGGAAACTTCCACTTGCATATTAATTAGTGTGCTATATATAGACTGAGTGAAAGTTTCACCTAATTTAAGTCGTGAACGCTTCCACGTGCATACTAATTAGAGTGTGCTATATATTGGACTGAGCTTCCCGAAACCCGCCAAAATTTTTTGTTTGAGTGGGTTCGGTTTTGTTTTTCATTGCTTCGCCTTCGATTAAAAAAATGAATAGTATTAATAACAACGTGCGAAATCGTCTTCGATTGAAGCTGTTAAAAGTTAAAGAAAAAGCCGTTGGTTTGTGTTTCGGTTATTATAATTGTTATTATATCTGTTCCAATGCTGATAAGTTTCTTGCGTCAAATACTCTCAACAATTAATTTTATAATACACAATATTGCACAGCCATGTCAGCCAGAAGTTGATCCTAACTTTGAAGTGTCAGCTGCTACTCTTTCCCCAGAACCACTTTCAAAAGTAAGTATCAACAATAACAACAAGCCTATGACTCCTATTGATATAATTTGTCATTAAGCTCAACTAAAAATGTTGATACCAGTGATAAACAATATTACAGGCACATCAGTCAGAAGCAGCTGGTGGTACAAGTGAGCAACTGCAAGCTCAGATCAAACAAGTGGACTTCCCAGAACCACTTTCAAAGGTAAGTAGTAACAAAATTAATAGAAATAATTGAAATAATTTGTCTTCAAGCTCAACTAACAATGTTGATACCAATGATAAACAATATTACAGGCACATCAGTCAGAAGCAGCTGATGGTACAAGTGAGCAACTGCAAGCTCAGATCAAACAAGTGGACTTCCCAGAACCACTTTCAAAGGTAAGTAGCAACAATAGGGCCTAGAAAACTGGTATGGCTGGCAAAATTAACAGCCATGTTATAGTTAAATGCACAACATAACTATCTCTACCATTTTCCCTCTTTGTCTTTCTTTCTTGACCTTAGGCCAGGGTAAATAGCAAGAGACAATAGATGTGCAAGTTTTTTATCTTATAAAAAATGGTAAAGTGCTGTATATTTATTCTTGCTCATCGATATTGAAATTAATCATAACTTGAAACAATAGAACTTGAATGTTAAGTTTTTATCGATTCAGGTCCTTCCAACCGAAGCTCAGTTCCAATATAAAGTCATTTCATTTAACAGTCATGAAGAGTTGTCATTTGAATCCACATTCCATGTCAACTTGAAAGATGAAAATGAATTTGATACCTGGTTGACTGAATTTCATAAAAAGAGCAGAGTGCAGTTTAATATTCGAAACAGCCAAAAGTGTTCTGGAAAAAAGCTTCTGTTGAACCGAACAATGCATTGTATACATAATGTTAGAAATGGTAAGTTAGGGGTTCGTAGACACACCAGGTGTAATACCAGCTTGAGAGTCAAGATACGACCTCCTCAGAAACGACCACGAACAATTGTTTATGACTCACAATATCCCTGTGAAATAACTCTCCTGTGGGCCCACAATCATCCTCTTTTTGCTGCTGATGTCTTAAGGCATCAAAGGGTCCTACTGGAAGTGGATTCAAAACTCGAGAGTTTGTTTCATGATGGTCATAGCCCCAACACTGCGTTAGAATATATAAAAATGGAAATTGAAGACAATCTGGCTGATGAAGATCAACTCGAAGTAAAGCTGGCAGATCGATCCATCTGTCCAGACTACCGTCACTGTCATTATGTTTTCACAAAACTGTTTAAAAAAGAATATGGAGAACATGGAAATAATGACAGACTTAATGAATTTGTTGAAAAGATAAATGATGAGTTTGGTGAAGTATGCGTGGCATCAGAGGATTGTCAGAGTTCTAAAGTTCTTGCAATATGTACACCATTTATGAAAAGAGTTCATAAATATATTAAAGAATCTGGAGAACTCATGTTTGTTGATTCGTCTGGTGGCATGGACCGTGATGGCTTTCGAATCTTTCTTCTGATGACGCACAGCAAAGCTGGAGGTACCTTTAGATTCATCCTAGTTTTTTTTTTATAAAAAACACAAGTAGTATGTTATAGATGAATATTAAGCTACTGTTGCATGACAATGATTTGCTTGTTTTTGCTTTTAGCATTGCCTCTGGCTGTAGGGATTACACCTTCTGAGAGTAAAGAAATTTTGACTAGTTTGTTCACACTAATGAAGAAAGTCTTGCCAGAAGACAGTTTTTATAATCGTGGTAAAAGTGTTGGGCCAGAGTTTGTTATGACAGACGATAGCACCTCTGAACAAGCAGCACTTATGAATGCTTGGCCACAGTAAGTGTTATATCACTTTGTTTAATTTGTTTAATAAATCATTTCTAACAGAAATTAATTATGGGGAGTAAGATTTGGTAGGTTTTTTCTGCTTTATTGTATTAATAAAGGTAAGAAAAACATATAGTAAAATCATTTCAATTTCCAGGTGTGAGCAGTATCTTTGTCAGTTTCACATTTTGCAAGCAGTTTGGCGATGGCTGTTGCTCAGCTCTCACAAAATTGAACGTTCAGATCGACCAATTCTTTTTGCATGGACAAAAAAATTAATGTTTGCAGGAACAGAGGCTGAACTACTTATAAAGTAAAGAAAACAATTATCCAGTTTAATTATTAGTTTTAAACAGCCTTGACAGTACAAACAATATTACCATATAGATATTGTTGAAATGCAATATATACATACATACATACATACATACATACATACATACATACAAACGTTGAAAGCGACCAGGAGCGGGGAAAGAAGCGGGAGCGAGAGAGACAAGCATTAGAAAAACCTTTAAAAACCCCGGGCAACGCTGGGTACCCCACTAGTATAATTATATTTATTTATCAGTCACTGCTCTGAAGTTTTTAAAATTTATCATAGTGCAAAACTTTAATATTATGGTTATTATAACAATTTAAATAAATTAATCACAATTTTTTGTCAATTGTTAGGTTTGAACAGCTGCGAGTTGATCAACTTGTCAACAAATATTCGAACTTCCTTGAGTATGTGATAAATCTATGGGAAAGGAGAATGAGATGGTGTTCGTCATTCAGAAGTGGAAAAAAACTGAGAGGAAACAACACAAACAATTATGTTGAAGCGTCCATGCGCATTCTTAAGGACCAGGTTAATTTCTTGCATTTAATGTGCTCAAGTTTTTGACTGTAGATGTAACTATAATATATTTGTTAAGAAATGCTTATTAGTTTATTTTCTGTTAATTTTTTTATTCATGCCGCATAATTTCTATGCTTTTAAAGCTAATGTTTATGTTGTTATTTCAATTTACTGGTTCAGTTTCAGTAAGCATAATTTTTTTTATATTATTTGCATCTAGTCGTTATAGTTAACCAAAAACAGCAAAAAAATTATTGTCATTTTTTATAAAAGTATCTTTTTTTAGATATTCCATCGAACTAGAGCATTCAATCTGGTTCAAATGCTTCAGTTTGTAAGCAAGAAGTTTTCATCTTATTACGAAAGAAGGCTTCTTGATTTTTCTTCAAATCGTCTCCAGAGACCACCTGCAAGGTTCCCAAAATATGAAGGCCAACTTATTACCCAAACCTCAAAAGATTTTTTTGAGGTTTCATCGTCTCAACCACATAAAAATGAAAGCTATGTGGTTAATCTAGCAACATTCATCTGCACATGTTTTGCTGGCTGTACAGGCAAAATGTGCAAGCACATCTACTATGTCTTGTCCATGCAACCACATGCTGGTCACAATTACCATGCTAGTGATCTTAGGGAATTAATGTTTGTGGTTGCCTGTGGACATCGACCTGTTGATGGATGGCTAGATAGCTTGCATCGTGGAGCCCCTGATACATTCTCTAATTGTGAAAACTCAATCCCAGATCATGAGAACTCAATCCCAGATCATGAGAACTCAAACCTTGAATCTGCAGGCCTTCAAATTCCAGACGAGCAATATGAAAGTGCTGTAAAAGAATTCTACAGGATGTGTGAGGAACGCATTTTCAGTCATGGAAAAAGAAACAAAGAGCAATTTTTTCCAGCTGTTTGCTCTGCCATAAAAACTTTAAAAACAGTGGCAACTGCGAATGCTGCTGCGAGTGTACTGCACACACTGGGAAAATATTGTGGAGGTGGCAACGCCTCAGCGAAACGCAGTACAATTTCTATTCAATCAACTGCCTTGGCTCGCCGAAGAAAAGTGTTGCGAGGAAGTGCTCCAGGGGAACCAGGCCGTCCCAGAAAATTGGCAATTCTTCGCGATAATCTTCACGATTACAGCATGCCAAGGAGACGCCTGCTTGCACCTGCTCGTCATAACTTGTCTGAATGTGTAAATAGAAATATTGGACTTGGAAAAACTCATTTTAAAAAGTGATGCAGCATTTTGTTTTTCTTTTAGTGTTCTTTATTGTTTTTTGTGCAAACAAAATATTGTTCTATTAGTGTTCTATTATTGGTTTTATTTGCGTGTTTGTTCTTTACTGGTTTCAAAAAAAATTCTAAATTCCATAGTCATTTGAAAGTTACGTATGTTTTTCATGATTGTGTATATATATATATATATATATATATATATATATATATATATATATATATATATATATATATATATCCAATATTGCATAAGTTGTTCTATTAGTGTAATAACTTTCTTTGGTTCTTTACTGTTTTTTGTGCAATTTTTTTATTGAGTTCTCATTTTTATAGTCATTTAAAAGTTTGTCATATTTGTCATGCTTACATATCAAGTATTTAGGAGAGTGGTGTATATATATATATATCAAGTATTGCATAAGTTCTATTAGTGTAATAACTTCGTTTTGAATCTTTACTGTTTTTTGTGCAATGTTTTTTATTGGGTTCTCATTTTTATAGTCATTTAAAAGTTTCTCATATTTGTCATGTTTACATATCAAGTATTTAGGAGAGTGGTATAAGTTGTTTTATAAATGTTATATTGTTTCTATCTTCATTTTGAAAATTATGACAAGGAAATATAAAGCAGTGCTTCATTGTCTATGTCTTCAGAATTTCTTTGAAATTAGGAACATTTCTAAATCGATTCATTTCAAAGTAAAACTTTAAATAACTATTACTGTGTTGAACAGGTTATAGATGTGTTTAGCTTAAAACAAGAATATAGCATAACAAGATTTCAAGTGGTTTAGATAGAATAGCTACAGAATGAAATTTAACATAACATGGTTTAAAGTAGTTCAGTGTGACAACCACTACAAAATAAAGTTGAAATCCAATCTTTCAAAGCATTATTTTGAAGCTGTTGATGGATTTAAAAAAACTACTTAACTAAGCAAGGTTCAAGCGTTTACTAGTGGTACTGGATTGATTATGGTCAAACCTCATCTAGAATACTGTGTATATCATTGATAGTATATATCAATGGTGTATAGGCAGTCGCACAGTTAAAAATCGCATGAAGACGTACGCAACTGAGTTGAGCCGAATTTTCTGCGCGCGGCTTTTTCGGTCCCGGCGTCGAGCGGTGTTACAGTTTTGTTTATATCTCGATAATTTGGGCGTCTATAGAGTCTTTGGTTACATCAGGAGACGCGTAAAAAGTGCGGGAATTTAACGAGACTAATCAATATACTTGGCCACGCCCCTTCACCTTGACATTGGATCTGGAAGTTTGGTCCGCTTTTTTTTTTCTCTTATAATCACTTATAACTTTCTTCTTTGACCTTGCCGTATTTTAGTTTTTTTTTGCCGGGCTAGAATCTTCATTAATCTATATCACTGGAAATTTTCATTGCTTAAAAATGCCCCGACCGCCGTAACTATGGCCCTTCATTTTGCAACTCGAACTGCAAAATCACGCGTTTGTCGGCCATTGTCGCCGCCATCTCAGTCATCGCATTACTGATCAAGTATTGCGCTGTTTCGTAGACATATAATACAATATATAAATGATAAATTCATATTATAATTATTATGGATTGATTGATTAATATGAATAAACGTTCTTAGATGCAATAGCATCAATATGGAATAATGTGCTATCTAACTTTGACACATAATATTGTAAGGTAGAAATCCAATATAATACAATACATCATTAAGCTGACAATCAGAATTGAGAGGGAGCCACTTTTGTAACTTCATGTAACATTTTAGTTATCTTAGAAAAAACTAATAAAGTCATCTATAAAATACCTTGTCTTGTGTTTTTTTTGCATTGGTTGATTTTGATTTGGCATTGTCCGCTGAAAATGTACTATATAGTATTCTAGCCTGGCTGGTTTCTTTTACGTGAAATGAAAAAATTTCTTGTAGAATGTGGAACTATGTTGGTGCCAGTTGACAGAAAGAGAACATTTTGAAACTTAAGTCTACGAGGGACTTTGTTTTGCAAACACAAAAGTCCAACAACCAAGAAGGCCACCCCATCTCTGACCCTAACCAGCAAATCTAAAGTATTACTGTAGTGTAGTAAAGTTAGCTGGTCAAGTACCGGTTAAAATTTACGTTATGCATTGATAACATGACATTCTCTCAGCATAACTTTACACAACTGATGTCACGCGTTAAAGAGTTAACAAATGCGCATGATCTAAGTTGCGATACACCGAGAAAATGCAGCCTGCAACGCCTGCAACAATATCTTTTTGTCTTGTCTGACCAACAAATGAATAATTGATCTGCTTAACATGTAACTAAACTCTATTGTAACAGTCATGTCAATAATTTGAATGATGTTGATGACATGACCAAGGCCGTCAGACCTTGTCAAACAATGTTTTTTTAGAATATATGCGTCGCCTTTTAACTCTACAAAGAAATGCTATACTTTAAGCAATAATACCAAACTTGAAACAAATTGCTTTATGACTTACTTATGTGGAACATACGTTCTTAGCAGTGTAGTAAATTCACTTCAACTTTAACTCTGATGCATTCATTTTTTCAGTATAACTTGACAAAACTGATGTCACGCGTTAAAGAGTTAACACATGCGCATGATCTAAGTTGCGATACACCGAGAAAATGCAGCCTGCAACAATATCTTTTTGTCTTCTCTGACCAACAAATGAATAATTGATCTACCTAACATGTAACTAAACTCAATTGTAACAGTCATGTCGATGATTTGAAGTACATTGACGACATTACCAGGCCGTCATACCTTGTCAAACAAAGTCTGATAGAATAGATGCGTGGCCTTTTAATTCTACACAGAAATGTCTTATAAAAATCGTTATGGATATTTATTGTTTAAGTTAGTATACAGTACATAGCATTATTGTATACTTATGAAAAATTGTAGAACATAAGTTTGTGGCAGTGTAATTAATTCACTTCAACTTTAATATTTTATTTTTTGCTGTATAGTACTTGAACCAATATTAGAAAATATCAATTTACGTGTTAGATTTACTTTGATTCTCGTGGATTCATTCTTTCAGCATAACTTTACACAACAGATGTCCAGTGTTAATGGAAAAAGAGTTAACAAATGCCCAGCGCACGATGTAGTCGCGGACACAGTGAATATGCAGTCTGGAGCAATATCAATTTTGTCTTGTCTGACCAACCAATGTTTAACTGATTAACCTACCATGTAACTGAATTCAATTGTAACAGTCATGTCAATAATTCGAATAAGACATTACCAGGCCATCAGATCTTGTCAAGCAACGTATGATAGGATAGATGTGTCGCTATTTCACTCTTCCAAACAATGTTTTATAAAAACTTTGTACACATATTAATTATTTATTTGGTAATCTTTCACGTAAACGACTTGCTGTGGGAAAGATTAATACATTCTTGGCTATAATTAGCTATAAACACGATGAAAAGTGATAATTAGGGTTAGGGTTAGGGTTAGGGTTAGGGCTAGGGTTGTAACAAAATAGGACTATTTTATTGGAGAATTCGGCCCGGGCCGTTTATGTGAAAGATAATCATTTATTTTAGTTTACATCACCATTGTATGCTTTATTTTTAACAATAAACGTGAATTTAAACAATTTTAGGTAAACAACTTTCTTCTAATAGATTATTTTAAAATTGTTTTTATAGATTATTATTCATTTTAAAAATGAATTATTTTTATATATGGTTTAATTAGTGTGACTTTAGTGGTTTAAGTGAAAAATGAATAAAATCGTTGAAATCAATGAGTCAAACGAACAACGCATACGACGTCTACGCTCTCATCAGTTTTTTTGCGTTTAGCGTGGTGGATCTCATGGCGTTGTTTGCTGTCTTAAAATCGATATATCTCGGTTAATATAAATCGTAAATTGAAATTTTTGGTATTTTATGATTACAATTGTATTCTTTTTTTCAAAAAACTAATTTTTATTAAAAAAAAATTATTTTGAAATTTCTGTGCGACTGCCTAGTGTATATAGACTAGAGTCCATACCCAAAAAAATAATTTTAAGAAAAAGTTTATGGATATAATTATCTTCAAAAGTTGAAAGTGACCCTTAAGCAGAGATTTTTCAGTAGCTTGGCTGTCAGCTTAGTGGCTTAAACAGTAACAGTAAACCATTAGATGATTAGATTAGAGTAGAATAGTAGAAGTTCAAGATAACTCATTTCTTAGCCATACTTTGGCTTCTTTGTTGGGGACCCTCGAACATAGTTTTGAGTCGTCTGCAAAATTTGAAAACCCAAGTTTTAGTGAACTTTAACTTTAATGACAAGTGTTTCGGAGAAAAAATGTAGTGCAGAGCAGTTGAGCGCAGTGTAAACATTTCAAAAATACACTAAGCACGTGATTGGCATTTCCATTGACGACTAGTGCAGAATTAACATAGCCAGTGCTGTTCTATATATAGCACACTAATTAATATGCAAGTGGAAGTTTCCGAGGCTGTTTGTATATTCGCTTCCCGGACCTCAAATGTGGGTTGGAAAATTGGGTTATTTGGTTTTTAAAGTAGCTTCTACTCAAAAACTGTTAATGCTACAGGAGTACAAATTAGTATTTAGTTTCTACTCCAAAAATTATGAAATACGTGTTTTAGCATTTTTTGAAAATTTGGTTTCCAGGACTTCAAATGTGGGGTGGAAAATAGGGCTAATTGTCTTTTATAGTAACTGCTACTCAAAAACAGTAAATACCACAGATGTAAAAATTATTATTTAGTTTCTTTTCTAAAAATAAAGATATACGTGTTTTACCATTTTTTTAAAATTTGGTTTCAAGGACCTCAAATGTGGGGTGGAAAATAAGGTTATTTGGTTTTTAATGTAACTGCTACTCAAAAACTGTATATGCTACAGGAGTAAAAATTAGTATTAAGTTTCTACTCCAGAAATAATGATATACGTGTTTTACCAGTTTTTGAAAATTTGGTTTCCAGGACTTCAAATATGGGGTGGAAAATAGGGTTACTTGGTTTTTAAAGTAACTGCTACTCAAAAACTGTAAATGCTACAAAAGTAAAATTAGTATTTAGTTTCTACTCTTAAAATAATGATATACGTGTTTCAACATTTTTTGAAAATTTGGTTTCCAGGACCTCAAATGTGAAGTGGAAAAAGGGTTATTTGATTTTAAAATAACTGCTATTCAAAAACTGTAAGTGCTACAGATGTGAAAATTAGTATTTTGAGGTTTTGTGCCGGTTGAAAGTAAATGAGTTCAGTTTATCACCGGACGGACGGGCCAAGCCGTTATTTTAGGGTCTACATAGGCCCTGCCCAAACCTTAAATCAAGGTGGGACGGGCCGAGATTTTTAACCAAGTATATAGACATTTTAGTGATTTTAGGGTGTTCAGACGGGCCGGGCTAAACCTGAAGTCAAAGTGGGACGGGCCGAAGTTTTTTATCAAGTATATAGAACTTCTATGCCTGTAAAAACGGGCCGGGCCCATATTAGACGGGCCGTGCCGGGCCAGGAATTTCGGTTTTTGAAACGGGCTGGGCCAAGTTGTCGACGGGCCGAGCCGAGACCTAAAAAATTGATCCGTGCAGTACTCTACTATGTATGCACGGTTCAAATTCTCTAATTTCATGCAAGCGAAGCCGCTACAGGCACTGCTAGTTTGTTATAAAGGCATTCTATATTATCTGTGATATAACAAATAAATGCTACATGATAATATTAATATATATAAAAATGAATGTTTGTATATATGTATATATGTATGTTAATGTCCTTTATGCATTGCTACACCATTCATCCGATCGTAATGAAATTTTCACACAACCTTGAGAGTCAAGGGGAGTCAAATAAAAAAAAAAATTTGAAATCCGTCACAAAATGAGCGGAGCGGAGCGGGTGAGCGAGCGGGAACTATATATATATGTATGTGCGTATGTATGTGTGTATGTATGTATGTGTATGTGCATGTATGTGTGTCTGTGTGTGTGTTTATGTATGTACTAGCGGAGATACCCGGCGTTGCCCGGGTTTTTTAAAGGTTTTTCTAATGTTTGTCTCTTTCTCTCCCGTTTCCTTTCCCACCTGCTTTCCCACTCCCGTTCGCTTTCCCGTTTTCGGTCGTTTTTCCGCTCCCGGTCGCTTTCCCGCTCCCGGTCGCTTTCCCGCTCCCGGTCGCTTTACCACTCCCGGTCGCTTTCCCGCTCACGTTTGCTCTCCCATTCCCGCTCACGCTTGCTTTTCCGTTCCCGCTCGCTGTCCGTTCCGGGTCGCTTTCCCGTTTCTATAATAGACAAACTAACCCACAAACATTCATATATATATATATATATAGTCTTAGCAAATCTATTTTACGTTTTATAGGCTAACAGAAGTTATGAAAGAATGGAAAAGAAAAAATGAGCGTGAACGGGAGAGCAACCGGGAATGGGAGAGCAAGCATGACCGGGAACGGGAGAGCAAGCGTGAGCGGGAACGGGAAAGCGACCGGGAACGGGAAAGCGACCGGGAACGGGAAAGCGACCGGGAACGGGAAAGCGACCGGGAACGGAAAAGCCACCGGGAACGGGAAAGCGACCGGGAACGGGAAAGCGACCGGGAACGCGACCGGGAACGCGGAAAGCGACCGGGAACGCGGAAAGCGACTGGAATCGGGAGAGCAAGCTTGGAAGGAAACGCGAGCAAAAGAGAAAATCGATAACAAAACTTCTGAGCGGGAAAGCGAACGGGAGCTGGAAAACGACCGAGAGCGGAAAAGCGACCGGGAACGCGACGAAAACGGGAAAGTGGAGAAGGAAACGGGAGCGAGAGAGACAAACATTAGAAAAACCTCTAAAAAACCCCGGGCAACGCCGGGTAACCCCGCTAGTATTATAATAAAACAAATCGTTACATTTTGGCTGCATTAGAAACGTTGCAGTAACTTCTTTTTAGTCGCAAATTACATGTTACTTTTCCGTTACATTGGAAACGTTGCAGAAACGTTTCTTTTTAGTCGCAAATTACATGTTACTTATTCGTTACATTGGAAACGTTGCAGAAACGTTTCTTTTTAGTTGCTTTGGGCCATGTAATCTTTTCATAACCAGGTAACTGAAAAGTAACGGACAAGAAACGTTACAAAATGGTTACCATGTTTACTGGGTAGGGAACGATTGCGTATAGTGGTCTGGCAACATATGTACTTTATGAGCGTATTTTTTCTAAAGCAGGACAAACAATCACGGAAAGAAGAAATCGTCTCACAACATCAAATGTAGCAAAACTGTCTTTTTTAAATGTTAATCTGAGTATCTGAGTATATAAAAACGTTATTTTTTGGACTGTTGATTTATTAAAATAAACACAAATTAATTCTTATTTATTTTAGTAACAGTTTTTTTATCTGACTGATAAGTATAAAAAGTTCGCAGCATGAATCTTTCAACAAGTCAGTGCGTTCACCTTATAAATTATTTTGGTGTACGAGTTCCAAATTGGAAACAATTTCTGAGCGTTGGAAAGAACAAAGCTCAGCTTGCCCATTTTCTCACAAACTATATGCTACACACAGCCAACAAAAAAGATGTTATATCAGATGAGGTCATTTATTTTAGCGGCGGTGATGCAGATAAGGCATGGTGCATGTCCAATTTACAATTATTTGAAAAAGAGAACCTATATTCAAACCAGGAGAAGGTGGTCACACGACTGATACTTCATTCAATTGCAGCTTCAAATTCTGGATGTGACATAATAGTCGTATGCAGTCCAGACACTGATGTTCTGGTGTTGTTGTTACATCATCGCACATCTATTTGTTCAAAATAATATACATGAAGGTTAGTTTAACAGGTCGCTGCATTCCCATCCATTCGATTTTTGATCAATTGACAACTTTACAATGTAGTATATTGTTGTCAATTTATTGCATCAGTGGATGTGACACCGTCAGCTCATTCTTTGGGCATGGAAATAAGACAGCTTTTTGGCTAATGAGACATTCAACACAAGCTGCTAAATTTAGTGGATTGGCAACATTGGGCGACACTCTGAATTTTACAGACACTGAGTTGACTGCAGCAAAGCGATTTGTCGCAGCTATGTATGGTGAACAAACATTGCTGTCTTTAAATGCCATACGAGCAAAGAAGGCAAGTTCCCAGAAACCACCCAAATGCAAGAAACTGCCACCAACTGATGACAGTTTCCAGCTGCATTTTTTGCGAACATTGTTTCAACTCCACATTTGGCGTAAAGCCAATGTTGGCATTGTTAACCTGCCAAATCCTGCTGAATTCGGGTACCAAATAGCTTCGAATGGAACTGTTCAAGCCAAAATGATGAACCAGACAGCGGCAGCTCCAGAACTGATGAATGACATTGTATGTGACTGAGAATCGACTGCATGTGCCAGCAACACATGCCCATGTACATTAATAAATCGGCTGATGTACTGGTGGTTGCAATTGTTAAAGTACACAAACAGATGAAGAACTATGTTTAGATCCATGTAATGTTACATGGATGATGATAGCGATGATGATGATGCAGATGATTGAATTTATTTAAATAAAAACTGTATGACAGCAATGATAGATGTTTTAAATTTATCTATTATTTTATTTTTTATTGTATTTCACAATTTAAGTTTTGAAAATATAACTGATGGTACACAGTTTTTGTGAACTGTTGTAAATAGGAGAATATAGCATAAAACCAAACAGTTCATTTTCTCAGACCGCACCAACTATCGAAAATTGCAACCTCAATTTTCTTCATCCTTATGAAAATACCTTTCCAACGATGTATAACAACCTTTTAGAAAATTCCGGTGCAACCATAGTGTTGAAATTTCCTGGGTGTTTGCAGCATGACTATATTCAGGAGAAGTGATGAATATGGATTTAGAACCATCTCTATCCAATAAATTCTCAGAGTGACCTATTATATGGAATGAGGAACAAGCCAACGACTTCAAAGCTAGGCATTCATGGTTAGGATGGATGGATGCAAAGCTCGGTGGGTTAACCCAAATAAACCACAAGAATGAATTAAAAAACGGAGTAATTTCAAGGAATAATGTATTGATAAATTAAAAAATTACAACTTGCACTCAACCCAGACCTGTTGACTCAAATGGCAAATACGAACCGAATCGGAACCGAAAGAGAATCCTTATGGAAACTATTGTAAACAGTATGGTGAACCCAATATAGGGGAGGGTCAGTGCGATATTTCACCAAAACCGTCATTTTGTAAAAGTTGTACAAAATTTTTTAAATAAAATATTTCTGCCAGTTTATAAAATTGACTTGAATTTTTTACCAAAACGACCCGAATTTAGCGTATGGGCACAGCTTATTTTACGCCTACACCACTGGTGATTATGTAAGTAATTATTGATAACTGAACAACCAAACTCTTACAATTATATACAAGTAACTGTCAGCTTTGGTATATATGTTATTAGTTGCCTATGCAGTTTCAAATTTGTTATTTTTTAAAAGATAATTTATTAATTGTTTAAATGTATATATAACCTGCTTGGAAAAATGTGTTGGAGGACTTCAGCTATGAGTTCAGGTTGAATAGAAAACGTTACAATAGAAATAATAAAACTATTATTCTTCAATGCTTCTCCAATTAAATCCTTGAAACACGGTCTGACATGATTGGCTAACTTTTCGGCCGATTGTCTCCACTTTCCTCCTGTGTTTATATTGATTAACGTCGAATCGAAATCAAAAGCTAACAATTTAACGTCCAGCTCTGACTTCAATGTCTTTAAAATATTCTGACATTTTCGATTTTCAGCTGTCAACAGCTCATTCCACCACTGTTCGTTCGACATTTGCTTGTTCTTACAAAAGCAGAAAAAAGGTTTTGAGAAAAATTAGCTTAAACCCTACAAAGCTATTCAACCATTTTTTTTCGTTTTAAAGCCAAACAATAGTCAAGCACGCCGCGCCCATGTCACGACGCGACTGCTTACCGAAGGGGAAATTTAAACACAGCACCTTTTATTTTCAATAGCGACTTATATGAATGCGTACTAAAACAGTTCGATAGCATTTTTATGTACTTATCATATGCTCTCACTTAATGTAAGCAGACGTTTGATTTCGTCCGAGAAAGTTGTGGGAAAATGACTTCTTCTACATCGGACGAGTTGAAAACTAACAGAATTGTTGATCTTTTGTCTGATGACCTAAACATTAAATTAATTGCAATTGATTTCGACAAAACTCTTATTGACATCAATTCAACGTGGATTTTAAATGTTGACATCATGAAATTAAGAACTCATCTTCGACCAGTTTTCCAATGTCTCATTCCAGCTGCAATAGGAAAAGGCACAAAGTGCTGTATTGTTACATTCAACTTTAGAAAAAAAATGATCAGAGATTTATTGACTAAAGCATTTTCTGAAAAGTAAGTGACTCGCATTTTGCTATTTGTTTCTAAATAAAAACCATTTTAATATTAATAAACTGATTTCAGCATTGCCCGGCACATCATTATAGAATCTGGTAAAAAGTATGAAAGAGGATTAGGATTTCTCAAAGCCCGTTGGCACGGAAAAGAGCCATACCTGGAAAAAGCTGTAAAAAAGCTGACAGAAGAACATAATTTGCCAATAAAGAATGACGAAATTTTTTTATTTGATGATTATCAACCAAACCTCAAATTTGCTCTTAAAAATAACCATTATTGCTATAAAATAGATGACTCATCAAACATTGAAGAAATTTTTAACCATGTTTACCAGCTCGTCAACCTGAAAAAGAATGTTTTAAAAACAGATCAGCTTGAAAACCTGGCTTTTTTGGTCAACAAAGTAAATATGCGTAACGGAGTAATATCGTGAACCTTTTTGGAAGTAAAAAAACACTGACTAAAAATGAAATTTTTTGTTTAGAAATCATTTTTGTCAAGAAAATATTTAGAGCAATAAATTTGTGAGATGTAAATTTTGAATAAAATTAAAATATTAAAAAAAAACGTTTTTATTAAAAAACAAGTAAAGGAAAAAACGAGCTTTTTAACACAAACTTTGATTTCAAATACTTGATGTGTGTCTGTGTGTATGTGTGTATGTATACGAAAGATGTTCAAATTAAGGTTTTTTTTAATTGAATCATGTATTGTCATCCAATATAAAGATATGCTGAAAGTTTCAGCTTCCTAGCTAGTCAAGAAGTTGGTTAAATTTCACTTGCAAGATGTGCGTACAGAGAAAGCCACACACACAAACAGAGATTGTAACCTAAATAAAAGTTTGTAAAAATTCAAATTTTCTACAAAAATGTAATTTTATATTGCTTTATTTCATTTTTTTAGCACTCAGGCATCCCTATGTAGATTAAAAATTGCGCTTCTCCACTCTACCTAACTAACTTAATAAAAATCGCTTCTAAGTCTGGTCTTCGTATCATTACTGTTAAGCATTCTTTTGTTAAACGCTCTTTTAACAAAATTTTTACAAACTTGTATTAAGGTTACAATCTTTGTTTGTGTGTGTGTGTGTGTGTGTGGCTTTCTTTGTACACAAATCTTGCAAGTGAAATTTAACCAGCTTTTTGACTAGCTAGGAAGCTGAAACTTTCAGCAAAGCTTTATATTGGGTGACAATACATGACTCAATTGAAAAAAAAAATTAATTTGAACATCTTTCGTATTTCTAAATCGAGTGTATTTTTGAGATCAAAGTTTGTGTTGAAAAACTCGTTTTTCCTATACTGGTTCCTACTTTTATCTGTTTTTCTAGAACTCTCTTCTCAGGCGTGGTCAGGACCGTCGAGAAGGGGGCTGTCGTCCTGGACCCCCGTTGGTTTTAGGGCCCACCAAAGTTGGAAATTGGACATAGGTCGGAATAGTAAGCCAGCTGCGGGGTCTTTGATGAGTCTAAAATTATGCCCCTTTAAAAAATAATACAGGGCAATATTTTAAATTTCATCCCAATTATACCACGGTTATTTGTCAACTTAAATATCCTTTCTTGCCGAAGTGTGAAAAGCAAATATTAAATATGATAAAATCCATTAAACTGTAATATTTTGCATTATCTTTGCATTAACTTTGTCGTCTACAAATTGATTTGAACTGTCTGCAGCCAGTTGGATTAATGACTTGACAACAAACGTGATGGTTTTGGGGCGCACTAGTTTTAGCATAAACATAGTGTTACAATATCACCAAATCGTATACCGGGCTCAATAGAATGGTTTTGCAGTTTATTGGAAAATAATAAATGAAGGCTTTGCTAAGGCTATTTATACCTTCTCGTCTATTAATAAACTAGCAGTGCCCGTAGCGGCTTCGCTCGCATGAAATTATAGAATTTGAACCGTGCATACATAGTAGAGTACTGCACGGATCAATTTTTTAGGTCTCGGCTCGGCCTGTCGACAACTTGGCCCAGCCCGTTTCAAAAACCGAAATTCCTGGCCCGGCACGGCCCGTCTAATATAGGCCCGGCACGGCCCGTCTAATATAGGCCCGGCCCGTTTTTACAGGCCTAGAAGTTCTATATACTTGATGAAAAACTTCGGCCCGTCCCACCTTGACTTCAGGTTTAGCCCGGCCCGTCTGAACACCCTAAAATCACTAAAATGTCTATATACTTGGTTAAAAATCTCGGCCCGTCCCACTTTGATTTAAGGTTTGGGCAGGGCCGTATGAAGACCCTAAAATAACGGCTTGGCCCGTCCGTCCGGTGATAAACTGAACTCATCTACTTTTAACCGGAACAAAACCTCAAAATACTAATTTTCACATCTGTAGCACTTACAGTTTTTGAGTAGCAGTTATTTTGAAATCAAATAACCCTTTTTCCACTTCACATTTGAGGTCCTGGAAACCAAATTTTCAAGAAATGGTGAACACGTATTTCATTATTTTTGGAGTAGAAACAAAATTCTAATTTTTACTCCTGTTGCATTCACAGTTTTTGAGTAGCAGCTACTTTAAAAACCAAATAACCCTGTTTTCCACCCCACATTTGAAGTCCTGGAAACTAAATTTTAAAAAAATGGTGAAACACGTATATCTTTATTTACAGAATAGAAACTAAATACTAATTTTTACATCTATGGTATTTACAGTTTTTTAATTAGCAGTTACTTGAAAAAACATATAACCCTATTTTCCACCCCACATTTGAAGTCCTGGAAACCAAATTTTCAAAAAATGCTAAAACACGTATTTCATTTTTTTGGAGTAGAAACTACATACTAAGTTTTTACTCTTGTAGCATTCACAGTTTTTGAGTAGCAGCTACTTTAAAAACCAAATAATCCAATTTTCCAACCCACATTTGAGGTCCGGGAAACCGAATTTTCAAAAAATGGTGAAACACGTATTTTTTATTTCTCAAGAAGAATCTATATACCGAATTTCAAAATCTCCTAATTTTTTGTTTTCGAGATATACATTGTTTTAGAAAAAAGTTTGCTTTTCAGTTTCTTCCCCTCAGGAGCAAAATTAAAAAAAAACCTTTCTTAGTGGATGCTTACGCAATAAAAGTAATATAAGTTCCTAATTTCACGTTCCTGTGATGAGGCGTTTGAGCTCGGCGTTGATTATCAGTCAGTCAGTCAGGACATGTTCTTTTATGTATATAGATAAATAATTAATGTTCCTAATAAATATTCTGAATCTGTTAAGGCTTATCAATAGGAAGTTTATCATCAAATCAGGGATATTAAATGATTACACTCTTCTTTATTCTGTTTGTACCGAACAGCATAGTCGCTTTTGAGAAATGCGACTCGGCCACGAACACCAAAATACCTTGATCTTTACTCGTGGCTTTGATCGCAATTTGCAAACAACATGGTCAAGTCTCTTGACCGTTTGATGCAGTTTATTCCAGTCCTTCTTTGGCTCATCAATAGAGTCTTTCTTTGGCTCATCAATAGAGTCTTTCTTTGGCTCATCGTCGCTATATCTGCACGGTTCATCACAGCCTTTTTTGCATGCCTCGTCCTGAACATCTTTGCACGGTTTATCGGAATTGTCTGCTTTTTCTTCTTCCTTCACATCTTTTAGATCTTTCTCAAGAAACTCTTCAAAAGGTTTTTCGAAAACAAGTTCCATAAATCCAATAAATCTCTTCATCAAACTGTTATTTGATTTTTAAATGACTCTTAGTCTATCTGATCTAGAATCCTCTGTGGATTCATCTGATTTAGAACCCTCGGTACCGTTCTCTGTTCTTGGCTCATCTTTTTCAGAGTTTTTGCTTGCTGCATTGCTATTGTTGTTTTGGAGAAGTTCATCGCCGTCATGTTTGTTTTCTTCCAAGCTACAATCGAACGTTTTCGTATCACATTCCAACTCAGCTCTTTCATCGGTGTCAACTTTCGTATCGTCCAGCGGATCTTTCTTCAAATCATCGCCGTCGTCTCTCAAATCAGTGTCTTCTTTTTTTGTCAAGTTAACTTTGACGTATTTCTCCATTGGAGTTTCGTCCGTTTCTAAATCCTCGGTTGCTTCATCCGAGTCAGATTCTTCACTAAAATCTGATCCTGAATATTCGGTGCCGTCGTCTGTTATGGAGGCTTCCGTTTCAGAACCGTCGCTGTATGGGTAAAAGCCATTATTATAATCATCATCGTCACTTTCATCCTCATCGTTTTGCATTTTGTTTTCAACATTCCTTTCATCTTCTTTAGTTTTGTTGTTGACGTCCAAACCGACTGTATCATTGTCACCATCTTTGCCAGGCTCGTCATCACCATCTTTGCATGGTTCATCTTGACCGTCTTTCACAGGCTCATCATCATGACCCACCTGACTTGTGCAGTCTGCGCGGCCGTCATCCGTCACATGCTCTGAGACACAGCTGGTGGACTCCAGTTCAAATTGGGTTTCGCCGCAGCAACCCACATCACCAGCAATCCGCTGGTCCGGAACCGTGTACACTACTGCCTCAGCCAACCCTGCGACCAAACTCTCAACAGTTGTACCGGCTGCTGCTACTTTGTTTTCGTGGCCAAGAATCATTCCTTTTCCTGTCTTCCCCTGTGCTGCTCTGTGTACTGCTCTGACTTCTTCCGCCATCTCGTTCAGAGCCTTCATCAATTCATTTTCTGCTTCGAACTCATACTCTTCCGGATCAAACCCATTGTTTTCCAATGACGTCCGGAGGCGGTCCACGAGCTCAGACTTTCTTCCTTTATCACTGAGATCTCGTTTTCTAAGTTCTCGCCTTAACTCGAGTATCGAGAGTTCATCCAATGCTTTCAAAACCATTCTTGTATCCTACTTCTGATCACCAATGTTACGATATCACCAAATCGTATACCGGGCTCAATAGAATGGTTTTGCAGTTTATTGGAAAATAATAAATGAAGGATTTGCTAAGGCTATTTATACCTTCTGGTCTATTAATAAATAAATAATTAATGTCCCTAATAAATATTCTGAATCTGTTAAGGCTTATCAATAGGAAGTTGATCATCAAATCAGTGATATTACATGAATAGATTAATCCGCTGGTTGATCGTTTATAGTAATAGTTGATATAATGCTAGTGACGCTTTGACTCATTTTTTACAAACTTTTATTTAGGTTACAATCTCTGTTTGTGTAGGTGTGTGTGTGTGTGTGTCTTTCACTGTACGCAAATCTTGCAAGTAAAATTTAACCGGCTTTTTGACTAGCTTGGAAGCTGAAACTCTTAGCATAGTTTTATATTGGATGACAATACATGATTCAATTAAAAAAATGTAATTTGAACATCTTTTGTATTTCTAAATCTAATAGTGTATTTGAAATCAAAGTTTGTGTTGAAAAACTTGTTTTTCCTTTACTTGTTTTTCCTTTACTTGTTATCTCTTTCATTATGTATTGCAGATTATGAAGCGTTATCGAAGCTGAGCTGAGAGAAGAAAAAAACAGCTAAAGCTAAAGACAAAACACAAAATTGTCTAAGCTAACAGCATCTTTTCGCTACTATCAGGTGCTCCGCTTGTTTTTCCACAACAACACCCGGACAAAGCACCTTATTTATTGACACCTGCAACACCAATGTTATTCTGATCCACAACAAGAAGTACTTAAGTGCTTCCTACATACAGCCATTAGAGTCTTAAAACACCTGGTGTAAAGGACTATAAACTATTATAAAAAAAACCCAATGTTATTGAGTTGTCTGAATGTCAAGTCGAGCCTTTGGAAATTGAAGTCCGGGGAAAGGGATAGTCGGAACTACTGTTCAAAAAAGTTTCGAATCTCATCTTTAGGGGGTCCACTGAAACATCACAGAAGGCCTACTTCACAGTCATAGAAAACCCACTTACTTTTAAAGCTTCAACTTTACACTTCTCGAGCCAATTGTGGGGCCCAATTTCTATCTTGGATATCCCTTCAAAAGATTAAACAAGCAGCTACTTATGTTTCCAGCGCGATTGTTGCATGATTGCCTCCTCAAGTTATCGATGCCAGAGGCTTCTAACCTTATACAAGCAGACGCAGCTTCGCCCGGCAAAAAACAAGGGGTAAAATCGTTTGTCTCCGTTACCATATAAAGGAACGGTGCGTCTGAGCTATGAATGAAGCGCTCTATAAATTACCACAATACATTTACATTGCATTATTGCATGACTCCCTTTCTAAATTCTGGAGAGTTGCGACACTCCGGACCCAACCCCCCATATTGACCCCTCTGCCTGACGCCACTATTATGTTAATACGATTATAGTGTTTGTTGCAAAGTGGTTTTAAAATAGATTGAACAAATTTGTTTTTGTTAATAAAAACTAAAAAATATTGTAAAATAATTTTTTGAGGTTGAAATTATTCATCAGTTGAAGTGAAATGTTGATGTTTTTGAGGGGTTTATTTACGTTCTCGTTCTGATGCTGCTGGGTCATTCGTCCGTCCTTTCGACAATTTTAATTTTTCGCATTTATTTCGTTTTTTGAAATTGATGTTTTTATTCATGATTATTGTTTGGGAGGTAAGCATATGGTTTGATTTTTTAATGATAAAACTAATTGCTGCGTTATTTCTTTAATATATTCTCGCCCGACCCGAAAGTCGTTTTAAAAACATTATAAACAACTTTCGTTGAACTCCAAGACCAAAATAAATTGTTTTAATTACAATTTTAAATTTGATCTCGAATTATTAGAGTCTACTAAACTAGAACAGAGACGATTAGGAGGCAGTGAGTATCGTCATCGTCGGATCAATACATAATAAAAGTGATAAAGATAAAAGTTAAAAGTAAAGCGGCTTTACTAAAACTAAAGCCTCATGCGCAAGCAGTTGCTTATTAATTAAGCAGACGTCAGGCTTTTAAAAGCAAGTTACTCAATAAAAAAAACTCAGTTAAAGCCTTAAAACACAGTGAAGTAGTTACAACCAAGCCCAATATAGGTAAAGTTTAACTCAAGTGGCATCTGCCTTTTTCTCACTAAAATAGATCGAAAAGACGAAAATGTGGTTACATTGGCACTTGTGCATAAGTGCGGGTACCGGCAATTTGTTTACATACGGTCCCTAACGTAGACACATATATAAATAAAAATAATAATTATATAAAAGAATAATTATATATATATATTATAAAATTTACAAAAATGACAATTAATATCTCGTCGAAGCATTTTCTTCTAAACCCACTTTGAACTGTCTATTTTGTTACATGGGCAATTTATTGGACAGAGATAGCTTGGCGTGATTCAAAACTTGTTACGTGGGCAATTTATTAGACAGAGATAGCTTGCCGTGACTTGCCTACACGTCTCAGCTGTGAGATTTCCTTTAAAGCATCTCCATTCAGTTGGCATTTTGTATTCGTCGTTATTCTGATCGGTTCGATATGGCTTTGCAAGTTTTTCTGAATTTGAGCGCTTTTAAGCTGAGATTTATTCAGAGTGACAGAGTCGAGTGCTACAGCAGTTCAGTGGGCATGGGAAAACGGATTGCTGAAAAATAACATGCTGTGTTTATGCGGCAGAGTAATGCACTTAGAGAACACTCCCAGAGAAAGGGATGATTTCTCTATCTGGAGGTACACTGGTGGACGCGCCTGCAGGAAAAAGAAATCAATTCGAGAAGGTTCGTTTTTTTTTCAGGCGCACACGTTATCATCCAACAGGTCATTGATATAATGTCTTTCTGGGGGTATGAGTTGGACCGGTAAAAATTGATGGAAAGGGAGCTGGGAATTAACAGCTCCCACACTGTATATCCGCATGGTATATCCAGAGGCTGTAAATTAAAACAAATTTTTGTTTTACTGTTTATTTTATATGTTTGCTTTTAGTGAATAAAGAAATTATTGTGTTATACTAATTGCGCTTTGTCGTTCAATATATATATCTATGTTACGAGCCGAATGTAAACAAAACTGCCGGTACCCGCACTTATGCACAAGTGCCGTTACATTTACATGAGAAAACAAAAGTTATTTCAGATTGAAGCCAAAAAACACTAATTGTCGGAAATTTAAAGACTTTTTAATAGTACCATTTGAGGCACAATTTACATTGCAGTCATGAGTAATAAGGTATGCCGAGGATACAAATTAAATGGATAAAAGAATTGAAATTAGTTTTTATTATAAGTTTATTTTAATAAAAAATGTATCGATTATAAAAAAAATAATTTTAACGTCTAGCATAGCTAAAATATCAGCTCATCACTTAGTTACTCATTAGTTTGCACAATGTCATAAAATTAGAAAATATTTCAGTACAATTTGGTTTGTTAAATGTAAAAAAATCTTGAAAATAAATAAAACATCAAGCTGTTGATTCGAGGCTATATTCCAACCCCAACACCCCTGTCACTTTTCTCAACATTTAATTTGTTATTCATTTAAACAATTTAAAAATTATTTTTATTGATATACTAAGTTTTTAACGAGTGGTTACTTTTCATCATGTTTATAGCTGAGATTGTTTTACTCCGCCTATTCTAAAAATAGGGTGCCGCTTGTGTGAAACTTTACCCCTATTCGTATTTATTTTTTTAATGTAGTAGATTGATGAAGAATTTTGTGGAGATTATAACTTGTAACCTAGAATGATAAGATAATAATGCTTATGAAAGTTTAGATTAATCAAAGCTTTTCCAACTTGAAAAGGCTACAAAATTTATTTTCAAACTACCATTACTATGGCCAAATTAAACAGAATTAATAATGTTCTGTTGCAACACACTCATACATACATACAAATATTGTACATCATTTTCATCCTGTTAATACCTTTATATTTTCAGTCTTGGTTTTGTTGAAGCAAAGAAATTTTATCGGGATCCGTTGTATTTATGGCACTACATACTTCTCTTTCGCATCTCTATCCAAAAGTTTGACAGTTGATTGTTTGTATAATTTGTGTTAATATAGTGTTGAGGTTAACTCTCATGCCAATTTTATGTACTCATTAAAATTAATATAAAATAAGCATCAGTATTTACATAACAAGCTTTTGTTTCTTGTATCAAATAATTTAAGCATAAGATGACATAAAGCTTGAAAGGTTTTGCAGTTTTATAGTGTTTATAGTTTTTATTGTATACAAATACCATAAATAGACTGAATTTTTTCTTATTGAATTTGTTTTTTGTATATGATGTTTTTGTATTTGCAGATATAATTCAAACTGGCCATGTCATCAACATTAGTTGAGACTGTATCGATAAACTATGAAGATTTTAGTGACAGTTTCTTGACTTGTGGTACTTGCTTGTCTGTGTACAACAATGAAGACAGAACACCTAAATTACTGTGCTGCTCACATACCGTTTGTCTCAGCTGTCTGGAACATATCGTCGCTGCTCAAGATGAAAACTCGTCGTCTTTCCGCTGCCCAATCTGTCGCGAAAACATTACGATTCCACGTGGAGGAGTCAACTCCTTTCCTCCAAGCTTCATTGTGAACCAGCTCTTGGATTTAATGGGCCGACAGAGAAGGGACATTGTTCCTAAGTGCTCTCGCCACTCCCAAACTGAGTTAATGTTTTGCGAAACTTGCGATGTTGTGTTTTGTGTCGATTGTACAGAAGGATCACACAGTTCCGGCGGAGCTAGTGCGCATACCGTTATTCCATTCTCCATTGCTATCAAACGAATGTCAGAAATTTTATTGTATAAAGCTGGCCTCTGCATCAAAAACCTCGACGAAGCCGGTGATGTCGTAAGTCGAGAGATAGAATTGCTGGATTCTGCGCATGAGAAGTGCATTGATTCCATATCGCGTTCTTTCAATGAAGTTGCAAGCCTCGTGGAGCGTCGCAAACATGAAATCCTTTTGATGGCTAAAAAAATTCGCGACGAGAAAAAGAAATCGTTGAAAGAGCAGTTAGATCTCATTGAATCAGAAAAACAGAAAGTTCAAAACGATTGCCAAGGTCTGCAGCATCAAGTTGATGTCAGAAATATTACCACAAAAATTGGAGATCTTAATGAAAAACTTGATGTTTCTGCCACACTGATGGAACCTCGTGAAAATGCGTTTTTGCGATTCGATTACCTTCACAATACCAGCATTGAAGATCTTAGATCAGCCCTGAATAACTTTGGTAAGGTATCTGTTAGCAAGACATTTCCTGCCTTATGTTCTGCAACCCTAGTCAAAAAAGCGTCAGTTAGATTGAACTACAGCGTTCTTGTGCACACAGTCGACTACCACGGCAACGTCCGAACTTCTGGAGGCGACCCAGTGGAAGTTAAACTTGTCGATTCAAAGGGAAATGTATCACCAGTGGATGTCTTTGACAATGAAGATGGGACCTACTGTGCAAACTATTCCTTTACGGGCAGTGGCTATCATAAACTGCATGTTTACATATTCAACAGATTGATCAAAGACAGTCCATTCCAAATAGACGTATCTGATCACATCGATCCAATCATAAGGATCGGTTCTTCTGGATCTGGGGAGAACCATTTCAAGCAACCTGTGGCCATTTTTATTAGCTCAGATCAGCTAGTTTTTATTCTGGACACTGGAAACAGTAGAATAAAGGTTCTGGATGAAAATTTATTTCAAGTTCATCATATTATATCAGGAAGGGGTTTGGAGCAGCACAGTGCGACTGGTATGTGTCTGCTACCGCTGAGTCAAAGAATTGTGTTAGCAAACTGGCGTACTCGCTCTATAACATTGCTTTCTTTAGATGGAGATTTTGTTTCCCAATTTTCTTGCGATTCCTTTGCTGAGCCGATAGCCGTAGCAGCTACATCTCGAGATGAAATCGTTGTTGCTGACAACGGTGCGAGTAAGTTGTTTGTTTTTGATGCTAATGGCAAACTTCTTGAGAGTTTTGGTTCAAAAGGTAGCAGGCCTGGTCAGTTTAAGCTCATCACTTCTATATATGTCGTGCCAACTACTAATGACATTATTGTGTGTGACAATCGACTTCAGGTTTTTACCAAGTCTGGTCAATATATGCATGAAATTTCTGCAGACCCGTCTATTAAAGGTAGTTATGGTGCAATCTGTTACGACGGTTCTGGTCGCTATCTGGCAACACGACTTGAAAAGGGAAGGTGCATGATTCAAATTTTTGACTCTGTATCTAGAAAATTTTTATATGAAATTGATAGCTTCAATGATAGATTGAAGCGACCAAGTGGGATCGCTACTAGTTCGGATGGTTTCGCTTTTGTTGCAGATCTAGGTAATGACTGTGTCAAGAAATACCGTTATTTGTGAATGTAAAGTTTTCATTTATTCTTTTTATCTTTGTTGTAGAATAATTCAGTCATGCTGTTATGGCAGTTGTAATTTTGATTTTGTTGGCTCTAATCAGCTTGTAATTTTATTTATTTATTTTTCTTCAATCAAACATATTTTGAGACAGAGTTTTGCTTGACTTTGATCAAATTTCTTCTTAATGTATTAACGCTCTGCATTGAATAGGTGTATTGTTAGAAAATTTGTATAAAATGGCTCGGACATTTATCAAATAAATTCTTGATAACGATGTGTTTTGTTGTGATAATACTAAGTATATACATGAGTCTACCATGACATGGAATCTTTAGGTGAAAGTTATAAAATAACTATTTTTATATACCATGCTCTTAAGATTACCTAGAGGAAGTTGTAGGTACTTTTTCTAAAACTTCTTCTAAATTTATATTTTCAAAATTAAGGGGAGCCAACAAAGAATTTGTCTATAACTTCCATATTTATTTTCAAAAAAAAAAAACATTTTTTTTAGTTGCCCCCGCTTATTGTTTTCCAAATTTTCTTAAACCTCCATATTCATCTTTCCAAAAATCCTTGGAGGACCTTCTCCCCCTTTCCCCAATTTTTTTTAAACTCTGTATTAATTTGTCAAAAAATAGGAAAATGACGCCCCTAGATTCATGTATTATCTTCTAAGCATCTGCGTCCCGATATCGTTATCTCGAATTCAATCGAGATTTCACAACGATACGGGATTCCCGTATCACCATTGAAACGATACAGCCTGCGGAAGAAGTCTCGTATCGATATTAATTGGCGATACTTAAAATTTCATTCTCGATTAAAATCTCGAAAAATATCGGGATTTTTTAAAAATATTTTCCAATAAATAACGAAAGTCATACATATTTAATTAACGATTGTCACAACTGTGAATATTTGCAATTGATTCATCAACATTGATTAATTAATCTACCTATTGACAGAAGTTTATAACTATTATCATCCCCACTTTAAATTCGGTTTTCCAGACAGCCTGTAGCCCCTTTATTTACTATTTTTAGTCTGGGAACCGGCAGCAAAAAAGCCACGCTCCTCTTAGGCTGCTAGTGGAGCTCTGCATACTACTGATATTACAAGCCCTACAAGGCAATCGTACTCGCTGACATCGATGACTATTATTATTATTAATGAGAATAATGAGTAATGTAATAGTAATGATCATTCTATGTTTATGTTTTGGTTTAGTCTGTTTGATAAACTTATTTTTTCAAATTTGTTACATAGAATTGGAATGATTATTTTAGTGTTTCTATATCCGTAATTGAACGTAATAGTAGCTCATCTAAGATATATCTTTATAATCTCGATGATATTCTTGGTTGTGTGTGAGTATGTGTGTGCCACCTGTAGTGTGCACGACAGTGCCGTAGCCCGTATCGTCTGCAGCTGGAATTCGAAACTTTCTCAGCTTCTTTCTTGCTATTGCTAACCGCATTCGCCATCGCCTATAAATAAACACGCTGGGTTTTTTCACTTTTTTAATTCTTGCATAGAGGCACTTTCTCGTGTTTGTCATCATTATCATGCCGCGTCACTAAATAAAGTAAATAAATACTTTCTATCGGCGGTAGCATTTTATTTAGAGTCTAAATTTAGACAAATAGATGTACCGAAACTAAACAAATGAAACTTATTTCAAGTTGTAAAAAAAAATTAAATTTGGTAAATTTTTATAAATTTTGAAATTTTTTAATATTTATATATTTTTTTCACTGAATTTCTTTAATGTAGTTATTAATATTGTCTGTCGCGTATAGTTCATCATTCTATGTTATCTCTAGGCAAAATTTCCGCTTCAGTCGAGATCCCGAAATCGTATCGTATCGTATCGATATCGTATCGTTATTGGTCGAAGCGTCTCGTATCGTATCGTTTAATTCGAGGCAAATTTCAGAAATCGTATCGTATCGTATCGTTCCAAAAAAATAACGGGACGCAGAAGCTTATTATCTTCATTCTAAAAATTCTCTAAAACTTTCTCCAGATCTATTTTTTTAAATTTCATTCTTTTCGGGTCCCTCAAGTCAATAGACCTATTGGAAATGGTCGAAAAATCAATTACAAGTTTTCTTAAAAATAAACATCAGGTGGAGCTAACAAAGCGTGGTAAAAAGAATATGCAATAGTCTTTGTCTAGAATATCAGTGGGTTACTAGAAATGCCGAGTTTTTTGTAATTATTGAACTGTCAGATATTAGAATTTATAAAAACGTTTCCATTCCTGTAATTATTACAGGAAGTTCAATCAAGTCAGAATCTCAATCGCTGTAAACGCCTATAACCGCTATAAATAAAAAATAATTTTACAAAGGGCTGACCACCGCGTGATTGCTACGGATGTCACGATTACGGACTGTTCGGGTTCTTGAATTTTGAGTTCGGGTTTTCATTTTTTTATATATATATATATATATAATATATATATATACTAGCGGAGGTACCCGGGGTTTTTAAAGGTTTTTCTAATGCTTGTCTCTCTCGCTCCCGTTTCTTTCCCCGCTTATTTTCCCGCTCCCGGTTGCTTTCCCGTTCCTGCTTGCTCTCCCGTTCTCGGTCGGTTTCTCGCTCCCCCGTTCCCGATCGGTTTTTCGCTCCAGGCCGTTTTCCGCTCCCAGACGCTTTCCCCTTTCCGGTTTTTTCCCCGTTCCCGCTCATCTATGTATATATATATATATAGTTCCCGCTTTCTCACCCGCTCCGCTCATTTTGTGACGGATTTCAAATATTTTTCTCTATATTTGATTCCCCTTGACTCTCAAGGTTGTGTTAAAATTTCATTACGATCGGATGAATGGTGTAGAAATGCATAAAGGACATCCATACATACATATATACATACAAACATTCATTTATATATATATATATATATATATATATATATATATATATATATATATATATATATATATATATATATATATATATATATATATATATATATATATATATATATATAGTGCTTATTTTTATTTTTGTTCTCTGGTTCTTGTTGTGTTTTTGTTTTCATCGACTCTTATTTAGACTTTTTATTTGTTTTGATCAAGTATTTGTAGACAATCCGCTATCGCTATCCTACACGAACTTAGCTTGAGGTGAGCGTATTATATTTGCTTCAATATATATTTTATTATTTTAATATTTTATTACAGGTAATCTTTATCAAATGTATTTGTGTCCTTAAAATGATCAAACTTGTTCTTCGGTGAATTATTTTTATTTGATCATCGCGGTGTAGCTTGTTTTTATTATTAATTTTATGATCAAGTCACAAAATGCACTTAACTTAGGTAGTCGCATAAACGAAACGCGCCTGTGCGCGCAACGCCTGAACATTCAAGACTAGAAAGTTTATCAGGCGCAGTGGAACGAGCTAAAATGGTGTTACGGGATTGCTTATATCTCTGGATGTAATAAAGCCACAATAAAAATGGTTACATACAAATAATTGTAAATCATGTCTGAACCCAAAATTGTCTATATAAATGAGTTCGCACAGTTATTTTCCTTTCACTTTGATTCAAAAGTGAGTCTTTATTGATTTAAGGCTTTATTTCATAGGTCATTGACGCTAAAAATATGGTTTTAGGCTTAAAAAATTTCGTTTCTTTTCTTCTATAACAATGTTAAATTTGGTAGCTACACTAACTCTCCCAGTTACACAAATCGAGTTTTAAGTTGATAGGGTGGTGCTTAAAATTTGAGCACCGCGCGCCAGCTAAACTCTAAGCAAGCTCTAGGAATTATATAGATTTTAGATAGTGTTTGAGTCTCTATATCTCGTCTGGGAGACCTCGCTGTAAAATAAATTTAGTTTCATTCGAAAGGTTATTATGTCTATTATAACATAGTAAAAATTCATAACACTACTAAGTCTCTAACTATAACAATTACTTCGTTAATGTAGATCGGGTAGCAGCGCATAACCGTAGGTGCGCTGCAACTGACGTACATAATGTCGATTTTATATATCTCGTATGGGAGACCTCGCTGTAAAATAAATTTAGTTTCATTCGAAAGGTTATTTTGTCTATTATAACATAGTAAAAATTCATAACACTACTAAGTCTCTAACTATAAAAATTACTTCGTTAATGTAGATCGGGTAGCAGCGCATAACCGTAGGCGCGTTGCAACTGACGTACATAATATCGATTTAAAGATAGTGTTTGAGTCTCTATATCTCGTCTGGGAGACCTCGCTGTAAAATAAATTTAGTTTCATTCGAAAGGTTATTATGTCTGTTATAACATAGTAAAAATTCATAACACTACTAAGTCTCTAACTATAAAAATTACTTCGTTAATGTAGATCGTGTAGCAGCGCATAACCGTAGGCGCGCTGCAACTGACGTACATAATATAGATTTAAAGATAGTGTTTGAGTCTCTATATCTCGTCTTAGAGACATCTCAGTAGTATAAGTTTAGTTTCATTCAAAAGGTTATTTAATAACTTTAATGAACAAATAATGAAGACGAAGCCGTGGACTTTCTCACAATCTTCAAGCGCTTTCCTGACAGACAGCCGCCTTAACTCCGCCTTGCTGAAAAAGGAGGAGGGCAATTATACAGATCAAGTTATGATCCGCGACAGAAAGTACTTTGATTCTCCTACATAAACAAATATCAGTCTTAATACAACAAGCAGACGGCGAACTACCGCGAGCTCATGCAGTGACATTCAGTAATGTGCTATGGCGCATGGGAAGCGAAATGCGTGGTCCCACTTTTAAACTTTTAATAACTTTATATTTATCAAGTTTTTGTTTGGAATTCTATTTCTAAATAAATTCATATTGAATATGAGAAACAGAAGGAATTCTTAACCCATACGCGCAAAGCCTTGTTAGGCGTTCTTTGCGCTGGGCGCTATGTGCACGCTGTAAACTGAGCTTCTTCGTTGTAGGTACCAGTTTTTAACTGTCTCACGCAGTCGATGTTCTATCGTGGTATGCGATCTTTGATTCGCTATATCTTTATTAATTTTTTTTTTTTTTACACTATATGGTATATTCAAACTCAGAATTTGTACCTTTATTTAAAAATATTAGTGAAATTAAAAAAAAATTATTTTGAAATTTTTATGCGACTACCTAACTTAACTTATAAAAGCCGGGTAATTTTGTAAGATCTGGGTGTAAAATTGCTACTGAACTGAATTAACTGCTGTAAATGTGAGGCATGATCCACTCATACTCATAGACATGCAAACTTGATTGTCTGTAAAAGGCGAACCGGCGAACCTCTAAAACGCGAACTAAATTGCGAACCACTCACTAAAGAGCGAACCAATGTGTAAAGGCGAACTCAAAGACAGAACGAAAACAAATATATAATATTTAATACATTTATTTTAAAATGTTATAAAATTCAAAATTGCAATTAGAACCAAATAGTAAAAATATTTTTTTCAATTTTTCTTACAAAACCCGCATGTGAATTTTTTTTTCGGGATGGCACGTATACACTCAGAGTGGTACCATCAAGGACACTTGTCACAACCTGTCCAAAAAATTTTCTTTTCATCCTTTCCATGTTTGTTTTTGGGAGGAGGAACATTGAAGTTGCACGAATAGCAAAGTTGAAGGCTGTGTATGATCACTTTGAGTGACACCAGCAACCAGATCTGTAATGATGAGTTCTTCAGCATCGCCAGGACGTGGTTTTTTCTTCCTGCTGTTCGTTCGGGCCGTTTGCGAGTGTTTTTATGCAAATGTGTTAAATTAATTTTTTTTAATTTCGCTTGGCTCTTGCTGTCCAACTGCTCGTCATGCAGCGAGAATATGTTAAAATTTCTCAACAGCTGGACAAGAGCATGTAGCCAAAGGAAATAGTTTCACAACACGCGGTTCACTGGATCCATATATACGACAAAAACAGCAAGTTTAACATCCAGTGAGATTTTGCCTTGTTGGATGATTGCATCCGCTCACGCGATGGAACTATACTGATAAGTATGTTTGTCGTTGTCATCAAGTTTACCGTTTTCTGCTCCACCGAAGCTTCCGGCTCCTGTTGGTCTTGATTAATTACTAAGCTTCTGCGTCCCGTTCTTTTTTTGGAACGATACGATTTCTGAAATTTGCCTCGAATTAAACGATACGATACGAGACGCCTCGAACAATAACGATACGATATCGGGATCTCGACTGAAGTGGAAATTTTATCTCGAATGAAACGAGATAACATAGAATGATGAACTATACGCGACAGACAATATTAATAACTTAACTACATTAAAGGAATTCATTGAAAAAAATATATAAATATTAAAAAATTTCAAAATTTATAAAAATTTACCAAATTTAATTTTTTATTACAACTTGAAATAAGTTTCATTTGTTTAGTTTCGGTACATCTATTTTCTAAATTTAGATTCTAAATAAAACGCTACTGCCGATAGTAAGTATTTATTTACTTTATTTAGTACGCATTATGCGGTAGTTTATCAATTTAATTAAATGATTTTACTTGCCGATGAAAAAAAAAATTAAAATTATTTTTTCAAGTAATTGAAAAGTAGAAAACCTTCTAGCACACCAAAAGAACGACATTTTTAGGCAATTCAATAGTGAAAGTGGAAAAACCAATGGAGATAGAAATAGATTGCAGATTACTGCGATTGAGATTACTAAGATTAAATTAAAATGATACTGTTTCCCGCAGTCTTTGCATCTGGCAAGATTTACTTCTACATCCTTGTCATTGACTTTCTGCGTGACCGTCTCTTCCTCAAAGTACTCCCAGATTTGACCCCGGTGACGCAGCATGATAATGATGACAAACTCTATGCAAGAATTAAGAAGTGAAAAAAACCCAGCGTGTTTATTTATAGGCGATGGCGAATGCGGTTAGCAATAGCAAGAAAGAAGCTGAGAAAGTTTTGAATTCCAGCTGCAGACGATACGGGCTACGGCACTGTCGTGCACACTACAGGTGGCACACATACTCACACACAACCAAGAATATCATCGAGATTATAAAGATATATCTTAGATGAGCTAATATTACGGTCAATTACGGATATCGAAACACTAAAATAATCATTCCAATTCTATGTAACAAATTTGAAAAAATAAGTTTATGAAACAGACTAAACCAAAACATAAACATAGAATGATCATTACTATTACATTACTCATTATTCTCATTAATAATAATAGTCATCGATGTCAGCGAGTACGATTGCCTTGTAGTATCAGTAGTATGCAGAGGTCGACTAGCAGTCTAAGAGGGGCGTGGTTTGATATATATATATATATATATATATATATATATATATATATATATATATATATATATATATATATATATATATATATTGAAATATGCTGCCGGTTCCCAGACTAAAAATAGTAAATAATGGGGCTACAGGCTGTCTGAAAAACCGAATTTAAAGTGGGGATGATAATAGTTATAAACTTCTGTCAATAAGTAGATTAATTAATCAATGTTGATGAATCAATTGCAAATATTCACAGTTGTGACAATCGTTAATTAAATATGTATGACTTTCGTTATTTATTGGAAAATATTTTTAAAAAATCTCGATATTTTATTCGGGAACAAAATTTTAAGTATCGCTAATTATATCGATACGAGACTTCTTCCACAGGCTGTATCGTTTCAATGGCAATACGGGATCTCCCGTATCGTTTTGAAATTTCGATTGAATTTGAGATAACGATATCGGGACGCAGATGCTTATTAATTACGCTCTTTTTGATTTTTTTTCGACGATCACATGCGGGAATAGTTATATCAGACTGCGATCCAATGCGTTAAGGACACACTCAAAAACAGAACGCAAACAAATATTTACAACTTTTATTTTAAGATTTTAAAAATTCAAAGATTGTCAATCAAAAATATTATTACATATCGGAACAAATAAAATAAATAAATAGCGAACATTACTGCAACCCATTGTGTAGAAGCGAACCTTAATGCGGTCCTTTTTGCATTGTAAAAGGTGAACCACGTCGGTCACGTGCTTCATTGTTAACCAATCACTGAGCGAGTTCGCGTACGGTTCGCGTTTTAGAGGTTCACCTTTTACAGAAACCATGCAAACTTCACCGTTCCGGCTTATCGCCGGTATGAGTAAATAACGGCGCTGACGGCAGGAAAAAAGAAGCTAAAAAATAACTTTAAAATTTATTTTGTATTTGAATTAATTAATCATACTCTGAAAATGAGGATAACTAATGAAATTAACTGCAAAACATTGCTCAACAGCCATGACGATCATACTGACGGCCCTAATAACTGATCTGAAAATAAGTTTTTAGCTTTTATTTTTTGCACTGTCAATGCCGTTGCAGTATTTATTCGCACCCCTTATCGCAATAGGCCGCCATTAACCTTAACGGTTAAGGCTTAACCGCAATAGACTAATTATTTACACAGTGGACCAATCAATTACTGCTGTGGCTATATAACTAATGCACTGGAGTATTCATATTTTAAAGCGAAAAATAATAAAAATTTCCTTCCTGTTTTTTTTTTTTCAGAACGAATTTTAAATACTGTTAAATCAAGTACTTATCGTGTCGTTTGTTTTGAGATAAGAGCACAATGTGTTATGCGTGAAATTTAGATAAGTCCGCATAAGATAAATATCAGGTTCAGAGCGCTGGCGAACTGCCGATAAACATTCGCATAGTACAGGTGGTTAGATTTTTCCAGAAAAGAGATTATAGGACAAAATAACAAAAATGAAATATTTTATGCTGTTTAAATTAACTTAATCACAACAAATGTTTTTTATGGACGTTTACTAATATACATAGCTGTATACATTTATTTTATGCATTTGTTTGTGTTAAATGTTAGAAAAATAGCTTTTCATTCCTGTCACACAGGGTCATTTACTTCTTTGAACTCATAGCAGAAAATGAGTTATCAGCTCTACAGAAACACTACTTTGGGACACACCCTCCAAGAGAGTTTGGATGAGCTCATTCAAGTAAGCATTTCATTAAAAAGAAATTGTTAGGTGTTTTATTGGTTAAATGTTAAATACTTCTTGCTTTTTTAGGTCGGTCAAATCACTCCACAGCTTGCTCTTAAGGTTTTGTTGCAGTTTGATAAATCAATAAATCAGGCTCTTTCAAATAGAGTAAATAAGAAGATCACTTTCAGAGTTGGTGCTGCATATTTTTTTAATTATGATTTGTTAAAAGTGCAGAAGTTTATTTTTACTAGTAGCTATCATTATTTATTTTGTATTGAATGGTGTTTTGTCATTAGCTAAAATTAGTTTTAACTAAGGCTGGGCCCGATTAATCGGCGCACGCATAATCAGGCTGATTATTGCCATAATCGGCAAGGGAAAAAATAATCGGTGCCGATTAAACTTTTTCTGAAAAACTACCCACTTACAATTTGTTTGTATATTATCTAGTGAAAATACGACAACTAATAAAAAAAATCTTTCACCGTGCAGTGAATGAATGTTGAAATAATAGAAATAAAAATGACATCAAAGGAAACGTCGGCGTTCTTCAGTCATTCGCGAATGAAAGTAAAGTATTAATTGAAAGAAAATTAAATTGATAAAAGAATATGAATATAAAAATGACATCAAAGAGTTGGGTGGCATGTTTTGAAAATTAACTGGTTTAAAAATTAAATTATCAAAAAGAATTTTAATTTTTAATTCTCTTTGATCTTGCCGATATTTTAGTGTTGGCGGGACAACCACTAACCATTATCACGGCGAGCGAGTGCATGCAAGCAGCAAAACACGCGCTTGTATTATGACAGTATGTTTCGGAACAAGCATTTTCACATAAGAAATAGTAATTATAAAATAATCGGCTATACTCGGTATCGGCAAAAAGTCATATCGGAACAGCCTTAGTTTTAACACTAAATATGACTGGTTTTTTATTTGGCTTTTTAGAGAGAAGGCTTATTTGGATTTATTTTTTAAATCCCTTATATTAACTTCACAGCAGTTGTTGCTTGCTTGATTATTTGCTTGAAACGTGAAATACAATTGAATAAATGTTTACATATATAAATTCAAAAAATTTCATTTTAAAAGAATTTTTTGCAATAAACGAAAAGCCAGCAAATCCAGAACTATAAGGGAGTTTTAAAAAAACCTGGTTTTTATGGTTTATTGGTTAGCTTCCATTACCTTCCTTGAAACAACATACATTGAAAGATACATAGTTGACCATTAGTCACGTGGTCAGAGTATCGGACTTGCAACCACGAGGTCACTAGTTTGTGCGTACCACAAGTCTGAATGTTGACTAGGGCTTACATCTTTCTTTCAGTTAGTCTGTAAATGCCAAATGTCGTTCATAGTGCCACTGTAATAATTCACCATGAATAAGGCGTTTCCCTACTGCAAAAATCTTTATCTTTATGTGAGTTTGAATTGTATCAAAAAGCTGTTGTTTCTGATTTTTTTAATTTTTTTATACAGGCTGACCTAAGCACCTACAGATTTTGTGATAATGTCTGGACTTTTGTGTTAAACAATGCTGAGTTTAGAGACAACTCTGAAGTCATAAAAGTTGACAAAGTAAAAATTGTGGCCTGTGATGGCAAAGGTGAGATGTAAGAAATAATTGAAAGAAAGAAAAATAATGCGTGAGTCCAAAATGTAGTAGTAATATTATAATTTTAATTTAAATTCATTGCTTATAACATTGTAAAAATGGGTGCTCTTAAAGTACCATTTATAGATTTAACATTTTCAGTTATTTGTGATTTAAAAACTTTCTGTATTATAAAATCTTCTCACTTACATTATAAAAAATTGTTCCCAACTTTGCTTTATTATCTGGCAAAAAAACTAGATTTGATGTTAAATATTTAATAATTTATTTTAATTAGAATATATTAAACTTCAGGGAATTTTTTTCCAGGCTCCGCCCCTGTACATGAATAACATGTTTTCCTGACTGAAAGGACTTTGTTTAGGATGTGTGTGAACGTAGTTTTATTGTCAAGAACTGTTACTACTCTTTTTGAAGTTGATTTGTTGTCAGATCATTTGAAAAATGTTTGTATGCTGTTGTGTTTTTTAAAACTCCTATAAAAAACTGCTATGTTTATGTTTACTAATAAACAGTTTGCAAGCATTTTATCATTGAATTACAGTTTAGAATGGTACTCAAGTCTATTGGGTTTCAACCTTAAGTGTTGATGTTCTCTTGTTTCTTCTTTTACATTGATACAAATTTGCTGTTAATGTCATGAATATAAATGCATGTGTTTATAGTTCTAGCTACACAGTGGAGTAATTGTATTAAGTTGGCTTACTGATGCATGGAAAAAATGAATTAAGTTCCAGTTAAATGAATTGTGTATGAGTTCTTTTTCATGATTCCCTCTACAAGTTTCAAATTCCACAATCTTAGAATGAATTATTTAGAATTTTAACCACGATATACTTGTTGCATAGATAATGATAACAAAGTATAATTGGTAGAATATTTGATAAACTCTGCATCATTCTGCACCACAAGGTTGAAAGTGAGGTGTGTGACAGCCCAGCATTTATTAATCTAATTGCTTGCTCCGTTCAAATTTAATGTTAGCGTATTGGTTTATTAATTTGGGCTATTTAGCTTTGCTGGGTGTTTCGATGCTGCAGAGGACGCAAAAATGTCTTCTCTTCAGCATGGGATTGATCAGTATTTACGTAAGACTGAGTGTTGGTCGGCACAAGCGCTTGTTTTTTTGTAAACATCTAGCCCAGAGGTTCCAAAACTGTTGGTCGCGACCCACTTTCGGGTCGTAAAGCTCTGGCAAGTGGGAAAGTTTGGGAACCTCTGATCTAGCCAGATACGTTGCTAAGGCTAAGTACGAGTACAAGTACCAGAGTATCGAATACAAACAATTTTCAGCAAGTACTTTTTAACAATTTTGCTATCTATATATTTAATAATGACTGTGTCTGTTTGTTTGTCCTATATGCATTCCTAAGCCATTCATCCGATCGTAATGAAATTTTCACACACTTGATAGTCAACAGAGGAAGGTTTTCATGAAAAAAATTGAGATTAGTCAAAAATGAGCGAGAGCGGGTGGTAACTGGGGAATGAGCTAAAACAGGAACGGGAGAGCGAACCGGAACAAAAAACAACGAGAGCAAAAAAGCGAGTGGAAAAAGGAAAGCTATTGGAAATGGGAGAGCATGCGAGAAGGCGACCGGGAATGGTAGAGCCATATGGGTAGAGCAAACAGGAATGGGAAAGCGCCCGGGAGCGGGGAAGAAAAGGTGAGCGATATGCTAAAAAGAGCGCACGATAATAAGAGCGAAAATGAAAAGGGCGAACAATAAAAAAACGAACATAAAAAAACCTATGGTTTACATAAAAGTCCGGAAGCCCAGTTTCCCTAAATGATGTCCCTGAGTTTTGAAAGTTACGGTCTGAAAGGTGCCCATATATTAACCATGGCCTGTAACGTATTGCACATCGCTAGGAGTTTTAGTATCTTTGGGGAAGCGCATGCTTCCTTTCTTTCCTTTTGTTAGACCTTGCTTGTTTGGACTCGACTATAACGTATTCGTATTTGTTCGTACTTTGTGTTTCAATAAACAACTTGTTTTAACGCGTTGTTACATGGCGCAGTCGACATAGAATCTACATCAGAGTTTCTATCGTAACCAACAACAACAACGTAATCAACATCGAACATGGACGCTTTTCGACCACCGGCACCGTTGCAGCTCGATAATCCGAATCTGGCCGCTGAATGGTCGTCATTCGAAAAGAAGTTCAAATGGTTTTTAGTCGCGATCGGCGCCGACGTAAAACAGGATGCCACGAAGCTGGCCATGCTTTTAACGACAATCGGCGACGATGCCGTCAAAATCTACGAGAGGTTCAAATACGAAGAAGACGAGTCTGCGGAGTCGTTCGATGACGTTCTCTTAAAATTCAGGGACTATTTTACACCGCTCCGTAACGTGGTCTACGAGCGGTACGTATTTTGGCAGCACATCCTCTCCATAGGTGAGTCAATTGACCAGTACGTCACTCGCCAGCGTCATCTGGCGAAGAACTGCGATTTTAAGGAGGAGGACAACATGATACGTGATCACATTGTCTTTACGTGCCAAGACGCTCGCTTAAAAGAACGATTACTGCGTGAAACCGACCTGACGTTGGCTAAAACAATCGCCATCTGTCGAGCTGCAGAGGCGACAAAAGAGCAAATCAAAACCTTCAACGTGGAACAAAGAACAATGGCACCGGTATCGACTTCCAATGTATGCGCGGTGCAGCGACAAGGCAAGTTGAAACATCACAACCATCCTGCACAGCTCACAACATCGGCATACAACAACACCAAGTCGTCCTGTCGCAACTGCGGCCGCTCACATGCGTCCGGTGAGTGTCGCGCGAAGAATGTCGAGTGCCGCGCATGCCATAAACTAGGACACTTTGAGAAGTACTGTATCACAACGGGACGGCAGCTGCGGTCAAGATCGAAGTCAACACAACGTAAACAACGAGCCATCCACGAGGTCTGCGAACAGCCATCACCAGTCGGGTCGTCTGGCAGCGTCTACATCAACAGTGTTCGGGTGCATTCAACAACAAGGACCTGGATGAAAATGCTTAAAATAAACTCTACAGACTTAAACTGCAAGCTCGACTCGGGAGCAGAAGCAAACTGCATGTCCTTCAGCACGTACACATCGCTTCGATATCTCAGCGATATCCGCCCAACATCTGAACTGCTCTCCGGATACACTGATGCTCCTCCAGCCCAACCGCGAGGCGTCGCTACGCTGAAGATCACATACAAGGGCCGGTTTTTCAGCACCGACTTCTACATTGTCAACCATGAAGCGCCCGTCATCGTCGGTCTGCCCACCTGTATGGAGCTAGATTTAATCAAGCGCATCGCCAATGTCAGCCCGGTCACACCATCTAAAAACGCCGATTCAGATCTATTGACGGAGTTTGCTGATATTTTTTCTGGCATCGGAGAATTTCCAGGTAAACATCACATCACGGTAGATAAATCAGCACAATCGGTCATTCATCCACCTCGTCGCGTTGCACTCTCCTTGCAACCAAAACTGAAACAACTGCTCGATCAGATGGTCGAGAAAGGCGTTCTTATCAAGCGGGATGAACCAACCGACTGGGTGAGCTCTCTTGTGGTGGTTCAGAAGTCAAACGGTCAACTTCGAATCTGCTTGGACCCGAAAGATCTGAACCGGGCAATCAAACGGGAGCACTTCATTATTCCGACGTTTTCCGACATAGCACCAAAGCTGCATGGAAAACGAATTTTCAGCGTCATCGACATGAAGGACGGATTCTGGCACATTCGTCTAGATGAGGAGAGTTCCAAATTGTGTACGTTTAATTCAATTTTCGGTCGTTATTCGTACACCCGCCTTCCATTTGGAATTTCTAGTGCACCAGAAGTGTTCCAGAAAAAAGCAAACGAAATTTTTGGTGACATTCCAGACGTATTCATCATATTTGACGACTTACTCATCGCTGCCGAATCGGATGAACAACACAAACAAACACTGCGTATGGTGTTCGAACGAGCGCGGATGAAGGGTGTTCGTTTTAACAAAAACAAAATCCAGCTGCGTGTTCAAGAGTGCAAGTACATAGGCCATGTGCTCACACCTGAAGGCGTCCGACCCGATGAAGAGAAAGTCAAGGCAATCTCTGACATGCGCACACCAGCTGATGCCAAAGAACTACATCGACTCCAAGGTATGGTGACGTATCTGTCCAAGTTCGTTCCGCATCTTACTGATCTAACCGCTCCTCTACGTCAGTTGCTTCGTAAGGATGTAAGCTGGACATGGACGTCACACCACGAACGAGCGTTCAACACAATTAAGCAAGCCGTCACATCAGCCCCTGTTCTACAATTCTTCGATCCTTCAATGCCTGTCGTTGTTCAAACAGATGCTTCATCTACAGGTCTGGGATCTTGTTTGATGCAGAACGGCAAGCCAATAGAATTTGCGTCACGGGCATTGACAGATGCAGAGACGCGCTATGCTCAAATAGAGAAAGAGCTACTGGCAATTGTGTTCGCCTGCATCAAGTTTCATCAATACATCTACGGTCGCCGTGTAGTCGTTCAGAGCGACCACAAGCCACTCGAGGCTATCTTTCAGAAATCGATTGCGGCAACAACACCTCGACTACAGAGAATGCTTCTTCGTCTGCTCGAGTACAACATCAACGTACAGTACACACCGGGAAAAGACATGTTCATCGCCGACACTTTGTCGCGCAGCTACCTAAATAAAGAGCCTCCATCGACAGTAGAGAGAGAGATAGCAGAGGATACAGTCGTCTCAATCAACACCATCATCGCAGATGCTCCAGTCAGCAACTCCAGGCTTGACAAGATCCGTACAGAGTGTGCACGGGACGAAGAAATGCAATTGCTTCGTAAGCATATTCAAAGTGGTTTTCCATCGGATGACTCTAAACTGTCGGGCAACCTGCGTCAGTTTCGTGCTCTCGCTAGTGAGTTGTACGAACAAAACGGACTGATTCTATACACCAACAGATTGGTCATCCCAACTGGAATGCGGAAGGACATTCTGTTTCGCATTCACGAAGGGCATTTGGGGATGGATAAATGCAAAGCCCTTGCACGTGCTGCTGTGTTTTGGCCAGGTATCAATCGGGACATTGAAAACACTGTGGGCCGATGTCCGACATGCAACACCTACCGAAATCGTCAGGCTTCCGAGCCTATGATTGCGCACCCGGTTCCACAGAGACCATACCAGAAAGTTGGCGTTGACATCTTCACGCTGCACGGTAAAGACTACTTGCTAGTGGTTGACTACTTCACCAAGTTTCCAGAATTCATTCAAATAGCCAGCAAGTCAGCAGACTGTGTAATCAAGCATCTGAAAGACATATTTGCACGGTATGGCATACCAGAGACATTGATGGCAGACAACAACCCGTTCAACAGTTTCACCATGCGTCCAGTCCGCTCTATCCAAAGTCGAACGGTCAAGTTGAGCGATTCGTGCAGACCGTCAAACAACTGATGCGCAAGACCTCCGACAGCAACCAGGATGTTACTATTGCGCCTCTGCAATATAGAAATGCACCGATCGCAGGAAGTGATTACAGTCCAGCTGAACTGATGTTCAACCGTTCTCTTCGCTCGAGAGTACCAGCCTTACCAACAGCGTCGGCCTCTGATTCTGTGCGTCGTGACATGGAAAATCGAAAGTATCGTCAGGAGTACTATCACGACCAAGGAACTCGACCTCTAAAGCCACTGCAGCCGGGCCATGCGGTGCGCGTGCACAATGGACAGGCATGGCAAGCTGCGAAAGTTGTTGCGGCCCACTCGTCGCCTCGGTCGTACAACATAATCACCGATGAAGGAACTCGTCTGAGACGCAATCGGCGTGACCTCATAAAGACCCGTGAACGTCCACCAAACTGTGATCTCTACATCGATGAAGATGTAATGCCTGGAACATCACCATCTGCTCAACAACCAACGGCACTTGCACAATCTCCAGCCAGAATTGACAGGCCACCTGTACTGACGCCATTAAGGTCGTGCCTAAGAACATCGTCGGGTCGAACTATCAGGCCACCTGTCAGATTTAAAGATTATGTCACTGGTTAACATTTTCTCCTCAAAAGGGGAGGTGTAACGTATTGCACATCGCTAGGAGTTTTAGTATCTTTGGGGAAGCGCATGCTTCCTTTCTTTCCTTTTGTTAGACCTTGCTTGTTTGGACTCGACTATAACGTATTCGTATTTGTTCGTACTTTGTGTTTCAATAAACAACTTGTTTTAACGCGTATATTAACCATGGCCCACTTGAAAGTCAGGAATCTACATAAAAGTCAGGGAGGGCTACTTAACAGTCATGAAAGGGCCAGTCAAAAGTCAGGGAAAGGTCAGTTAAAAGTTAAGACGGACCCACTTGAGTGCCGGGACCCACTTAAGTGCAGGGGACCAATTTAGTGTGGTGGCTCACGTGAAAATAAGGGGTTGGGAGCCACTTAAGTGCGGTGGACCACTCAAGGGCGGGGAGCCCACTTAAGTGCGGGGACCACTTTAGTGCCGGGAAACCCACTGAAAAGTCCGGGAAGGGCCACTTAAGTCAGGAGGGGCCCACTTAGGTGCCGGGAGCCCACTTAAGTGCAGAGGCTCACGTAAGACCGGAGCCCACTTCAGTGCCGGGGCCCCATGAGTGCGTTTGGCTCACTTCAGTGCCAGGCCCTTTTAAGTGCGTGGGACCCATTTCAATGCCGAGTGCCCCTTAAGTACGTCGGTCCCACTGAGAAGTCTGGAAAGGGCTAATAAAAATTTAGAAGGGCCCACTAACTTAGGTGCCGGGGGCTCACTTAAGCGCAGACCACTTAAAGGCAGGGGCTCACTTAAGTGCGTTGGGCCCACTTTACTGCGTGGGGCCCAACTTTAGTGCCGGGGCCCAACTTTAGTGCGGAGCCCAACTTTAGTGCCGGGGCCCCCTTAAGTACGTGGGGCCCACTGAAAAGTCCGGGAATAAGTAAGTAAGTAAGTAAATCTTTATTAACCAGCCTGACAATGACGCACAGTGGAATGTCCACTTAAAATTCAGGAGGGGCCTACTAACGTAAGTGCATGCGACCCACTTTAGTGATGAAGCCCACTTAACTGCGTGGGGCCCACTTTAGTGCCGGGGGCCCACTGAAAACTCAGGGGGGGCCATTGCCCCCCTGTCCCCCCCTAATTGACGTCCCTGAAAGACAAATAACAAAGCAAAAAAAGATGCTAACTAGAGAATTATAACGGAAGAGACATTGAAAAGAAGGAAGGAGAAAAAAGAGAGATGTATTTTACTAAGGAAAAAGAGAGCGAGATAGAGAGTGAGAGAAAAAAGAGAGAAAGGAACAAAAATAAACTAAAGTACAATGCTTTTCATTAGAGAGAAACAAAGAGAGAGAGAACAAGAGAGAGAGAGAGCGAGATAGCGGAAGAAAGAGAGTTGGTTTGTGTTCAGCTAGTGTGTGAGTAAAATTATAAAATTTCAAGTTTTCGATTTTTTGACGTTTGCCTTTTTATTACAAACTTTTTTACGAACTTTTATTTAGGTTACAATCTCTGTTTGTGTGTGTGTGGCTTTCTCTGTACGCAAAACTTGCAAGTGAAATTTAACCAGCTTTTTGACTAGCTAGGAAGATGAAAATTTCAGCATAGCTTCATATTGGATGACAATACATGATTTAATTAAACAAAATAAACTAAAAAAACCTTAATATGTACATCTTTTGTATTTTTAAAGACATCTTTTGTATTTCGAGTGTTATTTGAAATTAAAGTTTGTGTTAAAAAACTCGTTTTTTCCATTACTTGTTTATTGTGCCTTCTTTTTAGTTTCGCACTTTGCATTTTCGCTTTTATTATCGTGCGCTCTTTTTAGCATTCGCCCTGTTTAGTTTAGCCCTTTTGTTTTCGCCCTTATGTTTTCGCTCTTTTGATAGGATACCGCCACCGCGTTATGCAAAATTGCTACATACATACATACATACATACATACAAACATACATACATAGATACATACATACATACATACATACATACATACATACATACATACATACATACATACATACATACATACATACATACATACATACATACATACATACATACATACATACCTACATACATACATACATACATACATACATACATACATACATACATACATACATACATACATACATACATACATACATACATACATACATACATACATACATACATACATACATACATACATACATACATACATACATACATACATACATACATACATACATACATACATACATACATACATACATACATACATACATACATACATACATACATACATACATACGTAGGAAATTATGTATATTGATGATGAGATTACCTAAAATATTTACTAGCTGTACTTTTGTAAAATATACTGCAGGTGACGGCGAAAATTGAGATTTTCTCAATCTGACTGATGAAACGAAGAATCTTCTAAATTCATTTGGAAATATTTTTGAAAACTTTTAAAATAAGAGTTTTGTTTGAAAAGTTTTAATAAAATAAATTCTCACTAACTAATGTTTATGGCAGGCATTGGCATTCGATTAGATCGTAATTACCTTTTTGCTGTCGACGTTTCTCTCGTTTCTAATTTATTTTACAAATAAAATAAAAGGGCGGTGTTGCCGTTTAGTCGGTTTTGTGTAGGATTCTTCCACTATGATATCGGATACAATTTTGATTCTTTTTATTTCTATTGCAACTGCCCTTTTTGGAGAAGGTTTGTGTTCGTGGTCAAATCAGCATTCGCCGCAGCTTGCCTAATTATTATTGGTTATCTTTCACATAAACGGCCCGGGCCGAATCTTCCCTTAAAATAGGTAGTCGCATAAAAATTTCAAAATAATTTTTTTTTAATTTCACTAATATTTTTAAATAAAGGTACAAATTCTGAGTTTGAAAATACCATATAGTGTAAAAAAAAAATAAAATTAATAAAGATATAGCGAATCAAAGATCGCATACCACGATAGAACATCGACTGCGTGAGACAGTTAAAAACTGGTACCTACAACGAAGAACGCCTAACAAGGCTTTGCGCGTATGGGTTAAGAATTCCTTCTGTTTCTCATATTCAATATGAATTTATTTAGAAATAGAATTCCAAACAAAAACTTGATAAATATAAAGTTATTAAAAGTTTAAAAGTGGGACCACGCATTTCGCTTCCCATGCGCCATAGCACATTACTGAATGTCACTGCATGAGCTCGCGGTAGTTCACCGTCTGCTTGTTGTTTTAAGACTGATATTTGTTTATGTAGGAGAATCAAAGTACTTTCTGTCGCGGATCATAACTTGATCTGTATAATTGCCCTCCTCCTTTTTCAGCAAGGCGGAGTTAAGGCGGCTGTCTGTCAGGAAAGCGCTTGAAGATTGTGAGAAAGTCCACGGCTTCGTCTTCATTATTTGTTCATTAAAGTTATTAAATAACCTTTTGAATGAAACTAAACTTATACTACTGAGATGTCTCTAAGACGAGATATAGAGACTCAAACACTATCTTTAAATCTATATTATGTACGTCAGTTGCAGCGCGCCTACGGTTATGCGCTGCTACACGATCTACATTAACGAAGTAATTTTTATAGTTAGAGACTTAGTAGTGTTATGAATTTTTACTATGTTATAATAGACATAATAACCTTTCGAATGAAACTAAATTTATTTTACAGCGAGGTGTCCCAGACGAGATATAGAGACTCAAACACTATCTTTAAATCGATATTATGTACGTCAGTTGCAACGCGCCTACGGTTATGCGCTGCTACCCGATCTACATTAACGAAGTAATTTTTATAGTTAGAGACTTAGTAGTGTTATGAATTTTTACTATGTTATAATAGACAAAATAACCTTTCGAATGAAACTAAATTTATTTTACAGCGAGGTCTCCCAGACGAGATATATAAAATCGACATTATGTACGTCAGTTGCAGCGCACCTACGGTTATGCGCTGCTACCCGATCTACATTAACGAAGTAATTGTTATAGTTAGAGACTTAGTAGTGTTATGAATTTTTACTATGTTATAATAGACATAATAACCTTTCGAATGAAACTAAATTTATTTTACAGCGAGGTCTCCCAGACGAGATATAGAGACTCAAACACTATCTAAAATCTATATAATTCCTAGAGCTTGCTTAGAGTTTAGCTGGCGCGCGGTGCTCAAATTTTAAGCACCACCCTATCAACTTAAAACTCGATTTGTGTAACTGGGAGAGTTAGTGTAGCTACCAAATTTAACATTGTTATAGAAGAAAAGAAACGAAATTTTTTAAGCCTAAAACCATATTTTTAGCGTCAATGACCTATGAAATAAAGCCTTAAATCAATAAAGACTCACTTTTGAATCAAAGTGAAAGGAAAATGAACTGTGCGAACTCATTTATATAGACAATTTTGGGTTCAGACATGATTTACAATTATTTGTATGTAACCATTTTTATTGTGGCTTTATTACATCCAGAGATATAAGCAATCCCGTAACACCATTTTAGCTCGTTCCACTGCGCCTGATAAACTTTCTAGTCTTGAATGTTCAGGCGTTGCGCGCACAGGCGCGTTTCGTTTATGCGACTACCTACCTTAAAATAGTTCTATTTTGTTACAACCTGCCTTAACCCTAACCCTAATTATCACTTTTGATCGTCTTTATATCTAATTATTATAGCCGAGAATGTATTAATATTTCACACAGCGGGCCGTTTATTACAGTATTAGTTTATATGTGAAAGATTACTCAAAGATTAATGCGTGTGAAGTTAGGCAATATTGCTGGTAGAGCTAGACCGAAACCGGTTTCGGTTTCTGCACTGAAACCAGGCTTAAAATCGGTTTCTGTCGTAGAGAAAATGTAGACGTTTATTTTCATCCGAAAAATGAAAAAGAAAAGTAGCTAAAACAAATCATGCTATCATACGACAACATGACAAACTATTGTTTGTATTGCAGGCAGGGTGTAGAATGTATAAACGTAGACATGGACTAGGTAGAGTGTGAAAAATGTAGAAGGTGGTCCACCTTAGGTGGAATCACTAAAAATGCACACAGTTAATGCTGACAAAGAAAGAGTTTTAAACTAAACATTTCACTTGCAAACTGTGTGCTGATTTTAAATAAACCTTACAGTAATTTAAAAATATTTTCAAGTAAAATAAATTTTTATATAAAATAAAATTTTCCGCTAATCTCGTTAAAAGTTAGCCGAAGGTGTTAACAAGTGGCCACTTTGCATAATTAGCTGCAGTGAGGCAGACTTGTTTGTCAAACAGTATGCTCTCCTGTGTTTGTTTACGTTTCGTTTTGCTGGGAGAAATTGGTATACAGTCCGGCATCTTAATCGATAACTTTTTTATTGATTAAGTTAGTTATAGAAGCGAGAGTTACGTCATTGGATTTGTAATTTAATTATCTAAAAACAAGCGTCTTGGAAATTCGTGGTGCAGCAGTTTGAAAAAAACGATAATCTATCAAAGAAGAGCTAACGTTTATTTATGCAAGTTTCATCGGAAAATTGTCGTTTTTGGCTTAAAACTTTTTATTTGTTGAACCGAAGAAAAACGAATTATACCATTAGTAGATTCCATTTTTAAAACATTATCCAACGATGTATAGCACAGCCCCAGAGCACAAATCTTTTATTTTATTTAAATCGCAAGCAATATCACTAACTTCACACACGTAATTATTAAGCCTTGTCTTAAAAGCAGTGGATTTTAGATTTTTAATTCAATGTTAATTCAATTGATTTTAAAGTCATCGATATTTATAAAAATGACTGTCTGTATGTATGTCCTTTATGCATTGCTACATCATTCATCCGATCGTAATGAAATATTCACACAACCTTGAGAGTCAATGGGAGAAAAACTTACAGTGAACAAAATTGAAATCAGTCACAAAATGAGCGGAGCGGGAAAGCGAGAGGAATTGAGGGAAAGTAAGTGAGAGCGGGAAAGTGACAGGGAGAGCAAGCGGGGAAGGAAACAGGAGCAAGAGAGACTAACATTAGAAAAACCTCTAAAACCCCAGGCAACACTGGGTGCCCCGCTAGTTTAAATTATATTTTGCAGAATCTGTCTTACTAAAATGTCTTAAACAAACAGCGATTGTAAGCACTGTCAACTAATTTAAAATTAAATAAAATAGGGCATAAATTCAATTGTTGTCTGTGACAGTGCATTCTATAAAAAATTGGATTGATTAGACAAAATTTAACTGAAATTTAAAAAAATGACACTTTTGTTAACGAAATAAAATCATCAGTTGCAAGTTTATTCAAAAAAGGGATTAAGGATTTATAATAAACAAAATTTTTTTATGGGTTACATTTTTTATGATATTACTATTCCCACACAGCCAGTTTTGTAACATTACTTTTATGCCAGAATATTCTGATAATACAAGCAGTAGTTACAAGACAAACCTAATTCTAACTCCCTTTTTGAGATTTGTTATATAGTAATATATAGTTTTGACAATATTTTCAATGTCTTCAGTTAGTTCTTGAAAAGATTTCATATTACACTGTCAGTACCCATTGAACTATAGTTTCAACAATAAATAAAATGAGACTTAGTATTTGGATGTTTGTTTATGTTCCTTCTACATTGAGAAGCAATGGTTTCTCTCACAGGGAGTAGGAAGACAGTGATTGAGCTAGCCAGATTGCTTGTTAGGATTATTTGTAGTGCTGCTAAAGCAAAATCAATTTAAAATTTATTCCGGTTATTAGTCGCAGCTCACTGGTGCACATGTTTTTAATCATTTTTATAAATTTTTACATCTTCAGGGCTTACATGGATTCTAGTCTACCGAACTGAAAAATACAAGAAATTAAAAAATGAAGTTGAAAAACAAAGCAAAAAGTGTATGTATTTAAACAGAAACATTACATTTTACTTTGCATTTGATGTGATTTAATGTATGCTATCTAATTTCAGTCACCATTTACTTTTGCAATTATAAAACAATTACAACTTTGGTTTTTTTTAATTTGAATAACAGTGGAAAAACAGAAGGAATCCATTGGATTCGAAACATCTGATAGAAACCAAAAAAAGAAACTAGGTTATTGATTGTTGCCTCACTTGCTAATGTTATAATTATGGCTGTGCTGGTATGGTTTTTTTTGCCGGTATCTATACCGGTATTTCCGGGCCAAAAACCGGTACTACCGGTATAACGTAGAAAGCCTGAAAATGGCTAGAAATAGTGTTTGAATGTACGTTAGTGTTACCAGATATGTAGTACTTCGTACTAGAGTACAATTTGAATACGTTTTTTAAGTACTCGGACTTGTACTCAAAGCCTTGGTACTCGGACTCGTAATTGCACTCAGTACTGAGTACCAGATATGTAGTACTTGATACTCATACTCGAGTACGTTTTTTAAGTACTCATACTCGATACCATGGTACTCGCACTCGTAGTATTTGTAACATCTCTGAGTATTGCTGTATTCAGTCGGTTAGTGCTATGCTATTGCTAAGAACCGTTGTTTGTATTTGAAGTGTAGCAAAAAATGGGCAGACAGGTAAATTGCACTGCCCATTCTGCTGCTGTATGTCTTTCACTCTTTTGTCTTTTATGCGTGATGTGTTGAAAGCCGATTGTTCAATACCGGCACCCTTCATACCGGCAGAACCGGTATTTTCCAGCATTGTCAAATACCGGCCGATATACCGGCACAGCCCTAGTTATAATATATATTAGAATTTTAGGTATGTGTGAGCGTGCTGGATAAAATCAAACTTTTGAATTACCTCCTGCTGTTTGTTTGAACAAATTTAAGATAACATAAAATTGTTTAACTTGTGGCATAATTTGTAGGATTCTGCATCCCGTTATTTTTTTTTGAAACGATACGATACGAGACGCCTCGACCAATGACAAAACAAATCCGATACGATATCGAGATCTCGACTGAAATGTCAACCGTGGAAATTTTGTCTCGAATAAAACGAGAATTGACGAGACATTAGGAGATAAATCCAGTCATTTTATTTCAAAAAAATTTTAACTATTTGACGATATTATTATCATATTATAAAAAAAAATCACTGTCCACTGATAGTCAATATTAACTGTCGATATTTTTAATTTGGCTGGGACGTTGATGTTTGCTAGTCGACTGTGATGGTCCTGGCAGACTATCCTGACTCCCAAAACTGCTGGGAGTGTCCAAAATAATCACATCTCTACCTTCATCTTCGGCCTCGTCATCACTAACACGAATATCTTTGTTGGCAAGGATCCAATTCTTGATGGTGACCTGATCGTGATTCTGCTGAACAAACAGCAGCTTGTCAACAAAGTCTGGCTGCAGCTTTGTCCTTTTACAGTTGACGATTTGTCCTCCTGCCGAGAAAACCTGCTCGGATGTAGCTGAACTTGCCGGGTATAGTAATAATAACATGAATGTGAAGTCAATTTACGAATTATAAATAAGTTTTATTCTAATTTACTCAAACTAACTTTGAACTAACTAAATCAACAATTCATATTATTTGCAACACTTATATTAATATATTTATTAATATCAACAACATAACATTGAAAATATGAAATTAGAGTGCAATATACCTCTAGCCTTAAGCCACGCCCCTCTTAGGCTGCTAGTCAACCTCTGAATTACTGCTTACTACTACCATTTAGAAATATGCTGCTGGTTCCCAGACTAAAACTAGTAAATATCCAGGGGCTACAGGCTGTTAGGAAAACCGAATTTAAAGTTAAATAGTTATAAACTTCTGCCAATAGGTAGATTAATTAATCTATGTTGAAGAATCAATTGCAAATATTCACAGTTGTGACAATCATTAATTAAATATGTATGACTTTCGTTATTTATAGAAAAATATTTTTTTTAAATCTCGGAATTTGTTTTGAGACTCTTATACGAGAACAAAATTTAAGTTTCGCTATTTTATTTTGATACAAGACTTCCCCGCAGGCTGTATCGTTTTTAAATCCCGATTGATATCGAGATAACGATTACGGGACGCAGATGCTTAATAATTTGTGATTAATTAACTCACTGCATGACTATTTCACACATTGTAGAAAGACAAGAAGAAAAGTTAAAAACCAACAATAGAGATCTGTCCATGGTAATTGCTCTTGAAATTATTTTGTCGTTTCATTTTTCTAAGCTTTGAGATTATTTCAAATTCATTTACAGGTAAAGATGAAATCAATGTTTGCCATTGGTTTTGCTTTCACTGCACTGTTGAGCATGTTCAACTCAATGTTAGTCATCCTGTGTGGTTTTCAGTCTTAGAGTATAAAATAAGTAACAGTGATTCATGAAATTTTTTAGTCTTTGAAAAAACTTATAAAAAATTTGTTTAGATTTGACGGAAGGGTAGTGGCCAAGCTGCCTTTCGTTCCAATCAGCTGGCTGCAAAACATATCGCACAGAAATCTTATTGGTGAAGATTATACAGATTGCTCTTTCATATTTCTCTACATTTTATGTACCATGTCCATCAGACAAGTATGAATTCTATGCATTAACCAAAGATTTTTTACTTTGTATTAAATTATTTTTAAATTTTACTATAGAATGTACAGAAGATGTTAGGATTTGCCCCTTCGAGGTCTGCTAACAAGCAAGGTGGTGGATTTTTTGGATCTTCGCCACAGTTGGGAAAGTAAATGTTTTGACAGACCATTAGCACCAGAAGACCCTTCAACAACATCCATTTTTAATTTTGTTTAATACGTTTATTATCGTAATCAAATTATTGAATATGTTTTTGATTTTTTAAAAATAAATCATCATGTACGAATTATGAAGTCTGATCAATAAAAGATGCAGCGAACTTTATGGAATGGAATGTTGTTCATTTCTCCATCTTTTTGTCTTCTAAGATCCCATAAGTAATGATCAGTAGTAATTGAGTTTACTTGTTTATCTGGGCTTTCCTTGAGTTCCTTATTAACTTCCTCCACGATTAACTGTGAAATACACACTAAGTAAACATGAATGCCTAAGTAATTTATTTAAAACTATACCTCTATGCACCATATTGTTGCTCCTCTTATTTCAACTTCCATCTTGTCACCATAAGAGAACATGTGATCTGAAAGTTAATGGTTAAGAAGCATATAAAACATATAAATAATTCAACTAAATGAAGATTGGTGGTGTAGCAGTAAAGTCTAGGACATTTATGCACGAGTTCTCGGATTCATTTCCTCTACAGAAAGAATCTCATGTCGCATAACTCCCTTGGGCAAGAAGTTCACTCTTATGGCTAGGGTCGACTCAGCCTTTCAAACCATCTGTAGTCAACAAATGAGTTACTAGCTTAAGCCAAGTGATAATAAGGTGCAGCCATTTCAATCAGGTGGAAAGTGTTTAGGTGGCAGGTAACTGTGTGATCTCTATATGTCGTTTCCTTGCACATCTCAAATAACTGAAGCTGCCCTGCTGAAGTTTCCATTTGACTTTATTATATTACATAGTTTCGAGTGTATATGTCCAAATAATATATGACTTAAATTATACTAATGAGAACTCAAAAACCTTTTTTTAACAACGACATTAGTTCCTCAGAGTATTCCATTGCTCCCATCCACACTAGCATCTGAGGTATTCTGTAATCGGCAAAAGCTGTAATCTGGTTGATGTCATCAAACTTACAAATCCCCTTTCCTCCAAAACATGCCCATACATCACCAACAAGGATTTGTGCTCTTTTGTACAGACCCACTAAAGAAGATAAAACTTTTTTTTTAATATTTTTGCATGTGGACAAGTAGGTAGGTAGTATGTGATTTAATCCACAATGAAAGATCATGGCACAATGAAAAATTATATAAATTCAAATCATAGTTAAACAATGATTTATAATATTTACATTTTTGGCTTTCAAAAAAAACTTCATCCCTGAACACATCAAATTCATCCACTATCTTCTGGAGCAGTGCAACAGCGCTACCATTACAAGTTTTGATAACATTTCCAAAACTTCCATCATATTTCTGAAGCAAGAGAGTGATTATTATATTTTAAAAATCAGAATAACATCAGTTTTTGAATTGTAACATACTTCAAGAAGAACTTTTCCAGCTGAATGTAGGCATGCCAGCCGCTCCTCAAGCATGGGCATGTTGTGTTCCGAGTCGGATCGAAAAATTTGGTTGAGAGTCTTCATGTCCAGTTTTGAATAGAATATGGGATCAGTAATATTGTACCCTTCCTGCAGAGATAATGGTTAATATTTTATTAAATTAAATAAAATGAGGTGTCATACAAAAAATTGAATCAGTTAATTTTAGCCAAGTTGACCCACTTCTATGGAACGCCACAAGGCAGCACAAAGTGACCAATACCCTGTCCAATCATTACTTTTGTACTTAACAACATACTTCTTGCCCGGGTAACTCCAAAATGAAAAATTCAGTAAATCAGATACAAAAATCCTGTTAAAAAATATTTAATGATAAAGTTGACATGAAATTCTAAATAAGGTTTGCAATAAATTTTACCAGTTCAGAGCAAAGTCATCTTGAGTTTGAGGTAGCAATTCATGAGTCTCCCAGCGACTCAGAGATACCTTGCTGTTGGTTTTTTTAATAATTTCTACCAACTGAAATAATAAATTAAATAAAAGATTAAATTATTTGCAGTCAATCAAGTGATTGCTGTGCAACTATTTAAACAAAAAGCAATAGTTTTAGACTCAAGTTAAATGGTACAATTTGTCAGGTGTGATCAGGTAAAAGAGTACAGGTACAAAATATTTTAAAAATATGTTTGGATAATAAGTCGCCACCTTTATATTTATACCATTACCCCCTTGTGAACTTAATCATCTAAGAAACCCATATCTGTTCATTACTGACTTTTCTTACCAATCAATACAATTTAGAAGCCAGATCACCTCGTTTGAGATTTGTTTTACGCCTTCATGTTTTATTTTGACATGCTCGCTCTTGCTGTGGATTATTCTACCCGATTCTCTTGGACATACAATATTTCTGTAATTCATTTTTTAGTGTTCGTAATTCGCGCCAGGCCAAACAAAGTGCTAATGACCGGTGAAAGGATATAGCATCAAGTTAGTCAGTCAGTTAGTCGCAGCCTAGCTGCCCTCTAGCCTCTAGCTAGCTTAGCCGTAGATGGTAAGCACACATGAACGAGATGTTTAGCGACGAATTCTATCCGGTCTAAAGTTCACCTTGTGTTTAAATTTAAATGCGATGGCGAATTATATTATTATTTTATTAGAATGCAAGAACAGTCTAAATTAGTTTTTTTTTTTTTTCTAGGAATTTTGGCAATGTAACACTTACGACCCCTTGCCTTGTTTTAAGATTTTAAGAAAAACCTCAAAATTCTCATAAGCAAGGGTTTGTTTTTTTTTTTTTTTTTTTTTTTTTTTTTTTTTTTTTCAATAATTTATTTGTAATATATATATAGCGAAGATGGAAAAATGATTTCTCATGACTATTTTACAAAGTATCAACATCAACCAATCTCAATAAAGTTGAGATTGGTCACAAAGTGAGCTGGAGAGCGAGCGGGGAAGGAAACGCGAGCGAGAGAGAAAACGGTAGAAAAACCTCTAAAAACACCGGGTACCTCGCTAGTATGTATGTATGTATGTATGTTCAGTCTTAAAACACTTGGTAGCTTTTGCAAGCCTGGAGAAAGGAGGAGGGAAAAGTTAAAAGGATCAAATTATGATCCACGACTGGAAGTACTTAGGTGCTTCTGACACAGCCGTTTCAGTCTTAAAACACTTGGTGTAAAGGACTATAAACTATTATAAAAAAAAAAAAAATAAAACACTTGGTGTAAAGGACTATAAAATATCATAAAAAATTTTTTTATGTATGTATGTATGTATGTATGTATGTATGTATGTATGTATGTATGTATGTATGTATGTATGTATGTATGTATGTATGTATGTATGTATGTATGTATGTATATATATATATATATGTATATATATATATATATATATATATATATATATATATATATATATATATATATATATATATATATATATATATATATATATATATATATATATATATATATATATATATATATATATATATATATATATATATATATATATATAATTTTTTTCAACTTTTAATAATGCTCAGTTGTGTTGTACATGTATGATATTTCAGTTTAAGTGCTACAAAACAAAACAAATTTGTAGCTGTGGTGCGTGGAACGTCGAGTATTTCGTGAGTTGAATTGTTGAATTCAACCGAGAATATCTCAACTCTGAACAGTTTTCGATTTTAGATAATTTAGTTTATTTTAGATTGTTGTATTGTTGTAGTTCATTCGACACACTAAAAATTAAAACTAGCCACTAGCACTAGCCTACTAGCCACCAACGAAAAGATGACAGAGGGCCCAGCTGAATGTAATATAAAAGTGATCTGCAGAGTAAGGCCGTTAAACGATTCGGAAGAAAGGGCTGGCAGCAAATTTGTTCTCAAGTTTTTGTCGGATGAAGTCTTATCTGTTGCGGTCGGTGGTTGTGTTGTATACTTTTTGCTAATGTGTGGTTTACATCTGCATCTGTCTGTCTGAGAACATTTAGAATTTAGACTCTAAATTCTAAATGTTCTCTAAATTTTAGAGTAGAGTATTTTGAGACGATTTTGAATTTACTTTATAATAATTGTATTTGGCGTGATATATTGTTGTGGAGTTTAAAAAAATTAGGCTGATTAAGCTCCAGGAACTTAGCAACGCTACGGGCAACGATTTTCGGCAATTATTATTTGTCACTAGGAAAGTGTAAAATGTAATTAGATATTTGAATTCTACGTTAAATTTGCTATAAGAATACATTTGTTTGAATGGGCGGATAATTTTATTATTTTTTTGATTAATTTGTTTCTGATTGGCTGTGTCGGTAACATATTTGTAAGGTCAAGTCATGGAAGGCATTTTTCACAAAGTGTCAATGAATATTTTAAAATAATTTTTGCACTGTTCAATCAAGCTTATATTTCTCTACAAGAAAACAGTTGTTTGAAAGGGCGGACAATTTTAGTTTATTTTTTGTTTAATTAATTTGTGGCGATTCGGATTGATTGAAAGCGGAAGCATTTCTGTAAATGACGTTTATTATTATTTGTCACTAGGAAAGTGTAAAATGTAATTAGATATTTGAATTCTACGTTATATTTTCTATAAGAATACATTTGTTTGAAGGGGCGGATAATTTTATTTATTTTTTGATTAATTTGTTTCTGATTGGCTGTGTCGGTAACATATTTGTAAGGTCAAGTCGTGGAAGGCATTTTTCATAAAGTGTCAATAAATATTTCAAAATAGTTTTTGCACTGTTTAGTCAAGCTAATATTTCTCTAAAAGAAAACATTTGTTTGAAAGGGCAGACAATTTCAGTTTATTTTTTATTCAATTAATTTGTGGCGATTTGGAGTGAAAATAGACTTCGTTGCTAGCTTCATTCACCTGGCTGATTAGAAGTATAATAAGTATATATAATATATAGATTGATTTTAGTCATGGTCGGCACCTATTAGATAGCTTACTTGAGGCTTTTAAATTTTAGCACCAATTCATCTCTCCATAACCTTATTAAACTGTGATTTAATTAAAATTATGTGTAAAAGTTGGCACTAGTTATTTATCTGGTAGAGTTCACTAGCACTTGCGACACAAGCTATTATTTTCTGTGGAGGGTAGTTGTTTTCTCAAAAATATTTGCTAAACTTATATGCTTATACACTTTTCCTGCCCAAAAAGATGATAAACGGGGGGTAGTCAGAGGTGCTTACTTTCTGCCAAAAAAAAGCTGTTACCTTACAGACCCACTTCAATATCAGAGAGCAGCTGAACCCTCCAAAATGATGTCCTTGACTGCCAACATTTATATAATTTTTATATCCCTTATATTAACTTCACTGCCAGTCTTGATTGCTTGCTTGCTTGAATGTTTGCAAACTTTGAAAGTGACAATTAACTTCCCATCATTCAATCGAGCTGAGACTTGAACTATAGGCTCGCTCCTCATGACAGACAATGCATTCTATTAAAGTTTAAATATTTTTTGAAAAATATAAATTCAAAAAAATTTAATTTTAAAAGAAATATTTTTGCAATAAATGAAAAGCTGGCAAATCCATAAATAAAAGGGATTTGTTAAAAAACCTGGTTTTTTACGGCTTACTTGTTAAATAACTAAAAACTATTAGATTATATTGAGTGGACAGTTAACAAGTGCAGCTATTTTTATTTTCAAAATTAAGAAGTTTTTTATTGAATAAGAAGTTGTTGAATAAGCTTCCAATAAAAACTTAGTAGTTATTATTAATTTATTTTCAATCACTTTTGGAATATGTCCTCTACTGAAGCACCGCTAAACGTTCCAAATGACAATTGCCCAACTCCCTTCGGTAAGTAGCTTGCTTGTATGGCTTAGTCCAGCTCAGCTTTTCAACCATTTTTGGTAGGTAAAACAATGATCCCATATGCATCAGCTGATCCTTGCAATAAGGTGAAAGTTTTGGTTCAAAAGTGGTCCCACTTAATTTTAACTTTGCTCATAGCTGTTGTAATGTAAAAAGTTTCTCCTAGAGAACTCTTTATGGTTTCAAAAGTTCTAACAAATACTATGAATATTGTTTGTTGGTTAGTAAAAACCTATGTTTTTTTTATATAAATGCCATAACTTATTCTGTATTTAACCTTCTTTTATCAGAAAATAGCTTGTGTCAGTAAAGTGAATAATTGCCCACTAATTCTACCTGTCTTGCACAAGATTGTGAAAAAAGTGCTAATTTGTTACTATATTTTGTTATAATATGGTTATTGATAATGCTTATTAATATTAAAGGCATCTCTCTTATGCTTTGTTAGACTTAAAAAATTGTTTTCTCAATATAAATGTATGTTATTTTATTGCAGGGTAAAAATTTTACGTATGACCGAGTTTTTAAGCCAGATGTGACCCAAGAAGATTTGTATGTTACAGTTGCTAAACCCATTGTAAAAGGTTTTTTTTTTATTCCAGATTATATTTATTTTGTTATGTATATTTAACTGCTGATTTGGTTATATATGTGCCACCATCTCAATCTATTTGATTTAAGTTGTTTTTTCAATTAAGTCTTCATAACAAAAAAAGCTTTATAGATAAAATGAGTAATACACTTCATACAGTATTGCTTAAATGCAATTTTTTTGTCTTTTTATTGTGCTTATAACTCTGCATCTAGACCTCCTGGCATCACTTGAAAAACTGTATTAAAATGTTGATAATATTTCAGCATCATTGTTCCAAAACTTTTAATAAAATTTGAACTAAGCAGTGTACAATTAAGTCAAAGCTAAAAGTTCTAAAAGTGCACAAGTTTTAAAGAAGCATTTAACTTTGTTTATTCCAGATGTTCTATCAGGGTACAATGGCACTATCTTTGCATACGGTCAAACTGCAAGTGGCAAGACGCACACCATGGAGGTTTACTTTTCATATTTGATTGTTTGTAAATGTTTTTTTTAAACTCTCAATTCTAACAGGGTGATATTGGAAAGCCCAAACTGACTGGAATAATTCCTCGAATTATTGGAGATATCTTCAGCTACATTTATCAAATGAATGAAAACATTGAATTCCACATAAAGGTTCTTTGTTGACAACATAATTTTATTTATTATAATATTTTTCAGTTAAGCAAATTGCTGATTCCTCTAGTTAACCTTGTTTTAATTTTGAGTTAACATCAACGAGTTTTTTAATTTTCTCATCTCTAATTTATTTCATTGCATGCGCATGTTCAGGTTTCGTATTTTGAAATTTATATGGACAAAATCAGAGACCTGCTTGACAGTAAGAATGTTGCTTCATCAATTTGTTTTCAAAGCTTCAGATTGCTAATTTTTCTCTTTACTACACTTATAAATTATAAACTTTTGCATTGGCTTTGTTTTGGTGCATCATAAGATTTGTAATTGGTTTTATTAAAGTTTTTTTTACATTTATGTCTTATTTAGTTTTAATTTACAATAATCATGTTGTATTTTGGCAATTAAAAACAAAATATTATTGTTTCTTACAGTCTCACAGACAAATTTGTCAGTACACGAAGACAAAAATAGGGTTCCTTATGTCAAGGTTGAAACACTTGGAAGTTTTGCAATAATTTAATGTGTTTGGTGGTGTGACATTTCATATGTGTTTGGTGGTGTGACATTTCATATGTGTTTGTTGGTGTGACATTTTTTATATGTGCTTGTTGTTGTGACATTTTCATATGTGTTTGTTGGTGTGACATTTTTATATGTGTTTGTTGGTGTGACATTTTTATATGTGTTTGTTGGTGTGACATTTTTTACGTTTTTTCTAGGGTGCGACAGAAAGGTTTGTGGCAAGTCCAGAAGAAGTTATGGAGGTCATTGAAGAAGGAAAAGCAAACCGTCATGTTGCTGTTACAAGTAAGTTCTCATTTTGTTGGCTGAATTAGAAATTTTTGAGACTTTTCTAACATGGTTTTAAAATTTTACAATTCCATCTCTTCTTTTAAAAAAGCCAGTTTTCTTATCCAGTTCACTATTCAGTGCGAGAAGCTCAACTTTAAACTAAATACTTTCATGTTCCAGTGTTGTTTCAGTTAAGCGTAACTTTATCTGAATTTGGTCTAATAACTGAAAAAAGAGATTTAAGTTAAGTACTAACTGAAACTTTAACTGAAAAATAATGTTAACTTCAATTGTAATACTAATAGTAAAAAAATTAGTAACTGTAATACAAACTGGAAAAAAATGTTTTCGGAAAATCCAATGCTGAAATGCGCCAAAATTTTATTTCTTTGTTTATATTTGGTAACCGGACCCACTCGTGTCTTTTATCTCTACTATGATTTTCTTTTTCATCGCTTTATTTGCATTTAACGACGTATAAACAATGTTAAAAATAAATTCTGGCCGAAAACAAGAAAATGGAGTTTGGTGTTATTTCAGTTACGAACCCTCTACTGATAAAAGCCGGTGCAACGTGGTTTGTAGTGTGGGAGAAAAAGATGCGGAAGCTCACGTGGTCGAAACGTGCGGAGCTCTGTTGAAAAGTAAATCATCTAAGTCATAGACATAAGGAAGTGGCAAAAGAACTTGAGGTTTTGGAGACAAATTGCAGAAAGCTAAAGGCCAAGCGCAAACAAATTGAAAATGATACAGGAAACATGGTTAACCAGAATAGTGCACAGACTACTTTGCCTGCTTTTATAATTTTATTAGCAATAAACAAGAATGGAATTCAGATGTACAAGAAGTGAAACTGAAACAGCGTTTGCTTAGTAATATGTTTATCAGTACTGGTTTATATTAATAACTGTTATACTAACTGTAATAGTAACTGAAAAAAATATTAACTCTAATATTAACTGGAAAAGATGAATCAAATTAACTTTAACTGTAATACTAACTAAAAAATATTAAATTGGCTAACTTTAACTGATACTCTAACTGAAACAACACTGTCATGTTCTTCACACATTTCTACCAAGTTTTTGACTTCTGTCTTTTCTTTTACTCTGTAAGTTTACTTACTACGTTTATTTTGAAAACACAAAATAACTGCTGTTAGCTCTTTGTCGAAAGCTGAGTAGTTCAGCTCAGCTCCTTTCAATTGTTGTGAGAAAAAACCAACGGGTCCTTTCTGAGAATGTAGTGCTGCTCCAACACCAACTCCAGAAGCGTCCGTTGTTAGGACATACGAGTCGTTCTCAGCAGGGTACACTAGTTGAGAAGCGTCTATGGCAAGTTGAATGAGTTTGTCAAAAGCAGCTTGGCAATTAGATGTCCACTCGAAGACTACACCTTTATGCGTCAGAGACGTTAACGGCTGCTGGGTGGCAGATGCATTGGGAATGAACTTGCGATAGAAGTTGATCATGCCGAGGAACCGACGCACTTGCTTTACAGTTTTTGGCACTTTGAAATCACGCAAACCACATACTTTTTCAGAGGCTGGCTGATATCCAGATGACATCAGCTTGTGTCCGTTGAACTGTGGTTTCTTTTGGTTGACAACAAGACCAGCCCGGTGTAGCATTGAAAGAAGCTTGTCTAATTCTGAAGCATGTATTTCTTTGGTGGTGAATAGAAGAATATCATCACAGTAAGCTATAGTGTTGTTCGATTGACATAGCACTGTGTCGATGTATCGTTGGAGCGTTTGAGAAGCATTCTTTAGTCCCATAGTCATGACTATATATTCATACAAACCGAAAGGGGTAATAACTGCTGTTTTGTGTTGATCCTCTCTAGCTATTGGGATCTGAAAAAAGGCTTTGCAGATCAAGTTTGGAGAATGTGCAGTTTGATGGTATTCGTGACAGCAAGTCATCAATGCGTGGTGGCATATAGTTGTCTTTGATTGTGACGCTATTGAGGCGAGTGTAATCTGCAACAAATCTCCATGTGCCGTCTGGTTTTTTTACTGGAAAGAAGGGCGACGCATATTGAGATGATGAACGTACCATTCGGCCAAGTTTTAATTCATTATTAATTTCGTTACGAGCCGCTTTTACCTTGTTTGGGCTGAGACGGTATGCCTGAGCTGGTTTTGGAACGGCCGTCGTTTGAATGCTGAAGTTTATATTTGGTGTTGGTCGAGGCACGTTGATGTCAAACACCACAGAATTCTTGGCCAGCACACTGGAGATGGTGTCGTCCGAAGTCTTTATTGCGTGGAATCGGAGTTCACCATTAGCGTTGGAGCGGCTTTCAATAAACTGGACAGATAATTTTGTTTGAGAGTCGACAAGGCGTTTACGTGAAACGTCAATGAGTAGTTGGTTGTGTGTGAAAAAGTCGGCACCTAGAATGGGTTCTCCACCTCGAAACAACGACGAAGGTGAGGAAAGGTAACGGTGGTTGTAAGAGAACCGTAGATCTTGATTTTGTGTCGTTTGCTGCTGTGAGTGTAATTGTCGATGGAACGGCTTTTGACTTGAATTTAGAAGGCAATAATGAGACGTCAGCTCCTGTGTCGACCAACAGTTGGATCGGGCGATTGAAGATAGGTGGCAGCAACGGCAAATGATGTTTTGCAGCAGTGAGGTGCCGCCGACTGACTCACTGCTGATTGGCGTTTTTTGGATTTTGTGATTTCCAGCTGCATGGAGTTGTGCATTTAGTGGCCTTCTCGTGAAAACGCCTGTGGTAGTAGCAGACATCGTCTTGTTGACTGTGACGACTGCGTGATTGTGATCGTCGATTTGAATTACTTGTTTGGGTTGTGTGGTGAGTTAGCAACTGTTCCATCATCGCTTCCAAACGAGACATGCGTGTTTCGATGCTTGTTTACGATGACAAAGATGCTGAGCGGTCGGAGACACGGTTGATCATAGATGCGGATGAAAGGTGTTCGTACACTCGGTCCGCTAAGTCGGCCAACTCACTTGGTTTCATTCTGTCACTGTTGGCAGCTACGATTGACCTTACTGTTACGGGCAGTTTTTGTAGAAAAACTTGTAGTAGCAGTTGCTCGTTTGTTTCCACACCGTCAAGCTGCTGCTCTAAAACACGGAGAATTTGAGTTGGTTTAACATCGCCGACCTCTGTTGCATCGAGTGCTTTTTTGGTGCGTGGTGCGGCAGATTCGGACGTCCGCACAATCAATGTCTCTTTAAGTTTTGTGTAAGGATTTGATGGGGGTCGAAGGATACCTCTGATGCGGCATCTGGCGAAAGATTAGAGATGACGTAGTAAAACTTGGTTTGCTCATTGCGAATGTTCGCGATTGCAAACTGAGTCTCCACTTGCGCAAACCACAATGTCGGATCTTTCGGCCAGTAAGGTAGTAGTTTTACCGCTGTTCGATTTACCGGTGTTGCCTCGTTTTCCTCTTCTTCGTCAGGAGCTCCTCCGTGAAGGCGTAGAGGTTCGTACTTCAAATCTTTCATTTCTGACACCATTGTAAGTTTACTTACTACGTTTATTTTGAAAACACAAAATAAGGTAAATCAAAATTTCTACACAACGACGACAATGATAATAAAACCAACAACAACCAATCGAGAAAACAAAAGAGTTTTTATAATATGTGCGCGTACTCCACGTACAGCTAGCCTGAGCCGACTCAGCCAATCAGAGAGAGGCGCGCTCAAACACAATAGAAATTATCATGCATCATCTAGGGATGTGCTGAGTGCGCACATTCTTACCACCTTGGTAACTACCAAATGACAAAACCTAATCAACCATGTTTTGTATTGTTTGAATGTCCAGACAATCTCAAGCTGTTATGTCTTACCACATCATGAAATTGAATTGTAGCAAAAGAAGCTTGATAATTTGAAAGAAAAGCCAATTTCTGCATTAGACCATATTAGACCATTGACATATGTTGCGTTATCAACTGTTTAATAATAATAATAAGCTTTGCAACGAAGATTTATTTCCTAATGTTAAGAAACTTTTGAAAATTTGCAACTGATTCTTGTTTCAACAACTCAAATTGAAAGATTGTTCAGAAAACTCGAACTTATTAAATAGGAAATTCAAAATACAACCGGGCAAGAACGATTAGATGGTTTAATATTTTTAAGTATCCACTGAGACAGTACTGTGTCGTTTGATGAATTTCTTATCGAATTAAAAAAGTCATTCCGAAGATTTGACATCTAAAGTCTAAGTACAAATAAGTTATTTTCAGTTTAAATAATTTGACTTTAGTTTCAATATTGTGTTAAGTAGCCCATAAAGAATTTGTCACCTTTCTCAGCAAAATGTGGCTATGCCACTTCCAAATAGTATTGCTTTATCACAGCTAACAGAATAAAGTCATTCATATACTTCAGAGAAATCTATATTTTTTTCTTTTCTTTTATTTTGGTTAGCCAGTATGTATTTTATAAGCATCTGTATTTTACTATATTTTGTTTAGCTCAGAATGAGCACAAAAAAATCTTCAGTCGTCAGTAATTTGAAATGTTTGCAGATATGAACGAGCATTCCTCGAGAAGTCACAGTGTATTCCTCATTAATGTCAAACAAGTTAATAATGAAACAGATAAAAAGTTAAGTGGAAAGTTATACTTGGTGGATCTTGCTGGCAGTGAAAAAGTGAGTTTTCTCAATTACTACGAGATAGCTGTCCAAATATCGTTTTTGTGGTTTTTTTAGATTAACGTGATGAATTAAATTAAATTTCATTTAAGATCATAAGATGATAATCATAATTCATTGTCTTTGTTATGCTTTTAAAGGTCAGCAAGACAGGGGCCGAAGGGTCTGTGCTGGATGAAGCCAAGAACATCAACAAGTCACTTTCAGCTCTCGGAAATGTGATAGCTGCATTGGCTGACAACGCTGTGAGTTTAATTAGCTCGTACTTTGAGGGAATGTTTATACAAGCAGGCAGATAGTTAGATAGAAGTCTCATATAAACAATTGTTATTCTTATGGTTCATTTTTAAATCTTTCTAAAAAATTTGCCATGTTTCCTTGCTTACTTGATTGCTTGGGGGAGTTTGTTAGAATCTTGTGACGCTTAAAAAACAATCTTCTCGTCATTCAATTGAGCTAAAATTTGATGTGTTGGATTGGAGTCGATTATAATACAGTCTATTAAATTTTCAGATTGATTGGACACTATTTATTTAAAATTTTGAAAAAGCTTAATTAAAATTTAAAGAAATCAAAAATTATCATCACAGAAATAAAACTCAGTTTTAAATTCATTTAAAGAAAACAAAAGTTAATTATTTGATTAAAGGAACAATTATCAGTTTTTAATTTAATTTTTTAATTTAAAAATTTATAATAAAAATTTATTTTTTTCCATATTGATTCGAAAATTTCTTATATTTTCAATTCTCACTCACATACTGTGTGTATCAAATATTTAGAAAACTGTGGTCAATGTTTTTCAATTTTTATATACTTATTGTCATAACAAAATAATTGGCAAAGAATTATAAGCTTGAAATTAGAGGGTTAGTGAAAAATGATGGTTTTTTTATGGTTTGCTTCTTTTCATCCTCACATACTTCCTGTATCAAGTATTTAGAAGACTGTGGACAAAGTTTTTTTTTCATTTTATAGACTTATCATCATAAAAAAATGATTTGCAACAAATTAAAAGCTGCAAATTGTAAAATTGTTATCAGTTTCACTGCTGTTATTGTATTGACACTTTGTTTTACAGACTGAAGAACTATTGTTATGTTTTGAATGATTTTTAAGAAGCTTTTAGTATTCAAAAATAGACAGTCACAAGTTAGTGTTACTAACTTCCCACAGAGTTGTAAGATTATGAGATGAAAACTTTTTTGAAAGAATAACTTGAGAGGCTCATTTTTATCAAAATGTAGCTTTTAATTTCTGATTTGTTATTTCAGCCACATCTTGGTTTTAATTTGTGCTGTTTTTTTTTTCTAAACTTGTTTTACTTTTTATTTTATACAGGGCTTCATACCATACAGGGACAGCAAACTGACTCGTATTCTGCAAGAAAGTTTGGGAGGAAATGCCCGAACAACGATGATCATATGCTGCTCTCCTGCTTCATTCAACGAAACTGAAACTAAATCCACTCTTCTTTTTGGATCCAGGTATTGGCAAGAGTAGTATGGGAAATTCAAATGATCGTTTTCATTACGCTGATCTCGTGTGTTTTAAATTTAAAGAGCAAAGACAATCAAGAACAATGTGATGATCAATGAAGAACTAACTGCCGAAGAATGGAAGAGGAGATATGAAAAAGAGAGAGATAAAAATTCAAAACTCAAGTTAGCACTTCAAAGATACGAAGCTGAGTTGGCGAGGTGGAGAGCAGGTTGAACATTAAGAATATTTATTTTGGTTGTATTGCTTGTAAGGTTTTTAATTAGATTTAAATCTTTACATTCTATTCAATTCTGATTAGGTATACATATCATTATTGTATTCCACTGTGATATTCATATCATCATTTTGTTCAATTCTGATTGGATATACTATCATCGATGTATTCAAATCTGGATGTGTTTGTTTCAGATTGAATACATAATCATTGTATTCAATTCTGGTTGGATAAATATTATTGTATTAAATTCTAATAGTATAATATATATATAGTTGGATAGATAGATAGATAGATACATTTTCATGCACAGCTGTTGCAGATAGATTTTACTATCTTTTTTTCTGTCAGATTGATGGTTTTTAAGTTTCTTCTAACGGATGAAACTTCAACGCAACTCAGGATATTGATCGATGAAGGTGTTTTTGATATAATTAACAGGTGAATCTGTGCCAGAAGATGAGAGATTGGTATTGAAAGATGATGGTCCTGAGTCACAAGCAGGTCTTAAGAGTATGGCACGGAGAAGTAGCGCTGGTGGAAGTGGTCTCATCATGGAGGCTGAAAGGATAAGATGGGAAGAGGAAAAAATGAAGTTATATCAGCAACTTGATGATAAGGTGAAAACTATAATGTGCTCAGACAGTATTAATATTGAATATTAATATGGAATATTAACATTGAATATTATTATTGAATATTAATATTGAATATTAACATTGAATATTAACATTGAATATTAAAATTGAATATTAATATTGAGCTGTTTTTTTTCATTATTAGGACGAAGAGCTGAATAGTCAGATTGAAGAAGTTGAAAAATACAAAGAACAACTTTTTGAGGCAGAAGATCAAATCAAGTTCATGTCGAAAGAACAGGACAATTTGAGCAAAGAGGTTTCGAGACTTCAAAGTGAAAAGGAAGCTTCAAACAATGAAATCAAGGAAGTCTTCCAGGCACTGAGTGAACTCGCACAGAATTATGATCAAAAGTTGAATGAAAGTTCGAAAAGAAAAGAAGAAAATGACATCCTTGTGGATGAACTCGATAAAGAAAAGGTTATAAATTTATTATGATTTGGTTATAGTAATTTTTCTTTTTAAATAATTTCATTTTAGTTGTTATTACTTTTTTTGTCTTCGAATAGAAAAATTTAAAACTGCTTCAACTGGAGTTGCAACAATTGAAAGATGCAGTCGTGAATTATAAGAGAAAAATCATTGAAATAAACAACACCACCGGCAAGGACATCGAAGAAATCGCATCTTTCCTCGGCTCTGAAATTCACGTTAGTTTTCTTTTTATCATCGGCGAGTTGTAAGTCGGGATTTTTAATCTGTTTGTCAGGGAAATTCATTCAAGTGGAAATCAGTTTCAGTCGCATGTTGAATTAATTTTTAATAGATGGAGTTTGTTAAATCTATCGAAAAAATTGACGAAGATGGAAATGTCTTGAGATTGATGTTCAGCAAACTGAAATCTGAAATAAAAGTCCTCGTTCATATGTGCAGCCAGCTTGATTCAAAACTAACTGAATCGAGCAAAAAGTTCAATGATACAGAGAAAGAGCTTTCTTCAAGCAAATTGTCAGTTCAACAGGTAGAAAATTAATTCTATTTATATTAATTCTATTTATATTAATTCTATTTATATTAATTCTATTTATATTAATTCTATTTATATGAATTTTATTTATATCTATTTATATTAATTCTATTTATATCAATTTATATTAATTCTATTTATATGAATTTATATTAATTCTATTTAAATGATTGTGCATTTTATGTTATCAAGCTTCGTTTTTTTTTAAACTTTTCAGTTGGAGGCAAAGATAAAAGCTGTTGTTGACTCGTTGAGAGAAACTGAAATGAAAAAGAGAAGTTTGGAAACTCAGATAGACGACTTGAATGAGGCTTGTTCTCAACTGAAAACTAAAGGTTTATTTCGAATAATATTTTAATAAATAATTGTTTATTTATATTTTGCATAGCATTAACTGTGCTTGTGTGTTAAAACATTAATAATCTTAGATTTATAATGCTTGTTGACAAGTGCATTGTAAAAACATTCTGAGGCAGATGATAATATCAGGTTTCTACAATGATTTTCAATACTGTCACATTTCAGAGACAATGTACATTGCTCAGCTGGGAGATTTGGAGAAGAAAGAACATGAGGTTGCCTCGACCACTCAGATGAAGGAAGCACTCGAACGCCAGATGGAACTCCATCACGAACAACACCACAAACAAATCAAGGAGCTAAGAGATGAAATATCAAAGAAGGAAAAACATATTGTTGATCTCACGGAGTAAGTTGTTGATTAATATATGTTTAATTATTTCTTGAAGTATTGATGTTAGGAACTTTTAAATTTTAGAAGGGAGTGTTTATATCGAAGATAAACTGAATTTGTTTTTATTAATAATTTTTTCTCAGCTCTGCTGACAACCTCAAGATAACATATGAAACCTTGCAATCAGAATATGAGATTTTGAAATCTGATGATTCCAAGAAAGCAGCAGAGCTGCAAGAACTGAATTTGAAACTGGAGAGAAGAGAGCAATCTGCCAAAGATCTCACAAGACTTGAAGAAACTGTTTCGAAAGAACTTCAAGTTTTGCACAATCTTAGGAAACATTTCATTCGTGACCTTGAAGATAAGTTCAAAAAGGTTTTGCATTTGAATTCTTCAGTTGAAAGCTTTTATAATAAGTTTTTAATATTTTTTTAACTAAAACAATTATGTGTTTGTTATCACTTTGACAAATGCTCATGCATCTTGTTATACTGCAAAGTAATGAAGATGGCATGTTCTTAATTGTTCATTTTCTTTTCATAATAAAGAATGAAAATTAAATAATCTATATATATAAAAATGAATGTTTGTATGTATATATGTATATCCTTTATGCATTGCTACACCATTCATCCGATCGTAATGAAATTTTCACACAACCTTGAGAGTCAAGAGGAATCAAATATAGAGAAAAAAAATTTGAAATCCGTCACAAAATGAGCGGAGCAGAGCGGGTGAGTGAGCGGGAACTATATATATACACAAACATATACATACATAATTGAGCGAAAACGGGAAGCTAACTGAGTGCGAAAGATAGACAGGGAAACCGGCTGAGAACGGGAAAGGGAGCGGGAAAGCGACCGGGAGCTGGAAAACGACCGAGAGCGGGAAAGCGACCGGGAACGGGAAAGCGGAGAAGGAAACGGGAGCGAGAGAGATAAACATTAGAAAAACCTCTAAAAACCCCGGGCAACGCCGGGTGCCCCCGCTAGTGTATTATAAAAATTAATTGGGTATTAAATAAAATATCATCATCGGGTGTTAATGTGGTGCGATCTGTAAATTCATATATAAGCAAATCAATTTGAAGAGTTGTTGTACTAAAGTGTGCATATCACAGTATTTGCTGGCGAGGTTTTCTAGATCAATGAGTTAAAAATGTTGGTTGAAATACTTCTTTATTGCAACTATTCAAAACACATAATTAGTGCAACCTCATTTGTTTCTACAATATACTTGAAATAATTCACCACTGTCTTAGCTGAATCATGGAAATGTTTGCCTTACACATGCTCGGTGGTTATTATTTGATAGTTTGGCCTACATCCATATCGACTATTGCAGAGAAAAAGTTTAATTAGAAAATTTAAGGGAAAGGTTATTGTAAGTGTTAGGAATTATTTATTAATATTCATAAAGTGTATTTGCATCTATAGCAGAATTCAGACAAAAGCAACAAAATCTATAATTTAGAATCACTGATTATTTATTTACAACTAATTTAAATGTAAGTTATGTTTTCCATCTTCAGACACCTGCCAACAACCAGGAAGATGAAGAAATTATTTATAACAGTGTTGTGCAGAAACAGAGAATTTCCTTTTTAGAAAGCAACTTGGACCAACTAACTAAAGTTCATAAACAGGTCAGCATCTAGTAATGCAATCTCGAGCAGACGTTATGTTATTATTTACAAATTGCAAGAATGTATTTTAAAATTGAATTATTATTATTATGTACACATTTATTGTTATTTACAATTTGTAAGAATGTATTTTTAAACTGTTTTATTATTATTTACAATTTGTAAGAATGTATTTTTAAATTGTTTTATTATTATTTACAATTTGTAAGAATGTATTTTTAAATTGTATGATTATTATGTACACATTTATTATTTACAATTTGTAAGAATGTATTTTTAAATTGTATTATTATTATGTACACATTTATTATTATTTACAATTTGTAAGAATATATTTTTAAATTGTATTATTATTATTATTATGTACACCTTAATTATTATTTACAATTTGTAAGAATGTATTTTAAAATTACATTATTACGTGTACATTTATTATTATTTACAACTAGAGATATCCCGCCAAAAATTACAGATTTTTTTAAATTTTCATTATTTATTATTTTATCTTACGATTGCTTACCTTTTTTATCTTTAGGGCTGGCTGATAGTGTACAATTGCGAAATAACTTTTAATATTAAATAAATTATTATTACTTAAATTATATACAAAAAATTATTTATATAACTATTTATTAATGTTATATATAAATTAATTTACCATAGATAGCAGATCGTCACAGAAAAACGTCTTACACAGACATGGGCTATTTTATATATTATTATAATTATGTACACATTTATTTGTAGCTTGTCAGAGACAATGCCGATCTTCGCTGCGAGTTACCAAAATTGGAGAAACGTTTAAAAGCTACAATGGATAGAATCAGAGCTCTTGAAACTGCACTCAAGGAGGCTAAAGAAGGTGCTCTGAAGGACAGAAAAAGGTTAACTTAATAATATTGAACATCGAGTGACCATTATAGAAATCAGACACCTATTAATTTTGTTTCAGTTTCAGCGTTCACAAAAGTTACTTGTTATTAATCTAATAGATAATTCTCTGACAAATTCATGGCTGAAACGGTCTGTGTGGCCACTTTGGTATATCTTAAGCGGCTTCTGCTGCACACGGTGCTATATAAATTGTCGTTTTTACAATAAAGCTTTTATTGTCTCTATTTTTTATAACATTAGGGGTGCAGGTTGCATGGCAGTAAAGCATTAAATTAAGTCTGTAGAAAATAGTCTATAGTAATTTTAGGTTACATTTTTTACTGTTTTCATTAACAGATACCAGCAGGAAATAGACAGAATAAAAGAAGCTGTTCGTCAGAAGACCCTGCTAAGGAGAGGTCATTCAGTTACAATTGTCAAACCAATCAGGGCGGGACACGCTCCACCGACTTTTCAAGGACCTCCAAAATACACCGAAGAAACTTTCGCTAACCAAAAATCTTGAGTTATTTATAGTAAAATGTGCCTATTGAACGGTGATAGGTCGTTAGTGTCTCCCGATCGTTTATTATGTTACGGTGATGGGACCCATTCCATGTGTTTGTTTTTATGCTTTTAAAGCTTCAAGTTTTAATTCTTTAGAAATGAATTGACTTAATTTGTTTTCAGACATGCTTGTTGTTTGCATCTTCTAGTCAGTGATGTTATTTTTAATTTTCTAGTGTAATTGTAAGCAGTGTTATAGCTTCTGTTAAGATTTTAAGAAAGATACGACAAAAATTATTAACAGTTGAAAATGTTCAACACGATGCATCGAATGAAGCTTTTATTATTCAGGCTTGTCGCTACTTGAATTTTGTTTTCAAATTTTGGTGAAAATATGCAGCTTTGTCATTTATATGTAAAACAATTTGGCTACTTTGTTATATTTGTTTTACCAATGATTGTTTTGGTTTATGGTTGATTGAGTTAAATAAATAAATTCTGGCTTTAATATTGTTTCTGCTTATTCATGTCCCACAAAGATGAGAGATAGATTGTTTTCCATCATAAAAATTTAAAAGCTTCGAACTTAGATTTTTACAGCTTGCCATCTGAGGAGCTTTCCCATTGTTTTAAGTTTCAAATTTGTTGCTTCTGGTATGAGACTGCCAAACAACTATTTTACCCCATTTAGTTATTTTCTGCCAATACCTGTGTGCTGAAATCACAACAAACCTACCCAAAAAAAAGCCATTTGTGTCAATTCATGTCAAAACTCTTGCAGCATTAATTTAGGTATTCAGGTTTCAATAAATAATAACCAGAATCTTTGCCTTTGAAAGTATTTTTAATCCCTTTACTATATTAACTTCAAGTGTATTTGTTCGGCTGGATTACTTTTGAGATTGCATAATACATTTTTGAACTTTGAGAGGGCTAACTAACTCACGTCCCGTCATCCAATTCAACTGAAAATTGGAACATTGACTTATTTCTAATAATGTGTTCTTTTAGATTTTTGAGGCCCCTGATTCGGTTTTTACAGTTAATAAAAAAATTGGATTTTGTAAAGGAATCATAAAAACTGTTTTTATTGTTAACTTGAGATTTCAAAATAGTCTTGGCTTAGTGGTTCGGGCTTGGCTTAGTGGTTCGGGCCGATAGAATAGAACCACCGTGTATCCTCCTATGCGTGTCGTAAAAGGCGACTAAAGGGAGGTTCGCAGGAAGGGCATCCGGGTAAAACTTTGCTCCAAATTCCATATGGGTTACGAAACAAAGAATTCCATGCCGGCTCGGACGTCGCCCGGTCAAACAAGGTCCGCGCTTCCTTTTCTGGGCCTAGACGGAAGTGAAAAGTTTGCTATGGGCCTGAAGAAGAATTTAGAGGGTTCAAGTGTTTGTTTGAGAATTGGCTCTGTGAATGTTGGAACGATGAGGGGAAGAGATGGTGAGGTTGCTGATATGGCAGCAAGACGATGTTTAGATTTTTGTTGTCTTCAGGAGACTGGCTGGAAAGGTGAAGGTGCCAGAAAACTTGGTGAGTATAAGTTTTTCTGGATGGGTTCTGAGAAAGGAATTCATGGTGTAGGAATGCTGGTAGCAGATAGATGGGTTGAGAAAGTGTTGGAGGTCAAGCGTGTGAGTGAGAGATTGTTATTGCTTCGTGTAATTGTGGGTAAGTCGGTGCTGAACTTGTTGTCTATATATGCTCCGCAAGTAGGTCGGCCGATGGAGGAGAAAGAGGAATTTCTTGCTATGATGGTTAAGGTTGTGTCTGATATAAATGTTGATGAGAATTTGTTGATCTGTGGTGATTTTAACGGACATGTGGGAACTGGTATTGATGGATTTGAAGGTGTTCATGGTGGTTGTGGGTTTGGTAAGCGAAATCTGGAAGGTGAGATGATATTAGAATTTGCTGATTCATTGAACCTTGCTGTCGCCAACACTTGGTTTAAAAAGGAGGATAATAAGTTGATAACATATGAGTCTGGTGGGTGTCGGACTGTTGTTGATTACATTTTAGTCAGAAAGTCTGAGAGAAAATTTATTAGGGACGTTAAGATTATCCGAAGTGAAGCATGTATCCCACAGCACAAATTGCTTATTTGTGTTATGGAGCTGAATGAGAAGGTGAAAAAATGTAATGTGAAATTTGTAGAAAGATGTAAGGTTTGGAAGCTGAAAGAGACAGAGACGAAATGCATCTTCAAAGAAAGAGTGCAAGCTAAAGCTGCTGTGGTGATGAATGGTCTTGGTGATGTCGAGAAAATCTGGAATGATTTGAAGCAGTGTTTGCTTCAGGAAGCAGTAGCTGTGTGTGGGGTTACAAAAGGTATTAGTAGGCATAAGGAAACATGGTGGTGGAATGAAGAGGTTGCTGCCCTTGTAAAAGAGAAACGTCGGCTATTTAACTTGTTGAAGTGCCAGCAACATGGGAAAAATCTAGCAACCAAGGAGAGCTACAACCAGGCCAAACGCATGGCTAAGAAAGCTATCTTTAATGCTAAGAACGCTGTACGAAAGACTTTTTGCGAAGATTTGGATAGGGAGGACAGGAAAGGAAATGTGTTTAGGGTAGCCAAGCAGCTAATGCGTAAAAACCGGGATGTAGTGGGGGCCAACTGCGTGAAAGACCATGAAGGTAAGGTTGTGGCTGAGGATAGTAGGTTGTTGGAGGTATGGAGAGCGCATTATGATAGAATTTCTAATGAGGAGTTCACTTGGGATGCAAATGGACTAACTCATGTAAGTCCTGTTTGTGGACCTAGTGAAAAGTTAACTACTCTGGAAGTTAGTAATGCAATCCATAAGATGAAACGTAACAAGGCAGCAGGACCTTCAGGAGTGGTGGCAGACATGTTGAAAGCTGCTGGAGCTGTTGGTATAGTGTGGATGACTGAAGTGTGCAATGCAGTAGTGAAGGATGGTAAAACCCCTGTAGACTGGAATAAGAGCTGGATGGTGAATGTCTACAAGGGAAAAGGTGATGCATTAGCGTGTGGCTCATACAGGGGCATTAAACTATTAGAACATGCAATGAAAGTTTTAGAGAGGGTGATTGAAAAAAGAGTAAGGAAGATTGTGAAAATTGATGGTATGCAGTTTGGTTTCATGATGGGGAAAGGTACTACCGATGCTATTTTCATAGTTCGTCAGCTGCAGGAAAAGTATCTTGCCAAGAACAAAGATCTGTGGATGGCCTTTGTTGATCTTGAAAAGGCATTTGATAGAGTACCTCGTGAGATAGTGTGGTGGGCTCTGAGATGTCTAGGTGTGGATGAATGGTTAGTTTCCGTGATAAGAACTATGTATGATGATGCAGCGACAGTGGTGAGAGTGAATGGGAAGGAGAGTGATGCTTTCAGCGTTAAGGTTGGAGTGCATCAGGGTTCAGTTCTCAGCCCATTGTTGTTTATCATTGTTTTAGAGGCCTTATCACGGGAGCTCAGGGTAGGCTTGCCAATGGAACTGCTCTATGCTGATGATCTTGTTTTATTAGCTGAGACAGAAGATTCTCTCCTGGAAAAGTTAAGGATATGGAAAATTGGCATGGAAGCGAAAGGCCTTAGAGTGAATGCGAGTAAGACAAAAATCATGAAGTGTCGGGCCGGAATGGGACAGGTGAAGAAGTCGGGTAAATGGCCATGCAGTGTATGCAGAAAAGGTGTTGGCTCCAATTCTATTTGTTGTGTGGATTGTAAGAGTTGGGTCCATAAAAGGTGCAGTGGCATCTTGGGTAGTTTGAAAGATCTTGTTGGCTTCCGTTGTAAGAGTTGTGTGGCTGGTGGTTCTGTTCAGGAAGAGTTGTTGGGCGAGGTTGAGGTTGAGCCAGGTGTAAAGGTGGAGTGTGTGACCAAGTTCTGTTACCTAGGTGACACATTAGGTTCAGGAGGAGGTGTAGATGAGGCGGTGAGAGCTAGAGTGCGTTCTGCCTGGGCTAAATTCAAAGAGTTATCTCCTATCTTGACCACCCGTGGTGCATCCTTTCATGTGAAAGGAAAGGTGTATAGGGCATGTGTTCAAAGTGTCCTTGTTTATGGCACTGAAACATGGTCTATGAAGGTGGAGAATCTAAGAAGTTTAGAAAGGGCAGAGCGTATGATGGTTAGATGGATGTGTGGTGTTTCGTTGAATGATCGTGCACGTAGTGTGGATTTGTATAGCCTTCTGAATGTTCCTTGTGTGGCTGATGTGGTGAGACGTGGAAGACTAAGGTGGTTTGGACATTTGGAGCGCAAAAGTGCAGATGATTGGGTTTCGGCAATTAGAGATGTGGATGTTGTAGGAGTGAAAAGTAAAGGTAGAAGTAGGAAGACTTGGTGGGAATGTGTGAAGAAAGACATGGATGAGCTCGGCCTGAAGCGGCAGTCTGCCCTGGATCGTGACTTGTGGAGGGGCCTGATATGGAAAAACGTCCAACCCTAGCATAGCGTGGAATAGGGACGTTTCAAAAATAAATGATGATGATGATGATGATGATGAAGATAAATTTAAACTAATGAAATATAAAATAAAAAGTAAACTACAGGAGTATATATCTTTATTATAATTACAACTAAAACAACAGTCAACAGAAATAGAGGCTATCATCCAACCATCGTTCTCTTTCTTCCTCTCAGCCTTACTTCTTCCAGTTTTTTTATCACCTCTTTTGAACCATGTCCACTACATTCAATGTAACTTCGTAAAATTGCATCAAACAACAAAACTGAACTTGGATGTGTGCTTGATAAAGCCCTCTCCAATACATATAGATCAACTGCCTTGTCTTCTGGCACACTCTCAATCTGACCAAGTCCAAAGTCGATGATCGTCAGTTGGTGTGTTGATTTGTTTATAAGAAAGTTTGATGTGGTGAGATCTCCATGAACAATATTTTCTTGGTGCATCAATGAAATGACATGGCCGAGGTTTTTAGCTAGATTCTGTAGCTTTGTTTCGTAATTTTCTAACCCTGATTGACATTCCAAATTTATGAAGTCTTTTACTGTACAACTATTTTCTACATATTCCATATAAATTTTTCTTGAATGATGATCAATGAAGTAAATGGCAGGAGTTTTTATCCCTGAAGTAAAAGCATTTCATTTGTAAATAAACAATTTCTAAAAAAAAACATTTAGGGAAATTGAGCCAACCTGCTGTTTTACATTTCAATAAACAGCGAACCTCAGATTTTAGCCTGTGGTTATTCAACTGCAGATCCAAAAATGGAATACGATAAGCTTTAGAGAAACGCTCTTTAACAACAACTAATTTTCCAAGAAAAGTATCTTTGTAAATTTTGCCTTCGGCGCCTTGGCTAATAAGTTCACCCATTCTACTGTTAAAGGTAAAGTCGAGCAACAATTAGTCAATTAGTCTCGTTTCGGTCGTCTTTGCGTGTACTCAACGTTTATTATCGCTCACTGTTATTTGTTATTGTTGAAGTCTCATGAGAAAAAAGCAAACAGTAATAAAGATAATAAAAACGTAAACAGTTTTTTTTAATTTTTTGTAAAATAGACAATTATTTTTAGTAGTATTTGAATTGTAATTTTTATTTTTTTTGCGTTGTTAAGCTGCCCTGTTACGTCAGTCAACTACACATGCAAAATCTTGTCAAGCCTACCTAGTCCTACCTATAAGCCTCAACCCATCTAACCGCTCTCCCACGTAAGGCTGGATTTATTTAATTCTACTTGGAGACTCGGACTTTGAGGTACCTGGGCTACCAATTGTATGGGCGCCACTGAGTTCCCTAAAGACGCAAAAATCGAAGAGAATTGCCTATGGTTTTTAAATTTTATGAGTAAGTTAGGGGAAGCTCTCATAATGTTTTTAAGAAGCGGGAACTGCTTTTGAATTTTCTAATAAACGAGGCACCAAAAACTGCTAAATGAAAAACAAATTACTTGTGACAAATAAAAAATATAAAATTGGTATTCAGTATCCACTCAATAAATAAAGATAGACATGTTTCACCATTTTGGAAAATTTGGATTCCGGGACCTCAAATTTGAGGTGTAAAATAAGGTTATTTGTTGATTTCGAATAACTGCTACTTAAAAACTGTTAGTGCTACTGATGTAAAAATTAGTATTTAGTATTTACTAAAAAAAAACACGTATATCTATACGTGTTTTACCATTTTTTGACCTCAAATGTGGAGTGGGAAATAGGGTTATTTGTTTTTTAGAATAACTATGCTACTCAAAAACTGTAAGTGCTACACATGTAAAAATTAGTATTTAGTATCTACTTAAAAAATAAAGATATATACGTATTTTATCAATTTTTGATAATTTGGTTTCCAGGACCTCAAATGTGGGGTGGAAATAAGAATTTGATTAAAAACTCAAAAAACTAAAAATGTTAAAGTTTTGCAATTAAGTACCAAGATTATTTTTACAAAATAACAAATTACAAGTTTTATTAATTTTTGAAAATTTGGTTTTCAGGACTTCAAATGTGGAGGGAAAATAGAGATAACTGCGACTCTGAAACTAAAAATACTGACGATTATACAAATTATTAACTAGATGTTACATAGAAGATAAAGTTACAAATGTTTTGCCATTTTTTTCTGGCTTTCAGGACAACAAATGTAAAGCGGAGAAAAGGATTCGATTTGCTTGAAAACTCAATAAATGAAATGGAAATGGCTTAGTATACTGTAACAAGGCAGTGCAACCTACAGAGAAATTTCCTTGATTCAAAAAAAATTAACAAAACTCAGAAAATGAAATTCACACTGTTCACAAATTTCCAGTAACATAGAATGCAGTTGCTGATGAAAAATTAGCAATTCCACGACGTAAACAGCTTTTAAAAGCTCTGTAAAAGGCGCCTTTTAAATGTTCACATTGATTGATTTAAAAAAATGTTGAAAGCACGGCACTTTAAAAATGCTATAAAATAAAATACTATTTTTGGAGTTTTGGTCGAAATGGTAAATCATATAATCATATGACATACAAGTTAATCCCAATTAGAGTTTCATTTCTCCTGGGCACTTTTTTGATTCTTAAAACTTTTTAAAGCTCACAGGAATGCATGATATTAAGAGCAAATTCGTACACTCTCAAAACTCCCAGCTTTAGGACAGAGTCTGTACCTTCTTGAATCAACAACATTCATTTGGTTTAGAAGTTAATTGACATTATGTCAAGTTGAAAATTATCAAAGTTGAATTATGGCAGTTACATGTATTTTGTTTCTTTTTTTAATGTTTTTTTAATAACTAATGGGTGGTCTTGACATATTCCATTAAACTAATGTTATTATTGGTGTAAACAGCCTTTCCAGTTGAGTTTAATTATTGAACTATCAAAACCCTGCACGGGCAGATATTTTGACACCCACCAGCTTGTTATATAGGCACCAAATCCTAAGCCCCGACTTGTTCTTTTTTACAAACTCAACACTATGCATACTACCTGTTTGATAATCCATGGTGCTCCCATGGTTCCCAAAATCTTGTGTCCAGCTTTGATAGCTAGTTTTCCAACAACAAAAAAAAACGATTTCTAAAAACTTATAATTTTTTTCTCGAAACGCTGATGGCAGAGGAGGTAATCACAGCTAGTTTTACAAAAACTTCTTCAAAAATATTTTAACTATTTTTTTTTTAATATTTTTTTTGAAAATTATTAGGGGGCAATTGTTCTCTCTGCCCCCCGCAAATGACGTCTCTGTTTAAAGGATTAATTGATTTTATTATATAATCTACTTACATTTTGTCCAATCAATCTGAAAATTTAATTGAATGTGAAGTCCGCAGCGGAAAATAAACCCTCAAAATTTCAACTTGATTGGATAACGGGAAGTTAATTTTTTTCAGTGGTTTAGGATCCAAAGTTATGGCTCAAGCAAATACGATGAGGTTAATATAAAAGACTTAATGACAAGCACAGACTACTTAACAGCAAGTTCTTACAACAGTAATCATTTGTAATATGAATGAAACCTGAAACAAAAATCAGTGCCGTAGCGTGGGTTTGTGCCCCCCGGGGCGTAAGACAAATGTGCCACCCACTTATGCCAGGAGCGTCGTTTCACAAATTCTTTGAAGGTAAGCAAATTTCTTTACAAAACTTTTCTAAAGCTCTATACACACTTTTCGGACCATTTCATCAACCAGATAAAGGTATGGCTTAGGAAAGCAGACAACTTTCCAAACTAAGTGCAACTGCTCAAAGTTATCCTTGTAGCCATAAAAAATGTCGCTTCCTGAAATTGTAAAAACAGTAAAGTTGTTGGAGTTTGGCTTGAGCCGTTCCAGTTTGGAAGTTAAAACATGGAAGAGTCTCGTTTAGTTACTCCCACAAAAACCGTTCAAAAACGTCTACCAAAAGACATAAAAAACCACTCTCTTCAAACCAAAATAATATTTTGCCATCTGTGATAACTGATAACTTTCTTCCGTCTGATTGAGACGATCCTAAAACGCCATTTTCAGCTTTGAAATGTCTGATGATCTAACTTTGCAGCACAATGGAAAAAACAAGTGTATTGTGTTGACTTTGCTCCAGAAAGAAGAATACAGAAGAAAAGTGAAAGAAAAAAATTATGGTAACCAGCAGTTTCTTGCAAAAACATTAAATATATGCTACCGTTATTTGGCTTGACTTGCATTCTTTTAATTAGATATTAAATTATTTAGATTTATGTACAATTGCAGGATGCCATTAAAAAAAAATTACAGCGAGAATCATGGCAGGAAGCAGATGTGAAGTATTTAAACAGTATTTACAGCACTTTATCGACAATGTTAGGCCAACCGTTGTTAAATCAGTTGTTTTAATTTTAGATGGCCATGCATAACACATTAAAAGTATTGATGTCTCGTTGGTTGTGAGCCGTTCACGAAGAGCAAATATAAAAAAAACGTGGATTTAATGCTGCAAGTGGATTTGATCTCTTCTACAACTAACGCATTTGCCAGGCACGTACACGGCCGAAATTTTTTTTAAAACTTACAAAAACTGTTTAAGTGACGATTGATGGAGCCCTATTTTGTTTCGTTAACAAGCGGAAGCAAACATTTTTTCATTAGTGGCGTCTAGAGTATAAAATTTGGATTTTTTGGTTGATTATAGTTAAATTAATCTGTTTAAATGATTAAATCTGGTGAAATTTTATTTAAATGTCATAGAAGTGAAGATTTCAACGTTGTCTCATCTTAGGCAATCCACTGTCTCATCTTAGGTATCGTGTAACCTAAGATAAGACATTTTGGGGCCTTTACTAAAAACGCCACCGTGAGTTTTCTGTTTGAGATGTACAAATTTAAGTTGTTAGATAATACGGCTAAGATACTAAACTACGATGCTGATGCAAAAACAATTGATTAATAAACAGAAATAAGCCCACCAACTGGGTTAGTCTGAAAATCGTCTCATCTTAGGCAGCTCTTCCCTAATAGCCTAGCTTGCAGACACAAAATTATGAATTTTGTGTTGTAGCTGTAGATTTTTAATTGTGAAACGTGTAAAAATGACAGCCTTTGTTGGTAAAAACCAGATTAGTTCATAAAATTTAAAAGTAAACTTTTATATTAACCAATTATTGAACGACTTGACCATTATACCACCATTATATCAGAATGAACAAGTGAAGCAAAAACAAAGTTTTTTAAAAACACACTTTTATATTTTTACAACATAAACAACGAGTATATTAGCATAGACAATAAATAGTTCGACGAAAATATCACAAATAATTATTTTATTAAATTTGTCTAATCGATCCGAAAATTTGATAGAATGCATTGTTACTCAGTTTGGAGGTATGTTTAAATTTTGAAGTTTCTTGCTCATCGGGAAGTTAGTTTAAAATCGATTGCACAATTTGACGACAGACAGACAGACAGACAGACAGAGAAGTCAAGTAAAAGTGTGTAAAAATAAATTAACGCTAACACTTTTTTAATGTTTCAATCAACTTTATTTTATTTGTCAGACATTTTTGAATATATTTTTACAAAAAAAATTTTTTTAACGTTGAAGGTTTATCTGAACTGTCCAGTAATACCAACGAGCAACCGAAGCATTTTCAAATGCAGCAGCTCCGATTTACTTGCTGATATTAAGGTCAGATTCAGTTAAGAAGGTCAGATTGAGTTATAATGTTTTGACATTTGCACGTTTTAAAAACTGCAACCCTGGAAGAAATGCTTTTTCTTCTCACACGGTTAATATCAGCTCTGTCAATCAAGAAATAACATAACAATGCATCATCATATCTGTTTTCTAAAAAAAAACTAACTGCATGGCGGTATTGAAATTTAAAATTTAAAGCGAACGGGCAAATATAATTTTTTTTAAATCTGTCGTTATTCAAAATCGGTAAATGTAGTCATCACCACCGTTTCTCGAAACATTTAGAGCTTAGATGACGACACCGGATGTTAGTATGTTTTGGTCGTAAACACCAAGAAAACATAACGGACCTCAACAAACACGGAGTAGTCTGAAACAAATAAAAAGTTAAAACTTGAAGTCAAATTTTTAAAAATTTTATAACCTAATTTCTTATAATTAAAATTATTAAACATGAAACAAACATATGAAAATATATGTCAAATAAAGCACAAAATATATGCTTCAAAATTGCTTTTCTCCTATTTAAGTCAGTGAAATCTAAGCCAGACTTCAAAAATATTTTTTTAAAACCCCAAACTTGCTCCCATCCAGTTTCCCACTACAATATTTTCGTAATACTGGTGTTTTAGTCTCTTTTTTAACCGTAGCCGGTAAATGTTTGCTGGTATAGTGACTGGTTTGTGGTTCAATCTGACACACACGTTATTACCATTAATATAAATTTCTGCTTCAATTTGATCCAATAAATAGCTTAATTGTACAAATGAAATAAACGAATGCAGGTCAAAACAGATAGAATTTGTGAAACACTTGTCGAGTGTTTGACTACTCAATGGTTGGATTTGTGTTCAGTTGATTGCAGTGGCGCACCTATGAAGTGAGGCACTTCGGCCTGGGCTTCAATTCGATAAAGAAGCCATCTCGGTCAACAATTTAATTTTGGAAGGCTAAAATTGATATCATTTTTTTTTACTTATAGTTGTGATCATGTTGTTCTTGTAAAAAAAATAAAGATATTTCTGATAAACCAGCAAGAAGCTGCAAAAATATAAGAAGTGACAGTGACGAAGTTATCCAACAGATAATTTATTCAACCTAGTGATTGAGTTTTAGGATTTAAAAACATTAGTTTTAATACTTCAGTTCTAGAAAATTCTGATATCAGAGACTCAAAATTAGCTAAGCGTTCTTAAATCTTATATTCATCTAGGTGAAGTTCAAAATTATAAAAATCATTTTTTCAGTAATACTAATTAGATAATAATGTTTTTATTTTAATTTATGAAAACAAGAAGAGAAATAAGTTTTATGGAAATTCACAAGCGATAAAAAAGAGATGTTAAATTTGCGACCAGGCCAGGAGAAAAATCTGTGTTTGCATCTAATCAATGAACCTCCTGTTTCTCTCTCTCGTTCTCCTCTCTCGCTCTCCTCTCTCGCTCTGTCTCTCTCGTTTTCTCTCTTCTTCCTCCTTCTTTCTTTCTTCTCTCTATTATTTTTTCTCTGTTTTTTTATTTCTTTCTTTTCTTTTTTTTACTTTCTTCTCTTAATCGATTCAGTCACAAAACTAGCTTTTTTCACACGCAAACCAAGCTGTTCACAAGCTGATTTAAACACGTCACAAATTCAAAATCGGAGAGGTTTTTACGTTATAACATCTTTATAACGAGAAACTAATTTGCTAAGAGTAAGACCATCATAGTATAATGTACGTACTGAATTTTTTGCTCATAAAAAAGCAACAAAAAAACCAGGTCTTCCTCATCTCACCTGCCAGGGCACCACGTGGCCAGATCACGTGATCAGTTCTTTTCAACAGGTGCTCTCCACGAACGTTCTAGCTGTACGAATGACCAGAAATTTGAAATTACTAAAAAAGTAAAAATGAAATGTATAATGTATGTTAATCAATTTGAAACTAAAGAAAAATCTAATTAATTCAGATTTTCATAAGCCAGAAATCATAGTGAAAGATTTTATAAAACTGGAAAAAATATAATTTAGGTAAAACAACTAAAAAAGAAAAAAAGCAATAAACTGGTTTATTGGGTTCAAGTATTTAACTTGGAAATGTAATATATCTTGCTAAGGTGAGGTCATGATCTCACTATATCAACAAATCATAAAAAAAGATTTAAGCGGTTATCTTATCGTAAGTTAATCAACATTTTATTCATCATTAAACTTATAAGCTCGAGTGCTTATTTGCTGATGTAAAAAGAAAAACTAATAGAAATAATCAGACTGTATAATTCATATAATGATAGAAAATTGTTAGCTTACCTTTCGTCTTGGTAATGTGCAAAGTGAACCTCAAATGTGAAACAAAAAAGTACTTGAAGGCTGTGTGCAAGTTGAAGGAAATAAAATTAATAATGTTCAACTATCTCTCGAGTTATTTTTATCCTCATATAACGACTTCTCTGATTGGTCGGATCGATTAGTAACATTTTCAACACATCTGTTGAGCAGTGAGTCTTTATCAATGGATGAAATGAAAATGTTTTGATGACGCGCTGTTGTCTTCTCAACTGCTATTTCAATTCAGTTCTTAAAAGTGCCAAGAACTTCTGAAATTGTGTGACTTTCGATGGCTATTTTTTTAAACACTGTAAAATCAGAATGCAGTAGCGCCCTCTTGAGAGTTTGCGGTCAAAAACCCCGCATTCAGCATGTTTTAGAATTAATACACAGGTGCAGTTTAAGCACGTGTTCAGAAAAATGTTTTAAAGTAAATATTGTTTGTTAATTCTTCTATATTTGTAGTGTATCGATTCTATTTAACACAGTTAAATGTTATTATCATCTCACTCGTTTGCTTGTAAATCCATTTGAACAAAAAATTTCAAATTTTGTTGAAAAGATTTTCTTAATTAACAACAGCATTCAAGTTTGGTTTTTATTTGTCCATTGTTTTATATTTTTCGGAATGAAAACAGGCAATAAAAAAACAATAATAAGACAAGATCTCTATAGAAATGTTCTCCCTCCCTATCTATCTGTCCCTGAGCTATTGAAGAAAAACTTTAAAAAAAGAAGACATTATTAGACTGTGCTGTGTAGGTAGATGCTATTCGGAATATTGAATTGTAAGAAATCAAGGAAGTTGAATTCTTTTAAGGAATTATAAACTTGCCTTCGTATAACTGGAAAAAGTTTCGAGTGGAAATTTTTTTTTTGTAAAACTCATCAGGTCAGTGGGATATAAAATTGAGAATTTAATCGCACATCATCATCATCATCATCATCATCATCATCATCATCATCATCATCATCATCATCATCATCATTATTATTATCATCATCATTATTATCATCATCATCATTATCATCATTATTATCATCATCATCATCATCGACTGTTGAACGTGCACTGACAACATATGTTCAATATAAGGGCGGAGGCTCTTCTGGGCTGTGCTCATCAACTCATCAGCGAACGAAACAATGACCTGAAATCGAATGAAACTTTCCGACGATGAAACAAGCAACTTAATAAGATTTTAGATGATTTTAAAATTAACAACGCAATTCTTTATATCGACTTGAGAACTGCTTGCAGTTTTCAAGTGGCAAATTTAATGAAAAACCAATTTCTTCAATAAAGACAATTTGATTACTTTTTGTCTCGATTTTTGCCCAGCAGATTTCAAAAATTATAAATTATAAATTTATCTTTGTTTTGTCATGCTGTTCTATCAGCAATGCTTTGCAGAGGAAGATAGTCTGCCAATAATGCTATGAATTTTCAGCTGAGAACAGTCAGTTTCTTTAATTCGTAGACAAGTCAATGACCGTCAATTGAATTGTTTCACTCAGTTTTCTTATTCGAGAAAATATTAGATTTTTAAATCATTTATATTAACTTCACCGCCGGTCTTGCTTGCTTGAATGTTTGCAAACCCTGAAAGTAAAAATTAACAAACTTCCCGCCATCCAATTGAGCTTGAAATTTGAAATATAGGCTTACTCCTCTTGACAATGTAATTCCTTAAAAAATAAAAAAATTTTGAGAAAAATTTTTTTAATTAAAATTAATAATTCTTTGGGATCTCACCAAATTAAAATTAAATTGTAATTAAAAATAATATTTTTTTATTTTAAAGCAAAAACAAATTAAATACAATTATATATATATATATATATATATATATATATATATATATATATATATATATATATATATATATATATATATATATATATATATATATATATATATATATATATATATATATATATATATATATATATATATATATATATATATATATATATATATATATATATATATATATATATATATATATATATATATATATATATATATATATATATATATATATATATATATATATATATATATATGTTTACTAATATAAATTCCAAAAAAAAATTTTCAAGAAGCATTTTTGCAACAAATGAAAAGCTGACAAATCCTGAAATATAAGGGAATTGTGAAAAACCTAATTTTTACGGCTATTACTTGTTATGTTTTTAACTGCAAGTTTATTAAATGGAACTCCGTGTTAGTTTGTAAGTTTTTAAAAAATTCAAATACACATCGTGTTCAAACATGAGTCTGTAAAACGGTTTTAATGAACACAAATAGAAAAGAAAATGTCAAAATTGTTTTTAAATGTTTAAAATCCTTCCTGCTACACAAAATAATTTTTTTTTAATTTCAAATTGCGGTTTTACGGAAGCTATAAATTTGAACGGCGCAGCGATAAATATCATTTTTCAATCAAGCAAAATTTCTTTCGCCTCAGCATTTCATGTTTGAATGGATCAATCGCCCTCTTAATCAGATTAGCTGCAACGTGTTGAAGGAAAGGAAGAGAGCTCTCTACAGTTTATTAATCATTATTTTACTGAGTGGGATGCTTATCTGTGTGTCCACGAGTCCACACGCATTGAAAAGATCCGCCTTTGTGTTTCTTTCCTCGATCAATGAACGTCAATTCACGCAGTGCAAGGTTCGTATATGCGTTCCCGCCCTTCATTCGGTCAACCGGATTTCATTTTATACCATTTTTTACGTAAATTTAATAAATATTAACAGTGGCTAGTAGTTTAACTATCATTTATCAAATATAGATCATTAAGCCATTTGAATCAATCAGTGAGGCTCAAAGTAGGCGATGACGTAGTAAAGACATCATAGATGTCGATAACCACTGGCTATTATGACAGTTCACTTTTAGTTGAACGTCACTTGTTCATTTTTGAAGGTCGTTTTGTAGATCATGTCATCAAACTAAGTTTTATTCAAAGTAACGAATAAGTTACGTTTTCCGCTTTCACCGAAAAACACGGCGACAACAAATTTCGGTGCTGAAAGAAAATGACACTTAATGAAAAAACTGTTTCATAAATCTCAAGCAGACATCTCAAATGAGTTGTAAACTGTTTGCAAACAATAACCTAATTCAGAATACAAAATAACGGCAGCAAGTTTTATAGACTGTCCAGCATTTTGAGTGAAAATAAGATTGAAAACACTGATTAGTGATTGGGTCACAATGAGCCACTCAAGCTTTTATGGATACATATATTTGTAAAACAACTCGTAATACAAGTCAAACGTGAGTCATTTATAACTCAATCAAGCTGTTTTTATTTATTGGTTTTTCAAAGAACAATACAAGGGATCAATGCGTCCCACATGTTAAATCGGAGCACATCCCACAAGGAGTGCATTGGTTTCCGTTGTTCACATTTCAAGTTTTTCATCTATATATATATATATATATATATATATATATATATATAAATGACTGTCTGTATGCGTGTCCTTTATACATTGCTACACCATTCATCCGATTGTAATGAAATTTTTACACAACCTTGAGAGTCAATGGGAGACAATTATAGTGAAAAGATTGAAATCTGTCACAAAATGAGCGGAGCGGGAGAGCGAGCGGAAACTGGAACTAGAGAATGAGCGGGAACGGGAAAGCAAGCGGGAACAGAAAATCGACCGAGAGTGAAAAAGCGAGTGGGAAAGAGAAAGTGACCGGGAGCGGGAGAGCGATCGGGAGCGGAAAAGCTACCGGGAGCGGAAAAGCTACCGGGAGCGGGAAAGCGACCTGGAGCAGGAAAGAGCGAGCGGGAAAGAAAAAGTGACCGAGAGCGGGAGCGGGAGAGCGATCGGGAGCGGAAAAGCGACCGGGAGCGGGAAAGCGACCGCGAGCTAGAAAACGACCGGGAGCGGAAAAGCGACAGGGAACAGGAGACATGCGGGAACGGGAGAGCGACCAGGAGCGTTAGAACAAGCGAGGAAGGAAACGGGAGCAAAGGAGAAAAAAGATTGAAAAACCTCTAAAAAACCCCTGGCAACGCCGTGTACCCTTCTAGTGATAAAATATTTTTTGGCACATTTATCATAAACTTTTTGGCAAAATAATAATTTGTAGTTGAGCTTGAAAACGATGAGCAATTGAGCAATATATATGTAAACAGGTAAAAGAAAAAACGAGTTTTTTAACACAAACTTTAATTTCAAATACACTCGATTTAGAAATACAAAAGATGTTCAAATTAAGTTTTTTTTTTAATTGAATCATGTATTGTGTGACAATCATGTATTGTTATACAATACATTATTCAAGGGAGTGTGCTGGGTCCTACTTTACTTCTTGTATTCATCAATGACTTGCCAAAAATATCTACAAGTCCAGATATAACTTGCAAATTATTATTTGCTGATGATGTTAAAATATATTGTATGCCCTATCCATCTTTTGGGTCCTGGATGGAGTGAAAGATGGCAACTGAAACTGGCGGCTCAAAAATGTCTGGTATTCACAGTCAATGACAGAAAAACAGCACCATCCTCCAACATGTACACCATTAACGACCATACATTAACTAGCGGGGTTACCCGGCTTTGCTCGAGGTTTTCAAAGGTTCTTTTATCGTTTTTCTCTCTTGCTCCCGTTTCCTTCCCCGCTTCAGGGCACTTTCCCGTTCCCGCTCATTTTTTTCTTTTTCACTCTTTCCTAACTTCCTTTAGCCCATAAAGTAAAATAGATTTGCTAAAAGTTACTTGAAGCTTTCAAACGTTGTTACGTAAACTAAATTTGAATTTTATTACGCAATTACTTTTGATGGTCGTACATATGCACTTTTGGCCTGGTAAGGGTTAAAGCCATAAAAGACTAACGGATTAACAAATTTTTTCCCAAAATTGATATATACCACCTGCTAAATGTTTTACTAAAGTGTACCAAATTTTAATGAAATCTGTTGGGCGGTTTTTGAGTTTTAGTGAGACTACGCACAGCTATAAAAAAACAGAAAAGAAGAAAGAAAACAAAAGGAAAAAGAGAGAGAACGAAAGTAAACAAACAGTTTTATTTTAGTTCCTTTTGTTTGATTTTACTTTATAAAAAAATTAAGATATCTTACCACGGGCTGCATAATGACAGTAATCAAAATTTAAAAAAAACTAAACAAAAATTTCTAAGAAAATTAAAGAAGCTAGCAGAACAGACTGTACATTACGAAGGACAGTACATAAGTAAAATGTATGGCAATGAAATTTATCAAAAATATGGGAACTTGGCAAAAATTACCCCATTCTATGACTATTGACATTGCATAAGCTATTTTTCTGCATTTTTTCCCAGCACAGGACCTAGGCTAGCCTGTGTCGCCTTTTCTTAATAAATAATAAAAATGATGAGAAGAGTACCCAGTATCATTTGGAAAATCTTTATAATCAAACTCGCAACAAAACACACAACACGATTGACATTCCAGCATAATTGATTTAAGATAACCTGGAAACTTTTGTACACAACAATCTTGATAAAAAAAAACAACTTTGAACAAGTTGTACTAAAAACAAACATAATTTTAAGGTGATGTATAAATAAAACAAGACATTGAATTGCGTTCAAACACGACAATAAATTCGAAACAAACAACTCGTATCCTGCTTCGGGCGATCTAGAAAAACTTCACATGAATGAAATGTTATTGCATGTGATCAATTCAATCCGACAAACTCAGACTCTGAGTATCTCCAAACAGTTGTTGTAACAAATAGCGATCCAGTCTGGCTGGGTAGAAGACCACTGGATCTGGTTGATTTCACCTGCTGCTGTGTATGCAAGGATGGGGTCTTCTATGGCCCGAGGCATTTGCTGTATGTCCCATATCAGAGCTTGATGGTCATCGGCTTAAAATGTGAAAAAAGTTATAAATAATTTCATTAAAAATTCTCTTATCTGAAAATCTTTAAGTTTATTTGTGAAACGTCTTTTTCATAAACAAAAACATGTTACAGACCTGCAGTGCAAATGTGGCAACTTGAATGTGGCGCCCAAGCTATTCCATTAACGCAAGCACGATGATTGTTCAATCGAGCCACTGGAGTACATGGGACTCTCACATCCAATATTATCACCTTAAAATATGGTTTTTGTTACAACAAAACAAACTACGATTTCATTTAAACAAATGTTATACTTCGAGAGCATCCATAGCCATCGTGGCCAGATAGTTTGGATCTTGTTTGTTCCAAGCTAGACGTAGCAATGGAAGATGTTGTGAATCTTCATAAATTATTGTTGAATGCTCGAGATGGCGCAAATCAAACATTCTAACAGAGCCATCGGCACCTTTTCAACAATGTTAAGCTTTTAGCAAAATAAAATCATTATTGGCACATTTCAAAAAACTTTAAATCTAATAATTTTGTATTTACACAATAAATTACAAACGACTGATTTACTGTAACAGTACAAACATATCGAAAAGCTCACCAACACTGGCAAACATATCCCTCCCGCCACCAGCTCGACTGAATGCAATGTCATAAACTTCCTTGTCATGAGCGATGAGTTGTGTCTTCACGTGACCTTGTACGACATTTGTACGACCAACAACCTGTCCTGTCTTTGAAACATTTTCGCATATTTTTAATGCTTTATATCTCGATGGAACCATAAAATACAACTAAATTAAATTAAAATCATACAAATTAGATATTAACATTAGGATGCAACTAATGTAGTATATAAACCAGCAAGCAGCTTATGCAAACCAGCAGCTCATGCAATAAATATCCAGCTTCGTCTACAAGACATATGCTGTTGCCAAAATCACTACCCGATATATTTATTGCTGAATTAACAAATCAATAAATTACTAAATATCTAATCATCATAAATAAATTATAACCTCCAACCCCCAAATTGTACAAGTTGTGTCGATACTAGAAGTTCCTAGTAGATTTGGATCAACTTCATTCCAGTCAAAAGATGTTAGTGGTGCACAGAAATCTGAGTTCTTGTTCTAATCAATCAATTAATCAGTCAATACCATAATTAATTATAAATTTTAAAAATATTATTAATAAAATAGTTTCAAGAAAAGTCAAAATGTAATTACAACTCTTTAAAAAAATATTGCTAAATTTTAATTTTACATGTTTTTTTAATAGCTAATAAACAATTTTGAGATAAATATACATGACGTCTGCACTGATCTATTTGTGTGGCACTGTCATATATGAACGAACATGAGTCGATAAAAACAAACCAGTCTTCAAATCATTTATATCACAAAAAGATAAATTTAAAAGATTAAAATACAAATTAAAATTACACATTCTTCAAATGGGAAAAAATGTAATATATAGATACGACACTATAATTATATGAGCATGCAAAAACCTTAAAAATTATGTCTCACATTGTTTAAAAGACATTCCAATCTCGTCTCAGAATCACCAACTCTCCAAACTCTCAAATAATCACCACTTGTTGCCAACAGATCAGGAAATGCTCCTTTCTGTAAAATTCAAACATTTTTGTCAAAACTTTGTGGGCAAAAAAACTCTAAAAATTTGGCTGAAAACTTACAGTGTCAGGAATCCACATGATTTTTGTGGTAGGATAAGGATGATCAAACGTGTGAGGGCAAACGAAATCAGATGTTTCCTCATCCAAAGAAACTATTTGAACCTGGAAATAAAAAAATAACAAAAATAATAAGATAGTACTTTTCATGTCTATTATGTTTTAAGATGTATTCAAATCACTTTGTTGTTGTATTCTTCTATGAAGCTACCAAGTGCCAATCTAAATCTTCTGTCCGGTCTCACACTCCAGTTCATGCTGTATACTGTCCATGGAGCTTCATATCTGTAAATCTCCTTACGCTTCCCTGGAGGTGGGAGACCCGCTCCATTTGACATTTTGTAAATCTATGAACACAAATAATTGTTTTGTTAAGCAAAAAAAATAGTATACGTATGTAAGAAACATCATTTGTTACTAAAATTCCATTTTATTTATATAAGGTTCTTTTTTAATAGCAATGTTATCTTGTTATACAGTTTAATTTTATAGATTATAATGATTATATCTCTGAGACCTCTAAGTCCTTTAAAAAATATTGTCTTTTATAAATTCCCCATTTAAGTTTGCCATCTGTCTTGCTTGCTAGTGGAAAAATCTAAGAAATGAAAATTAAATAGCTTCACATCTTAAATCAAGCAGAAAACTGGAATATAGAATTGTTCTTCGTGACAATACATGCTGCTCTAAATTTAGTTTTAAAATTTCTAAAACAATAAACTTTTAATTTTTAAAAACTGTTTATCTATGTTCTAAAAACATCCAAAATATTTAGAATCTGCAAGAACATTGTTTTTTTAGTTTTTGTAATTACTGGTTACAATTTCTGAAAACTTGTGAACTTCTTTTTTTATTAATGCTGATAATAATAATATAATAACCATCAATTTTTATTTTTGATAAACAAAACAAAAGGAATAATTGCAACAAGAACAAGACAAGGTAAGACTGGTAGACTGGTAGATTTGAAATATCTCCTTGTCGTTTTTGTTGGTACCAATAAACGAAAAATATTATTAACTTTAAATAAAAATCTGAATAAAACCTTTAATAAACCCTCCGAGCAAACGCTTATAGAAACAGCAAAACAGTTTTTAAACAAGACTACTAATAAAAAGACGAACCAAACAAAATAAAAACATTAACAGTATAGGAACCAAAGAGACTTAGTAAGAAATCGACAAATATAAGACAACAAGACAGCACGTAAAAGTAGACGTGAAAACAAAACAAGTAAAGTTAAAATATTTGGTTGAGCTAAACTTAAAAATAACTAATCAACTAACCCTACTCACAACTGATTCCAGGACCCAGCTGCTTAAAGCAAAGGGGCGGAGCGCGGCGACACCAAGATGCAAATATGTTGTTCAAAACGGCTAAATTTGAAAAATAAAAAAAAATGTTCAAATTTTTACCCCCTTCCCCCGGGCATTGACTTTTTTTAAATTCTACACCCCACGATCATCGACTTTAGTGCAAACAAATTTTACTCTTCCCAGTCATCGATTTTTTTCTGAAGGTTCCCGCACCTAGGTGACTGAAACATGCACCAACTTATGGTGACACTGTCTAGCCCACGTACAGTAAGTACCATCACAAGGGTTGGTGTCACCCGGTGTGGTAACGCATCATGGTATGGTATCACCGTTTCAAAAAGTCAATGACTAGGGGATAAAACCTAGTAAAAATTGCTCTTTCAAAATAGTTGATGACCGGTGACAGTGTAAACGTTAGCTATTTTTTATAAAAGTCAATTACTAAAGGGAAGAGAAAAACACATTTTGTCGCCAGCCGAAATTTCCTGAGGGGGCTCATGCAGTACCGCAAGAGAGAGCCTAATATTTTTCTGGAGGGCGGCCTCAGTACTTGCAAAATTTTTCTTGTACTTTCACACTTTTTAGTCGGAAGTAGTATTTTTTCCAAATATTTTCGAAACGCTCTTTTATTTATTCCTCCTAGAAAAGGCTGATGACTGGCAAAGGTACTTTTCCAAAAAAATTTTGAAACCCTCTTTCAATTTTTCTTGCTAGAAAAAGCTGATAACGGGGAGTAGTCGTAGATACTTTTTCCAAAAAGTTTAAAAGTCCTCTTTTAATGTGTTTTATCCTAGAAAAAACGTATGACCGGGGCTGGAGTCAATTAAGGGGCAGGAGAAGTATTTGCCTCCTTGATTTTTAGAATTAAAATTTTTTTTTAACATAGAATTAACTATATAACTTTTAAATTTTAGGTTTATTCAATTTAGCAAAGATTCAATGCGTATAGGAATGCTTTTTGCGTGTGTAGACAATTTTATATCTGAGCTATATGCTAGATTTACCAACAACTTCAGAGTTGCTAATTTGTTGTACTTTACCCGACTATTTTTTGTAAAGATTTATGTTTGAATAAATATATTTATTGAAACAAGTGAATCAAAAAACTAAGTTTTTTAAAAACACTTTTATATAATCGATTGTGATATATATATATATATATATATATATATATATATATATATATATATATATATATATATATATATATATATATATATATATATATATATATATATATATATATATATATATATATATATATATATATATTTATTTATTTATTTATTTATATATATATATCAAGTAATTTATATCAAGTATTTCCTCTCAAGTAATCTCGTATTCATTACCAATAATGATATAATGTTAGTTTAGAATCGATTGCAAAATTTGACGACAGACAGACAGAGAAGTTAAGTTAAATAAAAGTGTGTAAAAAATGTACATTCAAAACAATAACAAAACTTGACTCCAAAGAATGTCAATAAACTCAACTAACTGTCTGCTAAAAATGTTTTTTAAAGAAACTCTTGTATAGAATTACTAGATTTTGTCCACGATATAGGTACGTCAAAACCTTTAAATCAAAACCCACTCCATTTTGGACCCCGTTCTTTTACTTATTCTGTATCTACTCCTGAGATACAATTAAATCATTCATCCCTCTCTTGTACCTACATATCTATCTACTTATATAATTTCCCAGCCTTACTCACTCACTGTCTGGGTCTGAAATGCTGACTCATTTGATTTAACAAGTGCATATCCTTATGCAATCATAACCAGACGTGCAACCTCACATACACATAACTAAACAAGCTGTCTAGCAATGGTTTTCGACATTTAAAAAAATTTACTCTCAAGCCTATCCTGTGTGCCGTGGTTACCACACCCTGAAGTCCACAGATGGGGGCTGGACTATAAGGGGCTCCCAAAATTCAGGTGACTTAATATATAATGAATATCACTGGCGTAGGAGTTGAGTGCAGGGAATAAATGGTAGTCTTTCCAGATTCGGGCAAAAAGGCTTTAAAGTCTGGGCAAAATAGACGCGAAATTTGGACAAAAATGTCTAGAAATCTTCAAAATAGGTATAAAACTTTAAACAAAAGTTTTCAAAATGTTTTTTCAAGTTTTCTCCTTGTAAAATTCTCGTATATTATAAAATCTCCAAACAACATTGGATGAGCAATAGACCGATAGACGAATAAATGAACGAATAAAAATCCGATTATCCTTTTGTAGTCTGCTCTCGCCCCGCCGCCCCGCATTCATACAAAGATGTCCAAAATCCAAGTTCACATGCATCATATACTACAATACTACAGAGGGGGGGGGGTAAATTGGTTCAAAAACCCACACATTTCAAAATGTATCTAAAATTGTGTACGCTTTACTCTCACACAATAGCTAATGACTAAAGGGAAAGGTTGTTTTAGGTAATTCTAGCAGACATTTTCCAAAAACTTCATAATTTTTTATAAAAAAAAATGTTTTCAAAATCTTTTGGGGAAAATCTGCTTTACTGTTTCCCCAAATGAAACCCTTGCCTACGGTCCTATGGACTACTCCCTCTTTTTCGGTCATCAGTTTTTTAAGAAAAATATCTTGAAATCTTAAAAATTATCTATGACCTGGAATGTTTCAGAAATCTCCGCACATTCTAAACTCTATATTCTATACTCTCAATGCTAAACTCTCAAAAAATAGCTGATGACTGGATGGAAAAAACTTAGAAAAACTGAGAAATAACTGATTACCGGGGAGAACTCTTTCCAATTTTTTCCAAACTTCGTAGCTATTTTTAAAAAGAATAGGGGAAACCGCATTCTTCTCCCGTCCCCCAAATGACACTCTTACGACTACTCTCCATCCTTTTCTTATAACTATCGATGATTTTAGACAATTTTTACCCCCCTTCCTCACCTCGTCAACTATTTTAGGAGAGAAATTGCGGTACAACCGACTGAGCCAACAGCCAAGCAAAAAAATTGAGGTTAGTCATTTAACTTACCAGTAAAAGGCCCCACTAATGTTTTGTGGGGGAGCACTCACATCCTAGGATTTTAGGATTTCTAGCCCCGACACTGGGTCAAAATTTGTTGCAACAGACCTATTACCATATTTTTTTGTTCAATACAGTAGAACCTCTCTTATGCGACTTCTCCATTGCCACGTAAAATCGGTCGCATAAGTGGGTGAGTCGCATAAGGGAAAAAGTCGCATTTTCTTCAGAAATACATATGAAAACAACAAAGAGTAATCAGTAGTTTTTTTTAAGTCAAATAATAGTTATTTAAAAAAGGTTATGCTTTAAAATAGTTCCAGATTTTGTTGTTGTTTTAAAGTATTTAATTTAACATTACACAACTCCAAAAACGCTTTAATTAGATGGCTAGCTAGCGTACTGTTGATTACTAATGAATTCATCATACAAATCTTTAAAATCAATGTCTTCAATTTTTTCCTCTTCTTGTTCAACCACAACTGGGACTCCTTGGACATATGAACTTGTTGGCTTATTAGCATCACAATTGACATACTCTTCAAAATTGACTCCCGTCAAGATTGGATGGTCTGCCATATCATCATCAAACTCTAGAACCTCTGTAGAATTTGTGACATCACATGGACCGAAACCGCATTTACGAAAGCACTTTGTGATTGTGTCTTTTTAGACACGGAGTCATGAAACTCAAAGCCAAATTATGGCGTCGAGTAAAGTAATAGATTTTGCCACCTGTTGAGTTGTTGCGGTTTGGTCATTGTCCAATTTACTTATTAAATGACGTAAAAACATCTTCCGACAATTCAACTTCACATTTTTAATAATGCCGGCATCACACATTAACCCCGCCTTGCTTTTGCAAGCCAGTCCCAAGCCTGGAGAAAGGAGGAGGGAAAAGTTAAAAGGATCAAATTATGATCCACGACTGGAAGTACTTAGGTGCTTCTGACACAGCCGTTTCAGTCTTAAAACACTTGGTGTAAAGGACTATAAACTATTAAAAAAAACCGGCATCACAAACTCCGCCTCGCTAATTTCGAGCCAGTCCCAAGCCTGGATAAAGGAGGGACAGTTAAAAGGATCAAACTTTGATCCACGACAGGAAGTACTTATGTGCTTCCTACATACAGCCAATTCAGTCTTAAAACACTTGGTGTAAAAGACTATAAACTATCATAAAAAACCGGCATCACAAGGCTGTAATTTGGAATGTACACACTGACCAGTTTTCGCTGGTACCAGTCGTTCGGCACCAGAATCTGGAGTGTGTGTCACGAAAACCGCGTCCAGAAATTAGGTTAATTTATGCACGTCCAGATTTTGGTGCCAGATTTTGCCGGCCGATGCATGTTCTATTTCTCTCCAGAACTGGTTGAGAAACTCACGCTCTGATTGGGTGATTGGTTTGTTTACACTTACTTTAATAAATAGAAGTTACGATGGGGTGGACCGATGATAAAGTGCTTGAATTGATCAGACTGTTTGATCTCTTTATGACAAAATATTGAAGCCACAATAAAAATGATTACATAAAAATACTCGTACGATGTTTTTTGAACCAAGAAAGTCTATTTAAACGAGTTCAGACAGTTCATTGTCTTTGAAAGTCTATTTAAACGAGTTATATACACCACCACACATTGTTTTATTACTTTTCACAAGCCTTTTGATGTAGAAAATTAAAAGATAGACAGAACCTTTCGAGTTACACAATTTCTTGTAAAACTCTTTAGAGCGCTATCTAAACCATTGCGGGCGATTTTGTTGCTTACAACTTACCGGGAGGTCACCGGCAGTGCATAACTCATTTGTTTACCAAAACAACCGGCTAAGTGTGACATGTGCTCTGGTACCAAAATAAATTATCATAATCTATGCACCAATTCTGGCGAACAGGAGCTGGTTGAAAAAACTAGTCAGTGTGTATGCACCTTTAGAGAGAAATTGAACTTTTATGTTCAAGAGATCAGTGTTACCATGGGCAGAACAGTTATCGATGAAAAGTAAAACTAAAACACATTGATTTTGTAGTTTAAATTTGTTTTTAATGCGGTTAAGCCACTAGGAAAATATTTTGGATACCGTCCAGGCTTTCTTGTTCCAGTAATAAACAACACCCTGACAACACCTAATGATGACAGTTCAAAGGAATGAGAAAAGTAACAAAATCCCACTGGCTTTTATAACACATACCTACAATCAATTGTAAGGGCTTTCATCTAATGCAGGTCGCATAATAGATTATTTATACAAATAATACCACAGAAAAAAGGTCGTTGGTCGCGTTACGGAGTTTGTCGCATAAAAGAAACAGGTTTTTATGGAAGAGTAAGGGAATTTCAATCCGTGCAAAATTTTTAGGTCGTATAAGTACTAAAGTCGTATAACGGGGGGTCGTATAATCGAGGTCCTACTGTATTTAAAATTGCCACACCGTTTAGACCATATACTCCGTAAATGTTTTAATGCGCCTGAGGTAGATGATCAGGAGAACTAAACCTTAAAATATTATATTCTTATCTCATATTTTGCCCCACCCCTCAAACTTTTGTACCGTAACCCAAAGAGTTCCACCCGAGGCGGACGGCTCCTCTTCGGTACGCTACAAACTACAGAGTACTTACAACACGAAATAAGGCCAGACAGATGTTTCCCACGTAATTAAAAATAATTATTGTCTCGGTTTTTAAACAAAAACAAATAAGTTAAATGTTTACGTATGTAAATTTAAAAAATGTCATATATATATATATAAGGAAATTTTTAAAAATCAAGGTTTTTTTACGGCTTACTTGTTTATGCATATAACTTGACTGTGTTTTGTTTTGATCTGAATTATCGATCAGAGTCATTAAGGTTTTTGCAGCGTTTGATTTGTCGCACTCTAGAATTTAAAGTTTAAAATATTAATTTATTGTCTTAAAATGACGGATTACTTAGAAGAACAAAAAAATGAGCTTGAAGCGCTTGAATCGATTTATTCTGAAGAACTAACGAGTAAGTTCGTTTATTTCTTATTCAATCATTCATTATCATTATTTATTAATTATCAGTATGAATATAAATATAATGATTATGCTATAATCAGAGGTGGGCAAAATACGGACTTCAAGGTATTTAAAATACTAAAATACATTAGAAAATTATTTAAAATATTAAAATTTAGCAGCGACACAAGCTTGTTTTTACATAAAAAGCTTCAAAGTCGAATCGGTAAAGTTTCCCACGGACGGCCCGTGTGGCGGATTAATACATAATTCTCGGCTATAATTAACTATAAACACGATTAAAAGTAAACACTAGTTTAAAAATTATGATAATTAGTATAAGTAATTTATTTAAAATGGGAAATCGTCATATAAAAAAATAAATAATGTAATTATAATTTATGTACGTTTGAGTTTTAAGGAAAAGTTTAAACGAAGGATTTGAAGGAAAAGTTTAAACGACGCAAATACACAATGTTCGCTTACAAATATTCAAATTTCGACGTTGCTTCGAATAAACTACTTTTTTTAACATTTATTTTTTAGTTTTTCTTCATTAAAAATTTGAAATTTTGTTTATTTAAAGAAGTTAACTTAGTTTAATAATTTCCAATTTTCTTACTTCTTGCAAACCGTCCCGAGTTACCGGGCGGTGAGTTTTAAAATTTTAATGGAATTTTTATTTACAACTGATAGTTTGTTTTTTAAATAAAATTGTATTATAAACTAATTTTTTATTTATTTCATTCATACAATCATCGTACCTCACCACTCACAACTACGATGTAAATAGGGCTTGGAAGGGTACTACTTAGGTTTTCAAAGTCTCTCAAATTACGATAAATGTTTTTTTTTTAAATTAAAATTGGTATTAAATTTGTTTTTTTATGTTATTGTGACAAAATAAAAATAATACGATTATTTTTCGGCACGGGCCGTCCGTGGGAAACCTTACCGTCGAATCTTTATACTTATGTATAAGGTAATCTCCAGTATAGCGTCCCGAACCAATTTCGATGAAAAATCACCGGTTTTTTAAGGTAAACGATATCTAAAACATAAATAAAGACTAATTAAAAAAAAATTACTAAAATCAAATAATATCAAAGTAAAAGTACTTGGCTGTCTTTGGTACAGTTTCGATCATATTTCTTGGAGCAGAAATTCTTAGTTTTAAAGGTCATGTGGCTACCAGAATCGTTTGGAGAGAAAGCGACCAGGAAGAAAAGAGCAAGCGGGAAAGCGATCGGGAGCGAGAAAGCAAGCGGGGAAGGAGACGGGAGCGAGAGAAAAATGATGGGAAAACCCAGGGCAACGCTGGATCCCCCGCTAGTCATAGATAAATTTCCACTCAGCTCTCTGATTTTTTAAAATTTAAAATGCATATTAAATAATTAAAAATTTATTTGTAACTTTTTAAAATGTATTTATTATTTTATTATGTTATTTTATTTTAATATTAACTCTTCCTTGCTTTTCATTTCTCGAATTGTATTATTCCACGTGTCAACACTGCCTTTGGTTTTTTTTGCTTAAAATCGGTTTTTAGTAAGTTTTTCTGTAAAATACATGTTCTGATAATGTTCTATGCTTATTCCATTAAACAGTTTTTTTTATAGAAATCGGTTCGGGACGCTATACTGGAGGATTACCTATGTATAAGTCTTATACATATATAAAAAAAACTGGCAGGGGTGCCCACTAGAAGTTTTTCTCTTGTTATTTTTTCCTTTTCTCCTTGTCTCATTCTTTCTCTGCATTTCAACATAGTAATAGTAGAGTACTGCATAGGTGGCTCGGCGGTAGCGTATTGTTACAATACTACTGTAGCTGCGATTTCACATAAGGCGTATTTACAATGGCAAAGATTTGCTGGCGCCAAATCAATTTCTATCAATATTGCTTGCGTGTGTGCATTTTGCCACTTTACTCTGATTTATTAATTTTTTTCATAACTACTTACAATAAATTTTAGTTATAAAACGTGACTTTAGTTAAGCTATTTTATGAAAAATGTGGAAGAGTGCCTAAGTTATGTTTCTAATATTAATTATTATAAAAATCATATAGAGTTTTAATGACAGAATAAAATTGTAAATAAGTTTTTTATGTTTTCAATAAATAAAATATCTTCAAACTAATTTATTTTTAACTCGCGGAATGCACAACCAATCACATCACTTATTTAATGAGTAATGTGGTTGCTCGCATGAATTTATTATTTAATGGCGCATTGAATATTGGAAGACAACCAACATTTAAAACTCTTGGCTGTCAAGATGTCATTGTCGTGCATGAGAGCGTTTACATGTGCAGTTTTTCTAATTTTGTGCGACATTGGCGTTTGGCGCCAGTGAATCTGCCCATGTAAACGCATCTTTCCTTCATATGACAATATAATATTTTTGTTTCAGTTTTATCGAAAGAGCCAACAATTTCTTTTCAGTTGTCACTCGAAACACAAGTAGACAAACCAGATATAGAAGATGGTAGGTCTCTTTATTGTTTAGATTTTTATATTCCAAATGCTAAAATTATCATTTTTGTTTCAGCCTCCATATGTGTAAAATTTACATTGCCACCAAATTATCCTGATGCAGTCCCAGAGATAGAAATAATAGAAAGTTCTGCATTAGAAGAGAGTCACATTGATGAGTTGATTCAAATGATGAAGAAAATTGCACGTTTAGTTTTACTTTCTGCTTACTTTTGTCGACGATTACTTATTTGATATTGAATTAACAGGCTGAAGAAAACATCGGCATGGTGACAACTTTTGTTGTCGTGTCAGCCCTTCAGGATAAATTAATAGAAATAGTAGAAGGTATTTCAGAAAATAAAAGAAACGAAGAAGAAAGAAAGAGACACGAATTAGAAGAAGCTGAACGGGTAAGATTATACATCATCATCATCATCATTTATTTTTAAAACGTCCCTATTCCACGCTATGCTAGGGTTGGACGTTTTTTCCATATCAGGCCCCTCCACAAGTCACAATCCAGGGCAGACTGTCGCTTCAGGCCGAGCTCATAAATTCTTCTTCAAGCCCATAGCTAACTTTTCACTTCCATCTAGGCCGAGAAAAGGAAGCGCGGACCTTGTCGACCTTGTTTGATCAGGCGACGTCCGAGCCGGCAGGAAATTCTTTGTTTTGTTACCCATATGGAATTTGGAGCAAAGTTTTACCCGGATGCCCTTCCTGCGAACCTCCCTTTAGTCGCCTTTTACGACACGCATAGGAGGATACACGGTGGTTCTATTCTATCGGCCCGAACCACAAAGCATACGAGGCTGTTGAATGTATTTTTCAAACATAAACGATATTTTTTTAATAGCTTCTGAAATTATTTAACAGAAAAGATTTGAAGGAACCAAAGTGACTATCGAATCATTTTTAGCTTGGAAAACAAAGTTTTTGGCCGAGCTAGCAGAAATGAAAAAATTAAAAATAAAGGAAGATCCAAATGCTAAAAAACTAACAGGTCTGAAATGAGTTGTATTTTCTCTGAAAGTGAATGTCAGATGCATGTAACTTTTAAATTTGCTGCTGATCACAGGTTTGGAGTTATTCATGAGAGATCATGCCATGGACGACTCAGATGTCAAATTTCTTGAAGAAGGTTAGACAATTGTCTCTCCGTGTTCAGTGCCATAAAATTATTTATTTATTGAATGTTGCTTTGTTTTGTATACATTACTTTTGATGTTCTTCATCTATTTATTGATAATGTAGTGCTAAATGACAATTAAATTTTTACAGGTGGTGAGGTTGTTGAAGTTGATGAATCACTCTTCCAGGATATCGATACTCTCGACATAGACGAGGGAGACGCATGCAATTTTATTGATTTGAATGATGATTAAATTTATATTCTAATTTGTTATTAAAAAAAATTATTTACGGTGTCTTTAATTATATTTCTTTATAATAATTATATATTTACAATCACAATAACATTTCCAACTTTATGATCCAAGCAGTTTATTAATTTTTTGTAAAAAAATCGACCAAATGCGCAAAAGAGCCAACAAAAAATATCAATATTGCAGTCAGAAATAACATTTTTTACAAAAAAAGCTTAATACTCACAAAAAATATTAATCATGCCGTCAGAATAACGTTATTTACAAAAAATGACAGTTCATTTAACTCCGAGCAGTTTTTTGGACAAAGTTAAACTGGGTTGATTTTCATTAGGACACACAGAATTTCAGCAAAGATGTTGTCGGCTGGATCGAGTCTACAGAACTCAAAATCACATAAATAAGATGGAAAAGGAGCATGGCTCGTTCTGAACTTTCGATTCAATTTGAGTTTGGCTCAACTAAAGGTTTTCAATATTTTGTGTGTACTTCATCGTCATTAGGATCAACAAAATTTTGTTCATGAATAATTACATAGTGCTGGTAAATTCTATTTCTCAATGTTGCAATATTTTGGCCCACCTATCATTAATGATGTGTACCAGGTAGGCAGTGCTGTAGTATCAGAGGCTCCAATGTAGCCACTCTTCAGTCAGGGACCTCAACTATGACACACTTCTTTGAAACTTCCGGTGAAAATACTTTGATTCGTCTATTTCTACCACAATTGGCTCTCCATTTGAGTCAAACCGTCCAATCTTTGTTTCATTTCTTTCCACATGGGCTCTTAAGTTTTCTCTCAGGAAATTCAACCAATCAATGGTTATTTTTTTATCTACTTCGCATTCTGTAAAATTTTGAGAATAATAATAGTCAATTTGTAAGGCGCCAGTAGCGGAGCTTCAGAGGCGTGCGGGATCTTGTCCGAATACCTTTGAAAAAAGATAAGTCTTTAAATGTTTTTTGAGCGACGTCAGACATGGTGATGATGTGATTGATGGCGGCAGCGAATTCCAGATGGCTGGGGAGCTGTAGCTGAATGATCTATTGGTGAGTTTTGAGTGGCTAGCCGGTTGGTAAAGTGAGAGAGAGTTAGAAGAACGAAGTTGTCTATTGTTGGTTCTAATTTTGATGAGTTTATTTAAGTAAGGTGGGTTATTAGTGCTGAGAATTTTGTAGGTTACTAGTGATATCTTGAAAATTATTCTATATTCTATTGGAAGCCAATGAAGTTTGCGAAGATGAGAAGAGGAGGAAGTGACAGTGGGTGAATTTGTGGTGACTTTGGCGAGTTGATTCTGAACACGTTGAAGTTTATTTAAGCGAGTCGATGATGTTCCGTAGAGCAGAGAGTTGCAGTAGTCCAGTCTAGATGTGACTAGGTTGCGTGCAAGGGTGGTAGCAGTTTCAGTAGAGAGTAGGGGGCATACGTGTTTCAGGGCCTGTATATGATAGTTACAGGCCTTTATAGTCGAAGATATGTGACGGTCGAAGCGTAGGTGGGTGTCAAGGGTGACGCCTAGCAATTTAACGTGTGAAGATATAGGAAGGGTGGCTCCAGCGATGTCTAGAGGTTAATTCTTTAAATTTAATGAGTTGCTGTGGTGAGCCAAGGATGATTACTTCAGACTTGGTAGGGTTTAACTGTAAAAAGTTTAAGCGGCGCCACTGTTGAATTTTGTGTGTGCAGAGTGTAAGAGTTTGGATCATGTTTGGTGAGTCGTCACAAGAGAGAGCAGTGAAAAGACAGGTGTCGTCAGCGTATTGGTGGAAAGAGACGTTTGATTGTTCGATGATGGCGCAAATGGGTGTGGTGTATGTTGTGAATAGAAGAGGTCCCAGGACAGAGCCCTGGGGAACACCTGCATCAAGGGCAGAGGGTGCAGAAGAGTGTTCGCCCATTTTTATGAATTGTTTTCTGCTGTTGAGCTGGATCAAAGCAGAACTGGTAACGCCAAACTCGTATAGAGTTTTTAGAAAGGAAATGACATCATGTTTCATGGACTGGTGTTAATAAAGGTAAATTTCATAATTTTTCAATGGATATAGAATAAATAGGCAGTTTTGTGTATTTTTACTGCTATTCATGTGAATGCCTTCATCAACATCATGCCCCACTACGTATCCAGCTGAAATTTCCTGTGGTCTCAGCACTTGCATATAGGGACAAAATTTTTCAAACACCTTCACACTTTCTCCTTCCAAAAAATATGATAACCGGGGAGGGTAGTCATAAAAAACCTTATAACAGGTAGTAGCTGTATGTACTTTTCCTAAATTTTTCAAGCACTTCCATAAGCTGTCATATGAAATTGTTATTTTTTCAAGTGTTCCTGCCTGGGAGGCAATGACACAAACGACAGTATTCTTAATTTGACATTTTATTTTTAATATACACTTCTGCACACTTGGACCACATCAATGTAAAAATATGCATCAAAACAAATAACTTTTTGAAACGTTCCCACAATTTATTAAACTGTAGTTAGTAATAGTATAAACAATGGGTCAAAAAAGTCCAAACTGATATTTAGATAAGAACAAAAGCCTAAGTCATCACAGCCATACTAATACCATTACTCTCAAATTTCTCACAGCGCTGCTCAGCTTTTGTACATTGTTGTTTATTTCACTATGCCTTCAGTTAAGGTGAGTGATGAAAATATAGTCTCCATCTGTAATAGACATTCAGACACTAAAGGTCATCACTAGGCAGTCATAAATAACTTACAAGTAAGCTAACAGAAAAGAAAAAGATAACCAGGCTCTATCATTATTATTTTCTACATTCACTAAGCATAGGTAGCTAGAAAATATGAAATAGTGTAACTAACTATATAAAATATAAACTGATGTGCTTAAGCTGTATTATGCCTTAAGTAAAGGTGAGTGATGAAAATATAGTCTCCATCTGTATTTGACACTCAGACTACAAGTAGTCATCACTAGGCATTCATACTGTAACTATATAAACTGGTATGCTTAGTGTATGCCTTCAGTAAAGGTGAGTGATGAAAATATAGTCTCCATCTGTATTTGACACTCAGACTACAAATAGTCATCACTAGGCATTCATGAAAACTGACAAAGAAAATTTGCAAAGAAAAAGATGACCAGGCTCTATATTAACTAAACATATGTAGCTATACTAAAACTTCAAATACTGTAACTATATAAACTGGTATGCTTACAGTGTATAATGCCTTCAGTAAAGGTGAGTGATGAAAATATAGTCTCCATTTGTGTTTGTTGACACTCAGACTACAAATAGTCATCACTAGGCATTCACCCGGCACAAATTTATAGTCTTAAAAGTTACATACCTTAAATAAATTAAATAATTGATTTTTTTTATGAATTAACCACTTAAAAATTTAACATCACATACAAATTATCTAAGCATCGCAACGGGCCACGGCGAAAAGCAGAGCGTGAAAGGATGAAAGGATAAAGGCCGGAAAATGTACTCCTCAAAACGAAGAAATACATTTTTGCATAGATAAAGTTTATATCTATGGATTATAGTACCTGAAACGACAGTGAATTTTTTTAACTTTGGTTTTAAAAAATTAATTGTTTAAAATTTTGTTTTTAAATAAATCGAGGTCACAATTTCTATTTAAGGCAAGAAAAGTATTCCCACGACATGAGAAGATCAGATGGCACTATCAACCAACTTATTGTAACGGAACGGACTATAAAGAGTTAAAGTATACAATGAATAATGTTATTTAAAAACTAAAACACGCTTTTATAAAATGCTCTACAAAGTAGAAAATACATTTATTTAGCTTATCCCTAAACATAAATGCGTGAAGAGTCGGCGCTCAATTTGATATTTGTACACCAACATATGTAAAGTTATTGATCCGGAATGAAACAGGAAAGTTATTTGAATGTAATAAGCGATTGTTGGGGTCCAAAAAATCGTTCCATTCGCCCACGAACGCTCACGTGAATAAGAAAAGTTTAGCAGCACTTCCACGAATGCACACGAACATTATCATACCTCCTAGCATCGGGGTTTTTAAATACGATGATATATACTTCTTTCTATTCAAAGTACCATGACACATATCTTTCGTTATTTACGTTGCTTAAATTGGGAAAGAGGCACGTAGTCAGAAATTTCTGACATGTATACATTTTTATTTATTATTATTATTATTACGTCGTCAAATAGCAGGGCCAACGGCCACTTACACCATTTGGATAGCAATATAAACAAAACAGAAATGTGATTGTGCATTCGAACAAAAAGAAAACAAAAGTGAAAAAAAAGAAACGAGACACAAAGTGACGGTTCAACCTCAGAGTTCCAGCTAAAAAACAAAGGCGATGAGCAATTGAGAATGCCATGTAAGGAGACGCAAAATGACGGTTCGACTTCAAAGTTTAAGCCACAAAACAAAGGCGAGGAGCAATAGAGAATGTAATGTAGGGTAGATTAATCAGGAATAATTCCCCAAATGTTTTCCACTGTAATGCCCAGGAAAAAGAAGAAACTCTGTAGAGAAGTTCAGTGTTGTTGACCTCCATCTTAGCTGTTGACAAGAAACCTGGCTAACTTGTGGGTCAGGAGACAGGACTTGAAACGGGAAAAGGTTGAAGAGTTTATAATTTCAGGTGGGAGCGAGTTCCATGGGTTTATCACTCTATTTGTAAAGAACACCTTTCCTGTCGCAGACGAAGTGAGTGGTTACGAGTGCGGTTTACTATTAAAAGGGCGAAAAAATAAGAGCGAAAACAAAAGGGCGAAAACAAAAGGGCGAAAACAAAAGGGCGAAACTAAAAAGGGTGAATGCTAAAAAGAGCGCACGATAATGAGAGCAAAAATGAAAAGGGCGAAACTAAAAAGAGCGCACAATAAAAAGGCGAACGTCAAAAAGGCGAAAATTAGTTTATTAATTATATGAAAAAAGAAGCGGGAGTGGAAAACAAGCGGGAGCGTAAGAGCGAGCGAGATGGGGCAAGCGAGTGAGAGAATGAGCGGGAACGGGAGAACGAGTAGAGGCGGACGTGTGAGGGAGAACGGGAGAGCAAGCGGGAAAAGAAAGGAAACGGAGGGAACGAAAAGGCGATAGAAAAAATGAGGGAAAAACCTCTAAAAACTCCGAGCAACTTTGCTAGTAATTTAAAATTTAACCGTTTGAGATATTCGCCATTGCCGGGTTTTCTCTATCTATCACACACACACACACACATGCACACATACACGCGTGAACAAATTAAGTCTCTCTTTTGCCATATCACATTCTTACTTTCTCTCTCTCTCTCTTTCTCTCTCTCTCTCTCTCTCTCTCTCTCTCTCTCTCTCTCTCTCTCTCTCTCTCTTTTTCTCTTTCTCTCTTTCTCTCTCTTCCTCTTTCTATTTTATTTCTCTCATTCACACACACACGCAAACAAATAAAGTTTTCTCTGTCTTTCTTTTGGTTCCATGATCAAAAAATTCACGATAAAACATATATTTTAATTGCGTATATTTTTTCAACTTTTTAACGCTATATAAAATGTCCGCGATCAAATTGTTTTCATTTAAAATGTCTAGAAAAATTTTAACTAAAGTTTTAGTTGACAATGTAGTTTATAATATTATTATTTTTTTTATAGGTCTACACTGCTGGGTATAATTTGCTGATCAATTTTTGCACAAAAGCTGTAAAACCATATTGTTTTTTACGTAAGCAAATTTTTCTATAACCAACTTGGTACCAAAAATACATATCCAAAATTTCATGTCTGAACGGTAATTAGGTAGGAAGTTTTCCGACCGTGACCATGGCATCTGGCTTTAATGTTTTATTAATGTGCTCGCAACATTCGCGTGAAGGAATCTTCATAGGAAACTATGAGAGAAAAAGAGAGAGAAAAAAAGAGAAAGAAGAGAAAGATATGGAAAGAGAGAGAGGGGGTTAAAAAGAAAATTAACTGTTATAGTATCTACTAAACATTTAGAACACCCCGCCACAATATCATCATCATTTAGGAAGAAGGAGGTAAGAAAAACACAAATGGAAGAAAGGAAAAAGGGAAATGGAGAGAGAGAGAAACCAATATAGCAGAAGAAAAAAAGTTTGTTTGAGTCCTAGTGTGGGCTAAATTTTAAATTTTAACATTTTATGTTTTCGCTTTTTTTATTGTGCGCTCTTTTTAGTTTCACCCTTTTTATTTTCGCTCTTATTAGTGTGCGCTCTTTTTAGCATTCGCCCTTTTTAGTTTCGCTCTTTTGTGTTCGCCCTTTTGTTTTTGCCCTTAAGTTTTCGCTCTTATGATAGGATACCAGTTTGAGGGACCCGAGCCGGGAGAGAGTGTTCCAGTATCTCGAAACGGGTCACGATAGTCTTTGTCAGCTCATTGAGTGTATTAGACATGGTTCTTGTAGTCCAGGAGAATTAAAAATTTTCCTTGTTGTACCTAGACAAAATTTACAGCAAGCTGATTTTTGGATATTTTGTTTGTAATACGTTTATGATTCTTCCTGCAAAAATCGGTTGAAATCGTCATATAGGAAATTGGTTTTTTGACGCTTTTTTGAAAGAGATTTACCGTAGTGAGCGATAAGTTAGTATTTTCGTAAATTGTCGTAAAACATCGATTTTCTAAGTTAGTATTTTGTAAAACATCTATTTTTTGGAGTTTTTATTGTTCTTTTTCGAAATGGGTGAACTAAATGAAATGGCATGTTTAGTTTGTCAAACTGAATTCTGTTCCGACAACGTCGGTTATACAGTCAAGATTGACTCAAGATTAGGCAGTCGCACGAAAAATTCAAAATTAAAATTTCAAAAAAAAAATTATATATTTGAAAAGTGGTAATGAATAAAAACTCAAATATTAACTTTCTTTTTAAATACGACTTATATTTGTGGAGTTATAACGTTTTGAAAATCGCGAAACACGACACAAGATCTAACAGGCTAAGCGTTGAAAACATGATGCACAGCTAACGCGCAGCTGAGGGATGTGTACGCTTGGTTTATAGTGTACTTTAAATAGATTTCCTTTGAAACAAAAGATATGACAATCACGAAACTATATATCAGAAGAAAGCTAATTTAACAAGAAACACGAATTGATAAATAAATATTAGAAACATTTACATGGTTTGTGCAGAGACGAGTTTTAGCATACAGTTATCTTATTTATCCAGGCTATCAGAGCTATGAACGTTGAATAAACAAACTGCTTCATGGCTAAATTCCCAATTACTAGGTCAAATTTTGTTTCAACCAATATCCAGGGTCCCACATCATGTTTTAAATAAACTTCACTAGCTTCCTATGACACATTTTGATTAACAGGCACTCATTTATTGTTAAACTTAAACAAACAAACAAACTACTTCTTGCTTTTCCCAGGGTACCAGTTCTTCCAACTGCCTGTCTTACTCATGAGAAAATTCTTTATTTATGCAACAGAAAAGTAAAACAAAGATGTTTTTGATTTTGTTTATTATTAGGTTATAATCATAATCATAATCTAAATCAATTTTCAATGTGATTTAAATTATTTTAATTTGGCACTCTATCCATTGCCAATGAACTTGGGCACCGCTTTCTAAAAATGATGATAAGGTTAAATTGTTAAATTAAATTACTAAATTCAAGATATGAAAATATGAAGGAACCTGAAAGCATAATTTTAAGTTAAGTTATAGAAATTTCTAACTATGATAAAGGTTAAATTAAAGTCAATTTGAGAATTAACCTGAAAATATTAAACATAAAATTGATAAAATAAACATCAAAAATATTGGTCTATGACTCTAGTTCAAATCTAAATCAAACAAAAGGTCCCCTGTAACCATATCTGTTAAAAAACTTTCCACCTGTAGATCACTATCGTCTGCATCTTCTTCATCGACAGACCAGTAACTTACAATAAAGGTATCCTCATCACCGTCCCTGCCCTCCATCCTTCTGTCCAGAATCCGTCCAAAGAAAGTTTCCACTCTGTCCTCGATGGTCCACTTGTGACTCAAGAGCTCTCCTACTAAGCTCTGTCCGTCCAAAATCCTCTGCACGAATATTCTTTGCTCCCTGCCTAATCCTTCAAATAGCGGATGCTGTGCAGTGCCTCCAGATCTTAAAACTCTCAACATCTCTGCTTCTTTCTTCTTCCTATCTTTATTTTCATTCTTCTGCACATCTGCTCTCTTTCTCTTCAACTGCTCTTTATCTGTATTGAAACGTTATGTCAATTCAGCGTTTTACGTGGTGATGAACAGTTAACAGAGTATCTGTTAAATAAACCAAATGTAGCTAATGTTCATTATCATTGCCGGAGAGACTACACTTACACTAACAAAAGAAGTTTTGATCAATTGCAACGAAAGAATGAGCAGCATGCAGATGGTGTTGGTGTTGATCAAGAGAATTTTAAGTAATTATTACGATCGTCTGTCGACACTTTCAATTGGAAGCAACATTGTTTTTTTGTGTGGAAAAATAGTTTTTGGAGAAAGTAAAAAACATTTAAAAGAAGAATCAAGTACTGTGATGACATTGAAATTCAGAGAAACTATAATTGAAACTTGCCACAAAAGAAATGATGCATGGAGTGTAGAAGTTCTTGGTAGGTTAAATTCATGCAATGACTTACCAGCTGAAGAAGCTCGTTACCATAGAGTGTGTCATTCTGTGTTCCTAAAATGTCAATCAAAGTATGTCAGAGATAATACCGCTGGCCGAAACCATCCATGTCGACATCCAGATAACAACATGTTAATTACTTTTGAAAAACTGTGTGACTGGTTAGAAGACGAAGATCAAGGAATTAATACAATAGCTGAATTAAAATGCAAGAATTATCGGAAGATGGTGAAGTGTATTCATTAAAACATATAAAACGAAAGCTGGAAGAACGCTACGCTGAGCACATATTTTTTGCCGAAATTTGTGATCGGAAAAATGTTATTTGCCTCTGTAACATGGCATCTCACATTATAACTAATCAATGGTATGCTGAAAAAAAGAATAGCATAGAAGATGAGAGTGAACGTATCATAGTGGCAGCAGCAAAATTGATAAAAGCTCAAATAAGGGAAATGTCCTCAAATGAAACGTATCCAGGAACTGATGATTTCTCAAATATTGAAAATGCCAAAAGGTGGATTCCTAGTTTGTTGAAAATCTTAATTGAAAATATTGTTTGTAATGAAATAAAACAAGTTTCCATATGTCATTCTATTGTGCAGGGGGCAAGACAAAGATCTCTTATCTCTCCAATTTTGTTTGGCGTTGGAGTTAGTTTAGATCACGCCTTTGGATCTAGACGGCTGCTTGATTTGCTGTCACGGTTGGGATTTTCAATTTCATATGATGAAGTTAAACTTTTTAAACAATCAGTAGTTCAGAATGACTCCCCTGATACTCCCCAGTCTTTTCCTCAATGTTTTACGCAATGGTCTGGTGATAATCTTGACCACAACATTATCACTTTAGATGGAAGTGGTACCTTTCACGGTATGGGCATCATATCAATGTCTACTCCGTGTGATCGATTAGGGTCAGGACACTATGCTCAATCAGCTGTACCTCGATTGTCACACCTAAAATCCAGTTGTGTTGTGAAAAACCGAGGTATTCCTATATTGGGATACACATTCCCCAACAAGTCATCATTATCATTGATGTCTTACAAGCCCATCTCTCACTTAAATTTTTCTTCTGTGTTGCCTCCTTCTTTAAACTTGGAACTTGCCTGGAAAATTGGTATCTTGTGCTTAGATGAAGATCAGCATAGGCCAAATTGGTCTGGCTTTATGGAACATGCTTGTAAACCTGACGAAGATTTCAGATCATCATCAGACATAAGGATGCTTCCGATTATTGATTTGAACCCTAATGACATGTCTTGTATTTTTTCCACGTTAACTTTCATAGAACGCCAGGCTGAAAAGCTCAACATTCCAACGGCTTGTGTGACTTTCGACCAGCCGCTGTGGTTAAAGGCTGTTGATATTGTGCATTCATCCAAACTGAACATAGTATGTCGTCTAGGTGGGTTTCATGTCTTGATGAATTATTTGGGCAGCATTGGTCATGTCATGGCCGGCTCAGGCTTGACAAAAGCGCTGCAGTGCTGTTATGAACTCATAGCCATAACTCACATGATGACAGGGAAGGCAGTGGCTAGAGCACAACGCGGTCACTTTTTAGTAGAGTCAGCTTTGTTTGCTTTGCTTTTGGAATCAATATTGAAAATGGAGTTTTTGACTACTTCTGATATTGATGATCTGAGGAATTTTTACAAAGGACACAAGACGGGAAATAAAAAAAATTGTTATTTTTAGGTGTTTTTGTTGTTTTTCTGTTTGTTTTTTTTATTGTATGTTGAAATTGGAAATTATTTATGGATTTATATGTATGCTTTTTAATATGTGTATATTAATTAGTATGTAACAAGCAATTTTATTAATAATCTTAATTTATTTTGCATATTTAGTCAAAAACGACACAATAAAGTAGTTTATTTGAATCCGTATATAATGTTGCGAGACAAATTTTAACTTATGTATATTTTGCATTAGGTAGTTCTCATCTATAAATTGAGTTATTTTTATTTAAATGGATTTTAAGAGCTGATATATTGTATATTTTAGGGAAAAACGGCTCCATAAATCAGTTTATTTTTTTTATTTTTTTTTATTTATTTTTTTATTGATAATTTTTAATGTTTGTATATCATGCAATAAGTAACAATAAAGCATTCAGCTTAAACTTTAGTTATTTTCATCTAATTGGATTAAAAGAGCTGGCATATTCAATTATTTTACCGATTTTAAAGCCGATTTTGAAAATCGTCTGTAATTTTTTTATACGATGAGTTGGAAGGGTGGATTTTTAACTAATTGTTGCTAACACATATACCTACAAAGCAAAATATCTAACTGCTTTGCTTCCAATTATGCCAGCTTTTTTTTAATTCTCCTGGACTATTGTAACGTTGTATAACAGCAATTGAATATTTGTTGTGAATGACTATCAATTTAAGCATACCCTCGTTCACTTGATTGATGGTCTTTGCCATATTCTCGTTCAGCTGTTTGACAAGCGAGTTCGTATTCTCGTTGGCCTGTTTCATAACTGAACTTAGAATTTGTTCAAGACTTTCAGCCGTTATTGACTTAGCCATTGTTTAAATTAGAACTTTTGCTAGTAACGTTTGTTTAAGGTCGATTTATCAATTGATCGAAGAATCAATTGTTTTGGCAAAAGCGCCGGCTCAGTAGCAATTTTACCGCTTGTTAAGTTACGGTAAAACTTTTTGTCCCCGAAGTAGAATTAGATAGCACTTTCCGATATTAATAAATATATATTGAAGTATCCAAAAATGCTTTCATTTGCTTGTACAGAATTTATTCCGGGTTTTTCAGACTATTAAACTTATTACAGCATACTCAGTCAGATACATTTGCGACCCCTTGCAAAGGAAGGTCGTGCACAGGGGTAGGTATCATCCCCATAATATATTTTTTAGTTTATGATGCCTTAGGAACAAGCAATTATTTACTTTGACCACCACCAATTTCACCTGGAGTGTGGAGGTAAACGTACAGAAAGATTCTCCATGATGAAAAATATCCTATGTTTATTTCTAACAGTGGTCTCGAAGATCGTTTGATACCAAATTGTTTATTATCTAATGTTTCATAATATGTTATCATGAACAACCAAAACACTTCAAATAATCAATCAATTCTGACAAACCTTTTATAGAGTTTAGAATAATAATAATAATAATAAAAATAATTAAAAAAAAACAATTGGATAAACGAATAGTACCTCGAGCTATAAAAATGCAGAACAAAAGATAAATAACAAATATGTCAAAACAAATGACAACTTATATGAATACTTCTACTCCTTTAATTAAACATGTATTATTGAGAATAAATATGAGTTAAAAAAATGATGTAAAATTGTAGAATGGAAATAGTTTGAAACTACCAACAAAAACTTGGAGCCTAGAAAGAAATTAGCATATGTCACACTTCTTTGATGATACAATACAACACAACAGTCAACAAAAAACCTCAAATTTACTCCTAGTAAAATTAAATATGCGAGTATATTTGATTGCAATTGTGATACGAAACAGTACTTTTATGTGAGTAGTTAGTTCTACAGAAAAAAAAATAGAGCGAGCATATAATAAAAAATTATCCAGCTCTCGAGATCATAGAGTCTGGAAACCAACCAGAGATATTATGGAAAAAAAAGCAAGCCAATGATCCTACGTTATTCCGAAACAAATAATAAGCACACAGAAACTATGAATGATGAATAGAACGGTCACTGGTGCTAGAAAAATTAAAATTTTCCTAAATTAAATAAATGACGGCTGAAAAGAAAATCCCACTTTGAAACCCACAATTAGAAAGTAAACATCAACCTAACCCAACAAAAGTGCAAATAATAAAAGTTCTGTGCGAAATTAAACTGACAACAAAGTATACGGTACAACTTATTTAAAGATTATCGTAAAGCTTGATGCTTACACGTACAGGAATGAGAAAACTAATGAATGAAACAGGTAAACAAACGCCACGACAGACGGCCAATCGCAACTCGCATCAGACGAAAAGAGAAGCTAGACTAGGACAAGCATCCATTTACAGCTGATTTCCTCTTCAGGCATACATGCGAATGATGTCCGCCAGGTAGTAAGATTCTATGTTCTTGCGTCTCAGCTTGAAAGCTGGAGTGACTAGACCTGTGTCTGGAGTCCATACGTCTGGAACCATTGTCAGGCGTTGTGGGATTTCAAACCTAGCCAGCTTACCTGCAACCAAATCTTTAAGTTCTTAATTTGTGCTAGGAAATATGTTATTAAGAAATATTAAAAATGATATGAGAACATAAAACTAGATGTAATAAGAAATAAAATCTTAAAGTAGAGGACACAACATGTAGACTTTAAATTCAACTTAAAGAATACACGCTAGTACATACAAACAGAAATGGCAGTCAAAAAATTATCTACATAATTTGTATTTGTTTTCTTTATAATTAAACATTTTCTATAAAAAAGTAACAATATCATTGCTACCAAAAATAAAAAACATAAAACATAAAAAAGCTATCAACTTTTCACTCCTTGCAGCTGGACTTCTTTGAGAACAGTATTGACAACATCGGGGTCATCGCATATGTACGGCCAACCGATGGAAAGACCTAGATCATTTGCCAGTTGCTCGAGATTCTTTCTGTTTGGTACGATCAAACAAACCGTGAACATCTTGTTACTGTCAGCATACACACACAGGTTGTCCACAAAGGGACAGAGTTTCAGTTGAGTTTCAACTTTGGCAAGGGCAATGTATTCTCCTGCTTGAAGTTTTATTAGGTCCTTTTTGCGATCTGAAAGAATGATTGATGACTAGTAAGGGTAAACATTAATATTAATTATGAGATGATTAGGTTAAGATAAATTGTAATTTTAATCAAAAATTACATCAATGACATAAAAATCTAACTGCCACCAAAACCACAAAAACCACTGCAAACCAGCACCACCATAACCCCAATAAAGACAATTACAGACACAAATAAATAAGAAAATAACAAAACCAGAACAAATAAAAAATTCTACCAATGATGCGAAGACTTCCATCTGGTTCAATAATTCCAATATCTCCAGATGCAAACCATCTTTTCCCATCAATGATCTTAAATGATTCTTCAGTAATTTCAGTAGCTTTGTAGTACCCCATTGCCACGTTATCTCCGCTAATCCAAACTTCGCCTCTCGGGAACGGACGATCCGTGGCATAATATTTTCCTGGAAGAGAAAGAAATTTTTTCATTGAGCTTAAGAATAAATAACACAACAAAGTAGATTTCTGTTTCTAAAAGAAAAAATTGTTTAAAAATATTCAAACCTTCTTCCCAGTTAACAAGCATGATATCGTTACATTGAAGAGGAGCTCCAACTCTGCCTGTGTTCCTGTCAGTTGCTGGCAAAGCAAAAGCACAAAAATTGAACCCAAATTTAATCAATAATATAACTAAATCAAACATGAACTACTATGAAATGGAAGCAAGTCATGACAATAAACAAATAGCTCGCCAAATAAAAAAAAAAAAAATAACAATACCTTCAGATACTGCTCCAGCGCCACAAGTTTCAGTCAGTCCGTAGCCTTGAATGATGGGGCAACAGAAACAAATGTTCATGAATCGTTGAGTCTCGGACGAAAGTGGAGCACCCCCAGTCAGCATCAATCTTATTCTTCCACCAAGGATGTTACGTATTTTTGAAAACACCAATCTGAAATACAAATATGCGTTTGTGATTAGTGATTAGACATAAAATTATAAAAAAATTTTTTAAAAACCTTTCCGGAATGAAAACAAAAGAGAAAGTATATAAGAAAAGCAAAACGAACAGAAATTGTATTCTTACAAATCACAAAGTGGTGTATCATATCCAGCCTCGAAGTTCCTCTTCTTGTACTCGTAAGCAAATGAAAACAGTCGCAATTTCAAAGCAGGACCTTCGTGAACTTTCTCCCATACAATTTTGTACAAACGATCCATTATCAACTGAAAATTAGTAAAAAAATATTGATTATTAACAAGTGGTTTTGAAGTTCAAGTAACAACAGAATATAAAACACTTTCTTTTTTGGTAATCTTTCACTTTAGGAGAATGAATTAATAATTCTGATATAAAACAACAAAATATCATACAGAAATGATAGAAAAGATAATTAAAAAACATCTTTAAAAATAATTAATTAAAACTTATAAAACCAGCAGGAGCTTGAAATAGTTCGCTATGAGGAACTATTCTCATTTGCGCAATGAGTAAAACGTACAAATTTAAACTTGAACAAATTAATGAATAAAAACTTGCTCTAATTCAAACTGTAGAGCTTAAAAGTTATTTTTAATTTTTTTAACTTTTTTCATAACTTATAATAACATTCTTTGCCCACTGCGCTCACCACTCAAAAATTGCTTTGGAAATATTTCACTTCTCAAGATTTAATAATTTTTAATACAAACTTTTAATCTTAAACTATTGAGCAACACCAACATTGAATTTGTTTGTTGAATTTGAAAGCATCCGATTCTATTGCTTCACATTTGAGCAATTTCTTGCTTTGTGATATAGCGTGTTTTAGCTTTACAACTGGAAGCTTACAAACCACCAATAAGCTCTTAATGCCATAACAAACTTTTTTTTGGAATATTCTAAAAATATGAATTATTTTAATATTTCCATAGATTTCCTTTCTGCTTTGAAATGTAGGTTAACTTTTCTGTTTGTTTATAAATGCCAGTGTGTTACTTCGCGAATCGTTGTTTAACTTCGATTGATATCCTCTCAAACTAACAATAAATAACATTTCTTCATCAAAAAACTATTCCAAAATGTTTTATTTTGGTGGTTTAATACTACATTTAATTGGCAAATTTTGTAACATAACTTTTATGGAAAATAGCGAAAATAATTTATTCCCCTAAAGTGAAAGATTTATTACCTCTTTTTGTTATTAATTAATTAATTTGAAATAAAGAAAACCACTTAAAAAACATACAGGAACTGATGTCATCAGGGTTGGATGCAATACCGAAAGATCTCCCTTTGAACCTTTCTTGATACGAGTTGACTGGTTGATTGAGATAACATTTGAGAAAGATTAAATTAATAAGATCATATAATAATATTTTATTTAAGATTATACAAGATGAAGTAAATAAAACATGTAATTAAATTTATGTTAATGTAACAAATTATATTAATATACTGCAATAGTTATAATTTGTCATATAGCACCATATGAAAATTAATAGAATGAATCATCGTATGTATGATTTGAATAATAGAATGAATCATTGTATGTATGATTTCAATAATAGAATGAATCATTCTATAATTTGTCATATAGCACCACATGAAAATTAATAGAATGAATCATCGTATGTATGATTTGAATAATAGAATGAATCATTCTATAATTTGTCATATAGCACCACATGAAAATTAATAGAATGAATCAGAATCATCGTATGTATGATTTTGATAATTACTTAGTAAGTATTCAATTAGTTATAATTTGTCTATTAGTACAACATGAAAATTAATAAAATGAATCATCGTATGTAAGATTTTGATAATTAGTTAGTTAGTAACTCTTTAATTAATTATAATTTGTCTAATAACATCACATGAAAATCAAGAGAATGAATCATCCTATGTATGATTTCAATAATTAGTTAGTAAGCATCCAATTAGCTATAATTTGTCTAATAACATCACATTAAAACCAAGAGAAGGAATCATACTGTTTATGATTTCAATAATTAGTTAGTAAGCATTCAATTAAACTTACATTGTCAGTGAGAGTGTTCGGAGATGAGAATCCAATCGGAACTCCTCTGAAAAAACTGCACATTTCGGCCGTAATCTCCAACACGTGCGCCAATGGCAAATATCCCACATAGATATCCTTGGGTCTAAAAAAAGATGATTTTCTGTTATAAAAAAACTTAAATGATTTTTGCATATATTCTAAAATATTGCAGCACTGTATCCTTAGAAAGAACTTTTGGTAGCATCTGAAAAATTCTAATTGCAAACCTTGCTATCTATCTACTTGTGACTCTTTCAGCTCAGTGCTACCAGTACATCAATTGATGGATAGAGCATAACTCAAGAAATGTAATGCCTTTTCAATATGTCAGTATTAAGGACCAAAAATGTACTCTGTCGTTAATTTAATTTTGTAATACCCCTCTGTATGAGTCCAAATTAAACACATGCTTATGAAAATGATGTATTGTTTTACAGGTTTGTAGTTATATTAAGGAATTATTCTTTGCAATATTACCGAATTAAAAAAAAATACTGTAAAGATGCAATGTTTACAAAACTCTGGCAATAACTGCTTACCCTATTTGACCAACCCTTTGTCCTTGTCCAGAAATGGCACACAGAACATTTCTATGTGACAGCATCACCCCTAAAATCAACGCGAGAAAACACACGAGAGTGTAAAAAGTTTAACTTTAAATAATTAACAATTTTAAAATAAACAAGGAAGCACCTTTTGGTATTCCTGTGGATCCACTGGTGTACATAATGAAAGCAAGATCATCTTTCTTTGGAGGTTCGTATTCTTCATGGACTAGTAACAAGATAAAAAAAAAAGCTTTTATTTGCCTCTTTATCTGAGTAAACGAACTAAAATTTTTGAATCTAAAACAACCGTTGTGCACAATCTTTCATATACAATTGAATTTGATTAATTTTAATTGACTTAAGGCCTAATTCATGTCGGAAACATTCAATTCATGTATTATCATCCCATCCAGAATAAAGCTTTCCTGAAAGATTTAAAGCTCTAGGTGGTTGAAAAGTGGGTGAATTTTTGTTTCTAAGATTTAATCACCACAGGCAAACAAACAGAGAGACAAGTGAAGTTAAATAAAAGCATTTAAAAAATAATAATATCGAGCATTATGATAAAAGTATAAACATCAAGAAGACAGATATGTATAGAAATATTTTCAAAAAAATTTTTTTTTCATTTTTATTTTTTATTTATTACATGTATTGTCATTGAGAAATAGGCAATATATCAACTCATCAGAGAACAAGAAGCAAGTTAAAAATTGAATAAAATATTAACACGTCCCACTCATACCAACTTAACAAGTTAAATAAAAGAGTCTATTAATAGGTAAGCTGTAAAAACGAGGTTTTTTCACAAACCCCTTATATCAGGGACGTAAATTCAGCATTTTCCAGGGGGGGGGGGCAACATTTTCCTGCTTATTTATTTTCCAATAAAACATTAAATAAATAACAATTTTTTTAATTATTCAAAATTTTCTCACAACTGAAGTCTACATACATGCCAAATGTTGTTTAGATTGCTCCTGCGGCTTGAATGTGATAAGCGAATGCTCTTTAACACATATTACTTTTTATATCTATATAAATACTTAGGTACAAGCAGGGAGGCATGGAGATATGCATTCCCCACCCCCACCAGAGTATCAATTGATGTTTGTGGGTATAATACCTGCTAAACTTTAGACCAATGCTGATACACAATTAATTTATTACTCTGCATTTATTGGTAATCTAGTATCGAGCTCAGATATGAAATTGTCTACACACGCAAAAAAGATTCTAATACGCATTGAATCGACACGAAGTTAAGTAAATTTGAAATTTATTATGTAATAAACTCTAGGTGAACAAAAAATAAATTTTAGAAATCAAAGGGGGACAAACTGTCTACACACGCCAGTAGGATTTTAATAGGCATTGAATCATCACTAGGTTAAGTATAGTTAAAATTAAAAAAACATATAGTAAATTCTAGATAAAAAAAATTCAAATTTGCCGGCTTTTTATTTAATGCAAATTTTTCTTTTAAAACAAAACTTTTCAAATTTATATATGTGAATATTTATATAATAATATTTGATTTGTTGTGCCCTCATAACATAGATAATTAATTTTTTAAACAAAAAAATATTTCAAATTTCAGCTCGATTGGATGATGGGAAACTTGCAAGCATTTGAAAATATGTCAATTTTGACGGGTTATCATTAGAAATATTATTAACAATAAAAATAATCATAAACATTAAATTCTTAGAATTACCATTTATGTTCTGCTTTCCCATAAGTTCTAGCTCCGTCATGGAAATTAATTGAACAAACTTGTCCGATTTAACTTGAATGACTTCCTTTTTGCATGGACCCATGCAGATGATATTACACACTGAAACCAGGCTTGGCAAAATGACCTGGGAGATAAGAGATTTTTTAACAAATTAAAAAGTTGAATAAATATAAAGTTGCATAGAATCAATTTCAAAAATTGATTACATTTATATCAGCTGCAATGCCATTGGTAAAACTAAAATTTTTATTGGTTATGACAAAGGCCTAGTCTTGCACGATTTCTAGTTTCATATGCATCGCTGATTTGCCAAAAACTTCGATGACTGCTTCTTTTTCAAAACAATCAAAAAAGTTTGTAACACCGCCAACAGAGGCTGTCCAGCCACCCAATATTCCACTATCAAACTTTCTCAGCCGACCAAAAGAGAACTGGTAATTTTTTATTTGCATTGTTTTATATATGAAGAGTCAAAACATGGATGCTGTATTAAACTATGGGAGATGACAGACTTTCTGGGTTATGAATGATGAGTGTACACAGAGACAAAATTCTTTATGGCTGTTGATTCACAAAGAAAGACTCAGAATCAACCCCCTTAAAATAGAAGAGGCTCTCAAGGAAGTGCTGAAGGCTCCCCGAAAGTTTACTTTAGAGGGTGTCACCTCTCAGTACGATGTGCTACACAAGAAGATGCAGAAAAGCTGAAAAAAGTTGAGAATGTCAGAGGATTCAAGGTTAGAGTCTTCCTCAAGTTGAGACCTCGACTTACAATAAAGCTGACAAAAGAGATGAATGATCTTTTTGGGAGCACCTCCAGAGTGAACGTCATAGCAGAGAAAGCCAGATGCCTTAAAGCCACCAGGGTCGCCATGAAATAGGTTGATCAACTTCAACCAACCACAGATGTCACACTCGTTTATGGTGTTGGTCCTGTTGAGCCAGAAAATTTGTACTTGGCATGCTTGGCTTTCAAAAGCAAGCCATACATTGACTCTTCAGTCCATTGCTTCAAGTGCAGCAGCTTTGGACATGTTGCAAAGTATTGCCAAAGAGAAACTTCCTGTCCAAGGATGTGTCGAACAACATGTCTTCATGGACTACTTGTGCTAGCTGCAAAAGTACAGAGCACCATACCTGAGACAGAGACTGCCCAAAGTACGTTGCGGCATTCACACCAAACAAGATTGTCGCAATGAAAGTTGTTTCTTACGCAGAGGCAGTGAAGCTGGTCAAGAAATCAGAGGCGCTTGCATCAACAACCACAACTGCTATAGTACCAAACATTTCAACAGAAACTCCTGTTGTGGTGAAGCATTTCAAAGATGTTCTTGCAAAGAAATTGCATCGTATATCCAAAGGTGTTGGATTAAAAGTCCCATAAATCTGCAAAATGCCTTGACAGATGAAATCACATTAAAGCTGTTTTGTTTTTTATTATTGTTTTTTCAACTCTGCTTCACTTACTGCGAGCCAGTCCCAAGCCTGGATAAATGAGGAGGAAAATAAGAAACAGGATCAGATTGTGATCCACGACAGGAAATAATTTGGTTTCTCCTATATACTGCCATTTCAGTTTACGACATCTATAGAAACAAAGTTTCATTAAGAAATGCTTTTTGTTTCATATTTTAAGATAATTTTATAATAAATTTGAGATAGACTAACTCATATCTTTAATTAATAACAATACATACCAAGAAGCTATATTCATTTAAAAAAAACATGAGGCTCTATATTACAAACTCAGGCAATGGTATGGAAATGAGACCTGGTTTTTAAAACCCCATGCAATGCCGGGTACCCCAGCTAGTAAAATAAAAATTTCAATGCAAAAAGTTAAAATTGTTTGCTACAACAAAATACTTGAGGTTGGTTCTATATTTAAAAATAACTATTTATATACAGTGGCAGATCTAGACCGCTATTGCAGGGAGTCAAAAACGACAAGGGGGGGGGGGGTCAATAATGTCAGATGGAGCAAAAATTTGATCTTAAAACCCCACTGGAAAACTTTTGGCCAGACGTTAAAAATTTTTTAATTCCTCTAAAAAGCAGTCAATTATTTTTCTAAATTTGGTTGAGGGAAGTGTAGTCGTACTATAGTTGAAAAACTTTTTTCAAATTGAACTTTTTTCACTAATTAATGGTTCTCAACTGCATTTCTCGTTTTAAGACTCTTATAAATTGTTCTTAGTATTTGATAAAAAATTTTTTTTGAAACGACAGGGGGGGTAGGCATGAACATAAATCTGCCACTGTTTATCTATGATAGTGAAGAACTGACTCTTGTCCTTGGCAGCAAATCTGGGGAAAGAATAATAGTTTGGGCTTCAGTTTCATTGATTCCATGAATAATCCCTTCGTCTTCAAGAGATGAATACAAAGTAACAACTGGATGTTTAAATAAAATAGAAAATGTCGAATTGTTAATAGAATGAAACAAATATTTAAATTACAAGTAAATTATGTAACTAAGAACTAATTGAAATGATAACCAGGAAATCTTACTAGGAAACTTTGCTTTTATACAGGCAAACAAAGAAATAATCCATTCAGCCCTGGTTTCCGCAAAAAGACAAACTTTCTCCTGAAAGTCTTTGGGTTTATTTTTTATATTCGTTAAGACATACAATCCAGATCTCATGTTCAGAACACGCTCTTCTACTTCTTTGTATGTTTCCCAGATGTACTTTCCAAAAATTGCCTATCAATAAATAAATCAATCCTTATTTAAAATACTTATTCATCAAATAAAAACAACTTCAACAAACCAAACCTTTTTAAACATCTTTCCACCTTCGACCATCTCTTCTTCCTCGGAGAGCAACTCTCTCGTTCCCAAGGAAGGTAGGTCGGCATGCCTACGAACGGAATCGTCAAACAGGTCGCAAACCGTTATTATACCAGGTTCGGGGGTGGTTGTCAACTCTTTGAAACTCTCAATGCTCCTAAATGGAGTTCGAGTGTCCTTTTCAAAAAGAGGTTTGGCCTGAAAAGTTGATAATTTAAAAACTTATAATGCTTAACTTGATGATGTTTGTGTGAATATAAAAAAAAGCTCACAAATATAATTAAAGTTAAGATGAAGATAATTCATATTGAGAATTGAAATTATAATAAATTATTATTTCTCTAAATAATACAAATCCTGTTGTTATTATATTATACAGGTTTTTTATATAGCGCTTTTTTACAAAATAAAAGTCGCAAAAGCGCACTGCACAATTAAACGGAAGAGAACAAATCTGTCTTGAGCCGTTCACAAAAGACACTAAAAGGCATCGTTGGATCCTTCAGAGCGGTGGGAAGGCTATTCCAGGCCACAGGACCAGCTACAGAAAAACCACGCCTGCCAATCGTCACAGGGACAAGTAGATCGCCGGCCGCCGCCGACCGAAGATGAGACCGACCAAAGAGTTGAGAGACCGGAACACATGACTCCTAAAGATAGACAGGAGCCATGCCATGGAAGCACTTATAAACCATAGAGCATAGTTTGAAACGGATTCTCTGCGGAAAGGGAAGCCAATGAAGCCGCGTCCGCATCAGACCCGAAACGCTGGTCCAGCCAGGCAATGGCAGCACGAGACGGACAGCTGCCCGAAGAACAGATTGAAGCCTGTTGATCTGGAACAGCGGTAGACCGGCCAGGACCCCGTTGCAATAGTCAACCCGGCTGTGCACCAGTGCTCTTACAAGGGAGTAAGCAGAGTCTGTAGTGAGGCTCCTGCGGATGACACGTAGCTGACGAAGATGGTAGAAACAGGTACGAATGAGATGGGAAATGTGTGTCTCCATGGACAGATCACGGTCAACCAGCACCCCAAGATCCCGAACAGACGCAGAAGGTCCGACCGAAACCCCAGCAATGTCCACATCCCCTATCAAACAATGCCTCAGCTGCCGAGATGAACCCAGCCATATCAGCACAGTCTTTGATGGATTGAGTTTCAAGCGATTACTGGCCATCCATGAACTGATTTCGCCAATACAGGCAGACATTCTTGGCACAAGATCAGGGCATAACATCTGAGGAGAGTCACTGTAAATTTGCAGATATTCAGCATAGGAGTGAGCCGAGAACCCATGTCTGATAGATATAGTAAATCTATAACAAATTGAAAAAACTTTGAAAATGTCACCAGAATTTACATACTAAGACATACACAATTTTACACATTACAACAATTACTGAAATTTTATATTTCATAATCTACCTAAACCTCAATAACATCAAGTACAACTCACAAAAACTATTACTCATAACATCTGTTGATGATCTATCGAACAACATAATTGACTCAACATAATTGACTCGCTCTATAATGACTCAACAATAAACATGCCCCTGGTGAATATCCTGGCATGGACTCAACATTTTCGACCACAGACCTTATTTGTTTACATCATTAAAAATGTTAACACTGAGAAGCTACAACTGGTAACCATTCTATTTGAGAGCTTCTCAAATTAAAAATAAATTTGATAATGTTTAAGGTGGGGCCACAACTTTTAGACTTCTAGGCCACGAATCACTTATCCAACTTTTTTTCATTTGAGGACACATTTTACAAAACAACCAGAGGCAGCCTAACAACATAATCTGTGACACTGCTGACTCTTAGGTCTACAGATGAATGCCTCACCCCTAAACAACCAATGCCTCACCCAATATAGATAATGACCGAAATAGGTAAAATTGTGGTTTATGCTGATGGAAAACTAACTATTTACAAAGCATGTGATCCATTAAAAAGGTTTGTCCAAAGTCAGCAAGTGAGGCTAAAATAAAGGAATATGCTAATTGCTAATACAATGAATGATTAAGGAAAGTACAGAAGACATACTTGTCTTTAAGCTTATAGACTAATGCAATGTTAAATATTCCTAAAACTAATTCAACTGAAAAATGTCATAACAGAAAAAGATTAAAAAATTTAAAAAGAAAAGATAATAATGATGATCTTCAATGAATATTCATAAAATCACAATAAATTATCATAATGCAAATTAAAGATATATAGAGAGAAAAAAACCTTGAGCCGCCTTGATGTCTGAAGAACTGAGTATGGTTGCTGATAGAGGAAATACGGCACAAAAGTAACAATGTCGTAGAGTAGCACCACTGCTTCCACCAGTTTTATTAAACAAAATTCCACTAATTTTCCCATCAGACCTCTGAAACGGAAAAAGTTTAATCTTAAAAAAAAATGGTTCACAGCAAAAAATAAATTTAAACTAAGTGTATTAAAAAGTAGATGAACCTATTTAACCACAATTCATAGAATGAAACAGGCTAGCTCATTATTTGTGCTTCTTGGTTTAAAAATTCCAGGCCACATACCTACAGACAGAATCCAAGGGTCAAAATATAAAACAAAACTCCTCTAACTCACATCAGCAGCAGAAAACAAGATGTCTAAATAAAGAACTATAAGTACAAAAAGTGGACCTGTTTTACTAAATTCTTCAATAATTGACTAATTGTTAACCAGAAATTTCAATCAAATCTTCATAAAGCTTTACAAGTTTGAATTAAGTCACATGATGATTAAAATAAATTTAAAATACTTCCATATAAATATACCACATGTCATATAGGATTATTGTTTTACACTCACTCAATTTAATAAAATAAATTTACAAAATATTAAAAATAACACCCCCCCCACGTTTACAAAACTACCAAGATAGATCTTGTATGTCATAAACTTATAACCAAAACATACCAGAATAAACAAGTAAATCCACTTATTGTTTACTAGGTAAAAGTTGATTTGGACATTCAAAATTAGTCTTTGCAGAAATATACCAAAATAAGACTTGAAAAAGCACATAAAACACTCCAATTAGATAAGATTTAAAAACAAAACAATAAAAAATCTTTCACGTTTTAAGAGTAAATTAAATTGATGGTGCTTTTTTTTTTACAAACAATTCATTTGTTAAATGTAATTTAGATAAAATAATAAAAAGCTTAAAAGATAAAAACTCTTCTTTTTGGGTTCAATTGCAAACTTCTGGAAAGAGTTCTTGTAATTTAATAAATGATTGTTATTTATGAAAACATCCCACTCTTTAAATATTTACTTTCAACACATGAATCTTTGAATATCTCAGAACGTCATGAATAAAAACACTTCCAATTATTATTTTTTTATGAAATAATAATGCATTATTTTTTATTGTTTAATTGGGAAAATTTTTATGAGAATAAGCATATCCTGAAGTATTTAAATAATAAAAAATGAAGATAGTTTTGCTTGGATTTGAACCCAGGACATCCTTTGAATTGATGCTACAGACAAATGAAGTAAATTAGAAGTTTTTTTAAAGAAATAACTTATAAATGGAAATTACAGTCAAAAAAGCTCATCAACTAAGCTTAAAATTTTTCCTCCAATCCAACATTAAAAACGTTTCTGGAAAGTTAGCAGTTGAAGTATTTTGCGAATTCATTAGTAATGTCATGAAATATAACATTGAATGAAAGGAAACGTTCGCATGGTTTATTTAACTAATCACAAAATTGTGGGTTCTTTTAAATGTTAAGTCAACAAAAGGGGAAAGAATAAAGTGGTCAAATCATGAAATTATTGACAAAAAGAAATTTTATTGAAAATTCAAAAATGTCATCCATGCTTGACAAGTATCAAAAACAAAATAGTGCTTGATTCATAAACTTTTTTTTAGTAACAACTCAAGTATGTTCCGCTACTGCTGACAGCAAATACTTACAAAGTACAAACATTTATGAATTTTAAATTCATCCTTCTTTGTTATCTTCAGTCACATCTAATTAAATTAAAATTTTTATTAGATAAGATAAATATCCAGAAGTGATTATTTCTTTTCAGCAGAACAATTAATGGAATCTAAAACTAAAACTGAAATTATTTCATTGTTGTGAAACACTCAAAATTATCATTATCTAGTATTGATGCTGCATTGGCAGAATTGGAGAATAATTAAGAGGTAACTACAACACAGATGGCAAAGTTATTAAAATAACGATAATTTCCAGCTGCTCGTGAATCGACAACTAAATTTTTGTATTTGAAAGATGCCAATAAAGGATTTTTAATGAAACCATCTGAGTACACTTTCTCAGCTTACCTCAACAACTGCAAAGTTTCTGAAAATATCTGAAGCAAACTTTTCATTATTTTTATCATTATAAAACACTAAATGTTAATTATTACAATTTTTTAACGTCTTTGCTATCCGAAGAATCTTTAATAAATTGGAGAAATTTGATATAATAAATCACAATATATAAAAACTTATTAATAGAAATTTTTGAGTTGCCTTTACAAAGCTATGCTGAACAGATTATTGAAGATTTGAATAATTTGTTGAGAAAATGTAAATTAATCCAAATGAATAAATAATTCATGTATATTTTATAGTTCTATGTTTAAAAATAATATATAATATAATATACAGACACACAATGACTGAGTCTTATGCCTACTTGCTTAAGGACCCATTTTAAAATTGTTGTTCTAGGTATTATATCTAGGAGTCCCTGGGTTAAAGCAAAGATAGGTTTGTATAGTCAAAAGATTCATATTCAGACAAAATATTCAATCGTTGAAGTAAAGTTATCTATATATATATATATAAATGAGGCTGTCTGTAACTTATGCATTGCTACACCATTCATCTGATCGAAAATAAATTTTCACACAACCTTGAGAGTCAATGGGGGAAGGTTTTTGTGAAAAAAAATTGAAATCGGTTAAAAAATGAACGAAGCGGGAATGGGAGAGCGAGTGGGAACTATATTAATATATATAATAGCCCATGTTTGTGTAAGACGTTTTTGTGTGACGATCTGCTATCTATGGCAAATTTATATATAACTAGCGGAGTACCCGTGTTGCCCACGATTTTTAGAGGTTTTTCTAATGTTTGTCTCTCTCGCTCCCATTTTCTTCCCCGCCTGCTCTTGCTCGCTTTCCCGCTCCCGGTTGCTTTCCTGATCCCGGTCGCCTTCCCGATCCCAGACGCTTTCCCGCTCTGTTGCTTTGTCATTCCCATTGCTTTCCCATTCCCACTCATTTTCTAATTCCCGTTTCCGCTCGCTCCGCTCATTTTATATATATATATACATAATTATTAAATACATTTTTTTTTAATTTTTATATAATTAAGTAAATTACAAAATGTTGACCTTAATTTTCTTAATTTCCTTAATTAATTCAAAATATAAAAAATTATTATAAATTTAATCTATTTTTTATTTTCATTTGGTTTGGAATGCATACGAACGATAAAACAATATTTTCATTGTAATGTTATAAATAAATAAATTAATTAATTAATAAATAAAGAAGTAAATAAATAACAAAATAAATAACAAAATAATTAATAAACTTATATTAATCCAAAAAATGTATCCAAAATTCATTGTAATTTTAAAACATCCATCCTTGGGACGAGCAAAACCACAAGTATTTAAATATATATATATATATATATATAACGGGAAAAGCAAACGGGAACGGAAAAGCAACTGAGAGCGAATGAGCGAGTGGAAAAGGGAAAGCGACCGGGAGCGGGAAAGCGACTGGAAACGGGAGACAAGCGGGAACGGGAGCGTGAAAGCAAGCGGGGAAGGAAATGAGAACGAGAGAAAAACCTCTAAAAACCCCTGGCAATGCCGGTACCCCGCTAGTTTTCTATAAAAATTGACTGATCATTAAAAAGTGTAAAAGAATTATAACAAATACAAAACAAAACTTAAATTAAGTTTTAATTGTATTATATTCCGGTTTTTTTCTAGGAGGGTTCTTTTGTAAATATTCAATGCAAAGTAATTGTGCACACCCAAAGAAAATTCCACCTTTAATTTAAACAAAACCTAGCTTATCTAGACAGTCTAATCTACATACATAATTTCCTAAGTCTGTATGTATGTATGTATCTATGTAGGTATGTATGTATGTATGTATGTATGTATGTATGTATGTATGTATATATGTATGTATGTATGTATGTATGTATGTAGGTAGGTATGTATGTATGTATGTATGTATGTACGTACGTACGTATGTATGTTTGTTTGTCAGCAATTTTGCTTTACGTGGCGGTCAGCAGTTGATAAAATGGGTGCATACAGACGTGTAACAAAAGTTATTATGCAATTGCACACTGTCAGTCCTAAGGAACCAAAACGTTTATACCTAAGCCCATTATGCAAGAGTTTATCCGATTACATTAAAAGATTTTAGTGGATTTATTGCTCAAAAAAAACATTGAAAGATATAGAAGTTATTTTACAAAGACATGGCATGAAATGTAGTGATTTTAATTTGCTTGAACCAGGTTTGATCCAAAGCATTGAACATTTTTTTGATATTGCTGAACAGGTAGAGTAACCACACTGTCTAATTACCACATTTAATCATTTACAGTGATTGAAATCCTGATTTCATTGAACTTCCATCAATAATGGTAGAGAAAGAAAACGTTTTTTATTTAATATCTGACAAATGCCTAACATAATTATATAGAAATCGTCTTACTCACAACTTTACACTGTTACTACAACTATGGCTCAACCGCCTTTTTAACTTAACAATGCCTCGCCTAAACGACTCTAAATTTCAACATAATAAACTCATTAATTCCTTAATCGGCTTAATGAGGCTTATTAATCTTCTTATCTAATCAATGAATCTAATCTTTTCTAATCAATAACTACTGAATACTGAACCCATCCATCCCCGCAGTCTTAACGAAATTTTCACTTGTATCCGTCAAACCAAACTCGAGTAATTACAGTTATTTATTGAATTACTACAATAACACGAGAAGATAAAACTGAAACTGAGCCATACAACATACAAGTATCAAATTTAAAAAGGTCAAACTTCTCAAACTTACTACACTATGGCGCGGTAATGTAAACTTACTTTAAAGTTTAAACAAAGTTTTCACAAAATATCACTAGTTAGTTCAATTTTAATATTTGAGAAAGCCACAATAATGATAGAAGGATATCTACCACCCAAAAGCTTTTATATATCGTAAACAGACGCACAGAATCACGGACAACACACGGATATTGTAAACAACATCGTTCGACGTGTGACGTCAGCAGTGATGGCGCTGTCAAAATGAGGTGTAGAGGTGTGCGCAGAGACCACTTTTCGCACCTTCCCTAACCATTTCTGCAAGTATCATTTCCATCTTCATCTATCTCCACCAGTATCATCCCCGCAGTCTTCTTCCCTATCCCATCCATCTCCGCAGCCTTCATTCTCATCCCAGACGCGTAAATTGGGGGAAGGGGGAAGCTTCTCTATTTTTTTAGGTGGGAGTTTGTTACATATTACCCCATTACCGTGTTCAATTCCAAACCAGTGTCACATCCTTCACTGTTCTTTCTCGCGCAACCAGAAGTAATTAACGGCTCAAATCTGTATATAAAGTTTGGAGAGATCGGTAACAACTTTTTAAGATCCAACAAATTAAAAAAGTTGACACTGTTATATTTTCCATGTCATTTCAGTACTTTTTGCTAAGTTTTTTATCGTGTTTTTTGGTAAAACATTATTAATTAACTTATTTACCACTCTTCTACTAGCTTCACCAAATGTTTGTTTGTAAGAAAAACTTGTAATTGATTTTTTGACCACATTCCATTAACCTTTTGACTTCAAATTTTGTGCATGAACGTACTCTTAAAGACAATACAAATCAAGGGGTTCATTTGATTGAATTGGGATAGCAAAGGGTCCATAAGGATTTTCTAAATAATTTTTAATCGATTTTTCAACCACTTCCCAGATGTTTTTACTTTAAATTTTGCACATAAACGTTATATTGAAGACAAAATATAAATCCAGGGACGAGGTTTGTGGAAGGATGAATAGGGTCCCCCAAGAATTTTTCAAGAAAAATTGTTCTTGGAAAAATAAAAACAAGAGGGAGTTTTAGAAAATTTTCGAAATGAAGACAATACATGAGCTTCATTTGGATTTTTCAATTTTTATTGGAAAAATAGATATGGAGGAAATTATAGAAAAGTTTCTGAATTAAGGAAATACACGATTCAAGGGGCATCATTTAAAAAGCAGGGGCGTCATTTGAAAGAAAAGAGCCCATAAAAATTTTTCAAATTGTTTTTTGAATGCTTTTATTTAACTTTACTCGTCTCTGTTTGTTTGTTTGTCTATGGTGATCAAATCTTAGAAACAAAAATTTACCCACTTTTCGACCACCTAGAGCTCTAAAACTTTCAGGAAAGCTTTATTCTGGAGGACAATACATGAATTAAATGTTTCCAGCATGAATTAGGCCTTAAATCAATTAAAATTAATCAAAGTTGTCCGTTACAGGTAAACGCAAATTCGACTAATATTCATCTACGTACAACTTTGAAACTTTCAGAATAGCTCTATTCTCGATAACAATATATGAATAAAATGTTTTAAATAACAACTAATCTATACATCGCGTTAAATTTATGAATTTTGATTTTATATGAAAGAAATAAACAATGTACAAGATTGAGCGTTGTTTTAGATTCAAAAATTTTAGTTTGTTGACTGAGATAAAGAAGCAAATAAAAACATTTCTTAAATTTATTTTTTATCTTTACTTGTTTGAAAATAAATATAGAGAAAATTTTAACAAAATTTCTGAAAAATAATGTGGGGCTGTAAAGGCAATTGCTCCCTCAAGGTTTTCCTAAAAACCTTTTTTTTGAAAAAATAAGGTTTTAGAAAAAAATTGTGAGACAGGGGTGTCCGTTGGCTCCTCCAGAAATTTGCCACAAAATTAAAATGGAAGTTTTAGAAAAAAAAGTGGAGAAATAAATATGGAGAAAGCTTTAGAAAATTTTTGGAAAAATACCTATTCCCCCGGTAAATTAAGAGCGTGGTTTTTAAGAAAAAAAAGTTTTTTTCACGTTCACTTGTTATACTTCACTTCATTAAATTTTTTCCAAAACATAATTTTTCTCTACAACTATTTTTAAAATTTTCTTATTTAATTACACTCGTTTCTCTGTTTGTTTGTCTGTGGTGATCAAATCTTAGAAACAAAAATTCACCCACTTTTCGACCACCTAGAGCTCTAAAACTTTCAGGAAAGCTTTATTCTGGATGACAATACATGAATTTAGTGTTTCCGACATGAATTAGGCCTTACATCAATTAAAATTAATCAAAGTTGACCGTTACAGGAAAGCGCAAATTCGACTAATATTCGTCTACGACTACGTAGAGCTTTGAAACTTTCAGAAGAGTTGTATTCTCGATAACAATTATATGAATGAAGGGTTTTAGATAATAACAATTAATCCATACATTGAGTTAAATTTATTAATTTTGATTTCATATTAAAGAAATAAACAATGTACAAGATAAAAGCTTTTTTTTTTTAATTTATTTTTTATCTTTACTTGTTTCTCATAAACTGTCATTTGTAGCTTGCGCTGTCAATGTATTGTTAAACATTTAAACTATGTAAAGTTATTTTAAGTTATGTCATTTATAGGGCTGAAATGCGGTTAAAAAGTTTAACCAAATTAATCGCATCTCACAGTATAGAAATAAGTAAAAATAGCTAAAAAAATACACATACAATAAGGGGAGAAGGGACTGTACTTGTGAGGAAGTAGAGGTAACGCATATAATTGTGTTATGTACATTTTAAAACAAGTAAAGGAAAAAAAGAGTTTTAAACACAAACTTTGATTTCAATTACACTCGATGTGTGTCTGTGTGTATGTATATGAAAGATGTACACATTACGTTTTTTTTAAATTTAATCATGTATTGTCATCCAATATAAAGATATGCTGAAAGTTTCAGCTTCCTAGCTAGTCAAAAAGCTGGTTAAATTTCACTTGCAAGATTTGCGTACAGAGAAAGCTACACACACACACACACACACACACACACACACACACACACACACACACACACACACACACACACACACACACACACACACACACACACACACACACACACACACACACACACACACACACACACAGATTGTAACCTAAATAAAAGTTTGTAAAAATAAGGTAACAAAAACATTCTGCTAAAATTTCAATTTGATATTTTTTGAAAGCCATTCAGTCTTGAAGGCATAATTGCATGTTCAGTGAATCTGGCAACAACAATAATAATCTGCTGCTGTCTACAATGAAGCCAGCAATGGAAAATAGTCTTTCACATGGATCTGTTGTTGATGGAGTTCCCAAATATTGATGTCGATCGAAGATACAATGTTTTGTGCACTTTCAACCAATAAAGTGAATCTGATTTCATTTTTGGACTGAGCTCATTCTGATTATTATTCAATAAATGTTGAAATGGAGAATGACAAAACCAGTGAGGAAGATGATATTGAAGACTTTTAATTTGGTTTTATTTTTTTCAAAATGGCTTTTTCATTGTTATTTAAATTTTAAAATAAAATAACTAACGAGGGATAATAAAGCTGACATTGAAAATGATAAACAGTAAATGTCCTGAAGAGCTGACACTCTCTTTTTAGGCCTGTCTTCCGATAGGCTTTGATGCTAGTATGTATTAGCGGAGTACCCGGAGTTGTTCGGGGTTTTTAGAGATTTTTTTCTCTCACTCCCGTTTCCTTCCCCGCTTCCGGTTGCTTTCCCGTTCCCGCTTGCTCTCCCGTTCAATTTCCCGCTCGCTCTGCGCTCCCCTCATTTTGTGACTGATTTTAATTTTTTTTCACAAAAACCTGCCTCTATTGACTCTCAAGGTTGTGCGAAAATTTCATTACGATCGGATCGGTAGCAATGCATAAAGAACATACATACATATCATTATTTTTTTTTATAACAGTTTATAGTTCTTTACACCAGGTGGTGTTTTAGAATGTAATGCTTCTTTGTTGCAAGTACCTCAGTACTTCCTTCGTGGATCATAATTTTATCCTTTTAACTTTTTCCTTCTCCTTTCTCTAATCAATCAATCAAATTGTATTTATACAATCTCAACTTTATATAGGTATATTGACTAGCGGGGTACTCGGCGTTGCCCGGGGTTTTTCTATCGATTTTCTCTCGCTCTCGTTTCCTTCCCCGCTCCCGGTCGCTTTTCAGTTTCCGCTTGATCTCCCATTTCCGGTCGCTTTTTTGTTCCCAGTCGCTTTCCAGCTCCCGATTGCTCTCCAGTTCCCGTTCCCGGTCACTTTACCGTTCTCCTGCTCTTCCTCGCTCTCCCTTACCCGCTCGCTCTTTCGCTCCAGGTTGCTTTTCCGTTCCCGCTCATTATACAGTTACCGCTCGCTTTGTGACCGATCTCAATTGTTTGTTCACGAAAACCTTCCTCTATTGACTTTCATCACAATCGGATGAATGGTGCAGTAATGCATAAAGGACACACAAACACACAGACATTCATTTATATACGTCGTCATGACGTATTTCAGTTTGATTGGATGATGGATAGTTTAGTTAGCTAATTTTAACTTTCAAGGTTTTCAATCATTCAAGCAAGCAAGCAGGTAAGCAAACAAGCAAGCAAGACCGACGGTGAAAATAATATAAGGGATTTAAAAACTAAGTGTTATCTAATCATAAGTGAACATTTGATTTTCTGCAGGTTTTTTCATAGCTTGTACAAGAATGGTTACATTGTGATGACTTGTTTCTGAAGAATACTGTCTTGTAGGATCTGTGCATGTCTCTAAATATGGTTCCACTTGCAACAAACATTCTCCTCTTTTTCTGTTTTTATAGTTTTATTTCTTGTCCTATTTAAAATAATTTGCTAGACTGTCGTTTGCCAGAACTTTTTCTTTCCTAAAAGAATGCTTGTTGTTATTTAGATTATTATTGACAGAGCATTACAACAAATTTTCAACGACAAAAAGCTTGGGTAGTTGGGCTATATCAGGTAACCCCACTATATCACTTGTTTATATAAGTATACATATAGAAATTGAAAAAATTACTGTTTATTAATCAAGTTCTCTTAAAGCAGAATAAAATAAATAAAAAATTTATGATCATTAAATTAAAACATATAATGTAAACAGAAATTTAAAAATGTTCAAGTTTTTCTATGTTTGTATAATGAAAATGTTTGCAAAAATATAAAAACCTTTTTGTCATTTGATTGTTGATCTATGCAATCATGTTGGGGCCAACCTGTTCTCAAAGAATATTCTTTTTCTAGATGAAAAGTCTACAATAAATTGCGAAAAAAATATTGTCATAAAAATTTTATAATCATAAAATTGCAGAAAGAAAAAATTAACCTTATTCATTTTTATACTTTCATTTAATCTTCTTTCTCTAACCAATTCAGCTTTGGCTTTTCTATAAGCATCTTTCACTAGTTGCAACTCTTCCCTTTGTTGTGATAAAACATTCTGAATACAATTATGTTACAATCAGCATTAGTTTTATTTCACATGTCATGAAGCAAATAACCACAAATACTAACGCTTAATGTTTCCGTATTTGCACCAAAATTCTTAAGACAATCCTCCGCTTTTCTTAAAGATATAAAACTTTATTTTATTGATAATATGAACTCTTTATATGAACAAGTGACAATTTTTATTTGAGAGTAAATTTTTTTTAGTAACCAGTCATAACTTTCTTATTGGATTTAATAAACTTTGAACAAGAAAAATATGATTAGATGATATTTCTATGAGTACTTTTAGTAACATTAAAAAATAATTTGCGGTGTTTTCTTTCAAACCGTAGTCGAATTGAAAGAGCTTCAAAGTTTTCACGAAGTTCATCATTGCTTTCCAGTTTTTGTTTCATTGATTGGATAGAATCAAAAACAGCTTTACACAATTCCTCCCTTTCTTCCATTACTTGGTAAACATTTGTAGGTGTTAATTCACGAGGAGATATCGATGTAATTCCAAGACTTTCTACCACAGTCTTAAAAACCATCAAAAGCTGTTGGATAAATATAGAAAATATTGCTTTTTTAATAAGAATAATGATAAAAATAATAAACATGAACAAAAAATTCACAGATTTTTCTGAAAGGCTGAAGATGTGTTTTGTTTGCGAATGAGCAAAACATTCTTCATTGTAAGTCTCCTGTGTTACAAAATCTCTGTTTTCAGGAGCAGCATCACTTTCATCACTTTCTTCTGGTTTCAACAGCATTGTTTTACCAAGATGGTCATTTTCACTTTTAAAAATCCCATTGTTCAGATTTTCCATTTCTGATTTTCTGGCATCAACTGAAAATTAGAATTGCAGTTGTTAAATATGACTTGCTAAAAGTAAATTATACAGTAGTTATTTTTAGTAAGCTATGAGTGAATTTACCCAAAATCCTCTATGATATTTAGTTTGTTATGAATAATTTTGAATTTATAAAATTAAACTCATTTGTAAAGTAAAATATATTAAAAGCATCATATATTACATTGAGATTTTTCACATTTTTGTAGTCTGGCCCTCAAATCAGTAATAGCTTCATTTTGTCTACTTATAAGTTGAATATGCTTCTCTGCTTTGCAAGATGCACCAATCTCAATGAGATCTGAAGACCGTGGTAACAGTGTAACCTAGCAATTTAATTTTTATTAAATAAAAACATTAACTATAAAATAAACATACAATTTGATTTGATTGAAAGCTCACCAGATTTTTATCAGACACATGACCTTCAGAGCTATTCTGAAGTTCGTGTATTTTCATTTCTGTTTCAATTTTTTGAAGTTTTGTTAGGTAATCATTGCTGATAGCACGTTGTTTCCTTGATGATAAAAATTTTTTTTAAATTATTTTGTGACCAGACTGCCTAAGGTTTTTGTTTCATTCAATGCAATAATAAAATATCTTTTATTAACCAACAGCAACTCTGATCATGACACTTTACAGAAAATTATAGTTCATATACAACATTATTAATTATATGGAAAAATAATTAATCATTACAAATGAAACTTATTAAAATTAAACAGCTAAAAAGGTTTTCCAAACCTGAGATCCAGGTTAAGTTTGTCAACAAAAGAAGTTTTATCATGAAGAAGCTTTAAAGAGCTTTTCAGATGATGCTGAAATTTATTTGCCCTTTCTAAAAGAACTTTATTCTCTCTCATCAACTTTTCTTTTTCTCCTTTATGATTAGAGTCTAGTTCTAATAAACAAGTTATAGCAATTAAAGTTATTTTTATATTTTTGTGCTGGATTGCATGCATTGAATGGTTGAACAAACCGATCATGTTGAAAAGAATTATTGTGAAGTCACTAACTCAGATTCTGTTTAAACATTTGTGCCAAATTGAGATTTTGAGAAACAAATTTATAGCTGTAAAAAACAAAATTTTGTTGTGATTTATTTTAACTTATTAAAAAATATTGAAGTAAATGCTTGACACCGAAATGCTGTGCCTTTTTGACAAAAGCTGAAATGTTAGGAAAACTTCGAAAAAAATTTACTTTCAAATATTCAGATATACTTACTAAAAAAGCATTAAAAAATAAAAATACTTGATTGATCTATTCAAAAACTGATTTTAAAAATTATGTAAAAATCACATTATAATATTTTTATATAAATAATAAGGTTGAATATTTATCAAAAATTAATTTGTGAATATTCCTTCCACTTCCACCGAAACGGTAGGGAGGAGTCTAGCCGAGACTGACCAATCTGTAGTTATACAGAGAAATTTCTTAGCCTTGCTTTAAACTTTCTTAACTGTTTCATCGTCAGGACTGACTAGACTAATTGTTTTACTAGTCACTAGTTTTTAATTAAGTCTTTAAGCTAAGCTTTAGGAGTGTTGCACAGTTAACTGGGAATGTTAAGATGTTGAGAGTTAAGATACTTAAGATTCTTCATGACATTACTTATACTTCCTAGCAATCACGTTAAAACTTTGAGTCAGTTTTGGTTTCTGGTCTTAAGTCAAGTCAGTCTTAAAGCCTCTTTCTGTCTTTCTTACAATATCTTTTAGTCTTTTCAAGACATTAACTTTCAAAGTCTTATCTCTTAATATTAATCTCATATCTATTCTTAATTTAAGAAATAAGATCATAAAAATAGGATATAAGGATGAGTCGTAAGAGAAGAGACTCAATAAGAAGACCAAGGACCAAGAAGACTGACCATATATATAGAATAGGTATATAGGCCTTCCCAGTCAATTTGCACAAAGCAAGATGGCATAGCATAGGAGACTTTGGAACGGCCAAAAAACAAAGAACAGCTAGCGTTAGAACCCAATTATAACGATTTTGAAAATATGTTTCTATTTAAATTATTTAAATTTTTCTAATAATAATTAGGCAATTATAATTAAACAATTAAATAAAAATAAAAGAAATAAAAATTTATATAACTTGTCTAAACACAAGTTTACTTTTCTTAACGCAGTTGTACTAAAAACATTTCAAATTAAGAAAATAAACTATGTAAGATTATAACAGAAATTAACTAACTTTGTTTTCTTGTAAATTGTAATGTAGTGTAACTAACAAAAGTTCTATAATTCAGGACAGGTGAATAGCATATTCTTTTAAAATGTTGTCAAATAGATGAAAATGGCTAATAATGTCATCTGGTTACGCAAAAACTTGAGAAAAAATCGTTCCGGAACTTGCTTGGCAGCAGACGATATTATTTACGTCACTGTTTCAGAACGGCCAAAAAAAGACTCTAAATATTTCCCCCTAGGGTTGGACGCCGATAATAGGTGTAGGGCCTATATACCTATTCTATATATATGAGACTGACTAAACGCTACCGTGACTACTGATCGTATTTTCGGATTTTTTGACTTAGGTCATAAGTCTTAGTAAGACTTAGGACGTAAGTAACGTCATGAAGCTGAACAATTGGAACGCGACAGCATTTTTCAACGTCACAAAAAGTTAGCTGCTAACCTCTTCTGTGGAAGTTGATAATACCTGCATTTAAATCTTAATAAAAATTCTGAATTGTATTTTTGGCGATGTGTTACATTTATACTATATAGTCGATTCAAAAGATGACTCTATCGTAATAATATTTGTTCCAAACATCGGAATTACGTGGATAAATCGCCGCGAGGCAATTAAGCTACTTGTATCCATGGTGACAATTCGTTCTCTAAAGTATAGTTCTATTAGTGGGGCGGCTAACTGATCAAAAACCCCTTCATCGTGCAAACGCTATTGACAAGCAAATAAATTACATATTTTTAATCAGAAAAATATGCTTGTAATTACCTGATATCGCCACATTCTGTAAAATTTAGAAAAAAATAACTTTTTTTGGACCCGCTCCTGTATGAATAGCGTATTATCACAGGCGATCAAACTGGCGAAAAATTCAAATATTTTGTTTTTTTTGTTGGTTTGCATATGCTTAATATAAAAAAATGAAGAAAACAAGAAAAAATAGATGAATAATTAAATTTTGAGTGAGTAGACCTACGGAAAGAGACACGCACTTGAGGCACTCGTTTCTATAGGTCTACTCACTCAAAATTGAATTATTCATCTATTTTTCTTGTTTTCTTCATTCTTTTAGTTAAACATATGCAAACCAACAAAAAAAACAAATATTTAAATTTTTCGCCAGTTTCATCGCCTGTGATAATACGCTATTCATACAGGAGCGGGTCCAAAAAAATAATTTTTTTAAATTTTATAGAACGTGGCGATATTAGGTAATTACAAGCATATTTTTTTAATTACAAATATGTAATTGTTTTGCTTATTTTTGTTTGTCAATTAACAAAAAAATTACCTTTTTTGGTCCCGCTCTTGTATGAATAGCGTATTCATAGATATATCTATGAGAGGATTATCACAGGCGATCAAACTGGCAAAAAATCAAATATTTTGTTTTTTTTTGTTGGTTTGCATATGTTTAATGTAAAGAATAAAGAAAACAAGAAAAAATTTATGAATATTTAAATTTTGAGTGAGTAGACGAGACACGTACTTGAGGCAGAAGTCATGTCTCGTTTCCGTAGGTTTACTTACTCAAAATTTAATTATTCGTCTATTTTTTCTTGTTCTCTTCATTCTTTATATTAAACATATGCAAATCAACCAAAAAAACAAAATATTTTAATTTGTTTTGCCAGTTTGATCGCCTGTGATAATACGCTATTCATACAGGAGCGGGACCAAGAAAGGTGATTTTTTTCTCAATTTTACAGAATGTGGCGATATCAGGTAATTACAAGCATATTTTTCTGATTACAAATATGTATTTTTTTTGCTTGTCAATAGCGTTTGCACGATGCTGCAGTTAGCTGCCCCACTATATCGGCTCTTCGAAGTTGTAAGTCCCAGATCTGTCAGTTTCTGGTTAATAGTATAATACTACACATTGCGGATGTAGATAAGGGTTAAGCAGAAAACATTAAAGCGGGACGGGTTAAGCAGAAAACATTAAAGCGGGACGGGTTAAGCAGAAAACATTAAAGCGGGACGGGTTAAGCAGAAAACATTAAAGCACCCCCCCACTTTTCGACACGCTGTCGGTAAAAAAATATATTGTAGGTAGGTACAACTTATATTTTCAGTTAAAAATATATTGTCGGTACAACTTATATTGTCAGTTAAAAATATATTGTCGGTACAACTTATATTGTCAGCATAGATATATATAGATACGCCCTGCTGTGCTAACGTTCGCCTTCAACACGCGGCCGCCGAGCCTACCCCAGCCGAGACCTAAAACTGCACAATAAATAAACAGGGATGACGATAATATGTATACGACTTACGATAGTTTTCTCCCTAATTTCGTTTTATTGCATTAGTCGATTAGTCTGTATTTATGAATGATTTTTCTTATTTAAACACAAATAAGGAATTTTATTTTGAAGAAAATGAGTTTTATGGGTGGTTCAGTCTAGTTAAATTTAATTTAGCTAACTTACCAATTTCACTGCTCAAAAAATATTACTCCTGACAATATTTTTACATATAATAGCAGCTACTATTAAAAGTCATTTTTATAGTGAAAATTGACATTCTCATACTATGAAAAACATTATTTAGAAGTAGAACTTTTAGTTTGAAAGTAGAACTTTAAAGTTTGTCATTTTCTGGAGCAAATTCAGGATTAATATGAGAAGTAACATGATTAGAAAAACTGCATCTTTGGAATTTTTGATGATTAGTCGGTTCATGGCTTTAAATTTTTTTTACACGCTCTCTTCAACATTTTCTTCCTACTGGTATGATACAGTTGCAACATTGTTATAGTTGGAATGGGTAATCCCGTTTTAGGGTCTCATTGACAAACCAAATATGCAAGCTTCATCCACTAGCCCTTTAGCTCCACCCACAAAATTTTAAATGTAATTTCTGAAAATGTAGAGCAGCATTAATAATATCAAAATTAGGATTAAACAATTGTAGATTAAAATCGAGTGAACATATAAAATTATTTGTTGGTTACTAAATGTTAATAATAGTGAAAAAAAACAGAAGAGGTTTTAGGAGTATTTCATGAAATAGAATAAAGTACTTAGGTTTGGGTACAGTGTGTTGTTAATTTAGATCATCATATTTATTCATAATCATTCTTGAGAAATATGGGCCTTTCTGCAAACAGCTCTAGATTCTCAGATTCTGAGTCAAAAGCACAATGTTGTAGATATTTATTAAACATTTCAAAGCCAAACTAATGACAAAAACAAAATTAAATGAAAAATAAAGATTTCATTTCTAGAAGTCATCTATGGTTAGTGACTTGAATTTGTCTCTGGAAAAAATTCACTTATTACTGAAACAACTCATAACATTGACTTTTATTTTACTATAGTTCCCTTTTCCTGATAATTGCTGAGCTGACATATTTCTAGACAATGGAACACTGTAACATCATATCTGAAAGATAATATATATTGTCACAGATATTATATCTATAGAAGTGAATCAATTCACAAATTGATAGTGAGATTAATTTATATCAATATATAAAATAGTACAAATTTATGACTTTTACTGGTGCTGAACTTGCAGCTGTTTGATGCAATGATGAAACATTCCGTTATAGTGACTAAAACTCAGTAGAAAACTTCTACTATAACTTATAACTGACTGTGAAACTTATGTCAGGAGTTATTTATTGTATGGATAATAATGGATAATGTTGGTATAAATAAGTCAAGTGAACACAAAAAATTGTATTCATATAACTCATGCATGAAATTAAATTTTAATTAACAAAATAAACTTTTCTACTCTTATCATCTTTATGTAATATTTAGAATCTAAAAGCTTACCTTGTAAATTAAATTCACTACCTGTTGTTCACTACTAGTCTGCTGTTGGCTGGGCAGATGTACTAATAATAATAATAATAATAATAACATGGTAGTCCTACTACTGTCTGGCATACTTTTTTCTTCCGTTTGTTTGACTCTTTATATAGCTTATTCAACATCAAAAATAACGAGAATTCTCTTTAAGAGGTTACGAAAATTATACTAAGCGGCAACATAACGAGCTGTGAAAGGGCGCACGATTGGTTGAGCATTTGCTCAGTCGGCAAACATCTTTTTTTATGCAAACTTTAAAAAAATTGTTTTAAAATTGTTTATATTCACAATTATATTTTGTTTCATATTTTTTAATTAGTTTAAATTTTTTAAACACATTTTCTACTTCGAAATTTATGAATTGTTATATACTATGCTGGGGTAGCCCGGCCGGCCTATGAAAAAATGTGTGCAGGGCGTATCTTTATATATCTATGATTGTCAGTTAAAAATATATTGTCACTAAAAATATAATGTCAGTAAAAATATAATGTAAGTAAAAATATAATGTAAGTAAAAATATAATGTAAGTAAAAATATAATGTAAGTGAAAATATAATGTAAGTAAAAATATAATGTAAGTAAAAATATAATGTAAGTAAAAATATAATGTAAGTAAAAATATAATGTAAGCAAAAATATAATATAAGTAAAAATATAATGTAAGTAAAAATATAATGTAAGTAAAAATATAATGTAAGTAAAAATATAATGTAAGTAAAAATATAATGTAAGTAAAAATATAATGTAAGTAAAAATATAATGTAAGTAAAAATATAATGTAAGTAAAAATATAATGTAAGTAAAAATATAATGTAAGTAAAAATATAATGTAAGTAAAAATATAATTTTGGTCGGCTACGCTGTAGGATCAAAGCTCACACCAGCACGCACGCACTTAGTAAAATGCTAACCATGCAGCACAATGGACATCCTGATATATATTAAGAAGTTCATCACTACACTGTGAAACGAGAACGCAAACCAACACACGAGCACATTGGAAAGTTCTGATAGAGCTAGGTTTCGGATGGATACAGGGGTCAGTAAAGTTACAACATTTTTCAGTTGTCAGTTAAAGTTATTTTTCCACAAACATTTTTCCGTTACTATTACAGTTATTTATTTTCAAGTTAAAGTTACAGTTAACTGTGGTTCTATGTACAAGTTCATGAAAAAAAAACCCAAGTTCCTTTTCCGGCAGTCATATCACTGCAAACTGAGAAGATGCACTCCACATTTGCTTCTGAAGCAAGTGCAGGGACGTAAATTCAGCATTTTCCAGGGGGGGGCAAAATTTTCCCGCCATTATATATAGCTTACTGACAGGGTTACCCGGTGTTGTCCGGGTTTTTTGTGCTTAGTTTTTTCTCGTTTTTGCCAATGAAACGTCAAAGAAACAACAGATTATTTTGTAATTTTTCAAAATTTTCTTATCAATGAAGTTACCTGCATGCCAAATGTTGTTAAAATTGCTCCTGCGGATTGGATGTGATAAACGAATGCTCTCACACACACATTACCTTTAACATTTATATAAATACGTAGGTACAAGCAGAGAGGGGTGGGGAAATGCATCCCCCATTAGAGTATCAATTGAAATTTTTTGGGTATAATATCTTGTTTTTAGAAAACGACCGTAGCTTTTTTGGGAGGAGAAATTGGAAGTCTTTGAACATTTTTTTGAAAAATACTTACGACTACCCCTTACCGGTTATCCCCCACCAGAAAATTCTGGATTCACCACGCGCCACTGGGTATAAGGGGGATGAATTATTTAATCATATTGCAGGGGCAAGTACAGGATTAGTAAAACAAGTAAAGGAAAAACGAGTTTTTGAACACAAACTTTGATTTCAAATACATTTAATTTAGAAATGCAAAAGATGTTCAAAGTTTTTTTTTAAATTGAATCATGTATTTTCATCAAATATAAAGCTATGCTGAAAGTTTCAACTTCCTAGCTAGTCAAAATGCTGGTTAAATTTCACTTGCAAGATTTGCGTACAGAGAAAGACACACACACAAACAAACAAACAAAGATTGTAACCTAAATAAAAGTTTGTAAAAAAGATGTCCAAAATGGGGTTGGTATAATTTTGTTTTATTTTGTGTAATAAATAATAACTTTGATATCTCGGCGTTATTCTGGCAAATTGTCGTTAAGGGTAACGAATTATCGCCAAAACTGGGCCGACGTTGGGTAAATGCTGGCGAATCGTCGTTAGCATTCTCCTACTATACCATCGTTAACAGTCGTCATTTCATCGTATACGATGCAAAGACGGCATCATGCCAGCATCGGCCCGATTAAATAAAATAATCGTTTTGTAATCGCATTTCATCGCTTTACGGTGAAAAACGACATTGTGCCAGCATCGGCCCGATGAAATGAAGTTGTTTAATAATCGGCATTTCATCGCTTTTGTGTTCATTATAAAAAGATTTAAATAAAAGTAAATTTTTGAATCATTTTTTAACGCACTTGAAATTATATTAAAATAACAAAAAAAGTGTATTTGTCAAAGAAATTTGAAAATATATTTTCCAATTTCTTTGGTATTTGAGCTTCATTGTCTTTGTTTGTTTGGCGACTTCTTTCGCTATCGCTATAATAAATAAATAAATAAAATAAATTAGTATAAATTAAATTACTGTTGAACGATTGGTTATTGTTTTAATATTCATTGGTTTTATTTTTTACTAACTAAAGTTAAACACTGGAGTTAAGCTGGCAGACTCGCTTAGTATGGGATTAGGACAGGTAGAGTCAATGTATGGGTGAAGCTAGCAGACTCGGAAAAAAAAATCACTTTAATAAAGAAAAAAACATCGGTAATAAAAGATACAGGTCTATTAAGTTATAATATGCACTCAAATTCAATAAACCCACTGAAATTCCGAAGAAATCGAGTTGGTTCTAAACGTAAACAATAGATAGCCTGAGGCGCACGGCGGATGGCATACACAGAGCATTCTATAGCGATTACGTGAAGCGCTATATCTCAGTAATTATCCACTATTAAGCAATAATTTAAAGTGTCACACAATTATCTAATGGTATTTTATTGAACATCTAAAAATCTTTACCAAACCCCTAAGTTTAATATTTATTAAGTCGTTAGGAATAACCGCGAATTGCACTGATATGTTATATAGCCGTTGACGTAAGGAGTATTTTTCTCGATTCTACTATATAACATATCAGTGCAATTCGCGTCTTTTCCTGACGACTTATTAAATATTAAACTTAGGGGTTTGGTAAAGATTTTTAGATGTTAAATAAAAGACCATTAGATAAGTGTGTGATACTTTAAATGATTGCTTAATAGTGGATAGTTACTGAGATATAGCCGTTGACGTAAGGAGTATTTTTCTCAATTCTACTATATAACATATCAGTGCAATTCGCGTCTTTTCCTGACGACTTATTAAATATTAAACTTAGGGGTTTGGTAAAGATTTTTATATGTTAAATAAAAGACCATTAGATAATTGTGTGACACTTTAAATTATTGCTTAATAGTGGATAATTACTGAGATATAGCGCTTCACGTAATCGCTATAGAATGCTCTGTGTATGCCATCCGCCGTGCGCCTCAGGCTATCTATTGTTTACGTTTAGAACCAACTCGATTTCTTCGGAATTTCAGTGGGTTTATTGAATTTGAGTGCATATTATAACTTAATAGACCTGTATCTTTTATTACCGATGTTTTTTTTTATTAAAGTGAATTTTTTTTCCGAGTCTGCTAGCTTCACCCATACATTCACTCTACCTAATCCCATACTAAGCGAGTCTGCCAGCTTAACTCCAGTAGTTAAACGACGATATTTCTCATTTTATTTCTATTTTCTTCGATCGTTTAAATTAAAAAAGTCTAATAATAAGCAGATTAGTTCTCTAAGTCTAAAGTCTCTAAACGCTTTCCAATTTGGAAACATCTACAAATGAAAACGACCCTTCCACCAGGCTTAGGACTAGGTACATTTATAGTTTATACACATCTTATAATAGATTCTGTTTGAAAAGTCAATGGGTTTTCTTGTACATGAATTTTCTTCAGGGCCAATGACACTGTTTACTACCAATTTAAAAAAAAATACTATGTTTTTATTTATATTTTCACAGAGATTCCAAAAAGATTTAGAGATAATGATTCAGGCAGTAATGATGCAACTGATTCTGATCACATTGGACAAAGTAAAATGTGGCATCAACTGCTCTACCAGCTGCAGTTCATTTGCCACTAAAATGTGCTGAAGATTTTGTATCATTAGAAAAGATTTCAAATCTTGCAATCAATTTTTGAGTCACTTCCTGATGATAGATTTTTTCAAATTTTGCATACATGCTCAAAATAGAAGACAATGCAATATTCAATTATTAGTTTTACAATAAGTCAATTAATTTAGTTAATTTTAATTAATTTCGATATTTCGATATAATTAAGATATTTCGACTTTAATATAAAATAAAAGAGTAATATAAGAAAAAATTGATTGCAAAATTTGTGTTTTAATTACATATAAGAGCATTGGTTTTAAAAATTCGTTTTTAATTTACTTGTTTAACATTTGGTTTAACTGGTTTGAGACTGAGTTTGACTATCTTCAGTTTGCAGTCTTTCTTTTCTATCATTAATAAATTCTTAAAGATACCAAAAAAAAGACTGCAGACTGAAGATAGTCAAAAAAAAATTCGCGTGCGGCGGGCTTTTTTGCTTTTTCAGACTTAAGCAAGCCCTCCCCAGGCCAATCACAGGGCCCTGCAATTTTTCCAAATATGATGAGTTTTTCTTTGGGTGGGGGTGTTACATTTATTCATGAACTTATTTTTTTTAACAAATGCTTGAACTGGTTTGAGACTGAGTTTGCAGTCTTTCTTTTCTTTCATTAATAAATTATTAAAGATACCAAAAAAGACTGCAGACTGAAGATAGTCAAAAAAATTTTTTCGACTGCAGCGGGCTTTTTTCGATTTTTCAAACTTGAACCCCCCCCAGCATTTTTGCTGGTTGCGCCTAGGGACGTCATTTCCAAAACCTTAGGGGAGGCTAGATGTTTTAGGGGCCAACTCAGGGGAGTAGCTAGGGTCTTCTTTGCCCGGAAACAAAATACAAAATCTGCCCCCTGCATAACATCTTTTGCTTCTTGTTCCCAAAATACCTAATGACCAGGGGGGGGGGTAGTTGGAGCCACTTTTCGAAACACTTGTTTTATTTTTTCTTCCAAAAAACCTGATGACTGGGGGGAGGTTAAATACCATAGCATCTGAGTGAGCATAAAAGCATTACCAGCTGTCTGCTGTGACTCTATGAACAAAGCTATTGCTATGAAAATCTGGTGTAAACGGTAATTTGACGCATATTAGACAAAATGTCAGTAACTTTACGACGTCAACTCGCAGAACCTCTTCTTGTAGAATAGCCAATACGAGCAAATCGTTCAAACGTTCATCGCCACAGCGAGTTCGAATATAAGTTTTAACTCTTTTCATGCAGCTAAACCTTCGTTTTCTACCGAAGTAACAGGCAAAGTCAAAACAAGATCTGCAAGGCGTATCATATTGAAAAATGAGTTTGGCATGAAAACGCATGTCTTCCGAATTAAGAATAGGATTTTGAAGTAAAGAAACGTACTATTTTGTAGTGCTAGATTCAACTTTAACCACGAGAGGGTCGATATCCAAATTTGGATAAAGCTTCGCACGTGTGCTAATTCGATTTGCAGAGAGGAAATCATCAGATTGCAGATTGAAGGAAATCAGCCATGCAAGAAGATCACTATTCTGTGTAAATCGTACAATTAACTTAGACAAAATACAATCGATGCATGCATACAAAATCTGTTACCTATCTTGTTCCACTTTGGACTGTTGAAAACCTTTTTAACACCTCTCCATCATGATGTTGACGATCTAGCCTCCCAGTTTATTTAGCATCTCACCTCTCTTTTATTCTTTATGGACAGCCTAATCGGCCAAGCTATGAATAACGCTAACCATCTTTATAACCGGGACACATTTTCCCACATACAAATAAATATAATTACAAAAGATTCTGATTTTTTCTTCTCAAATCTCACAATCAAAACACCCAAAAAGAAAAAAAAATCCAACAGGGGCCCATATATTTCAATTATTGACTTACATGAAAATCAGAGAGCCTCGTCCTTCCTAAATGATGTCTTTGAGCTTTGAAAGTAACGTTCTGAAAAATGCCCATATAGGCCATATAATAACCATAGGCCCAATTAAAAGCCAGGAGCCTACATTAAAGTCAGGGAGGGATACTTAACAGTCAATGAAAGGCCAGTAAAAGATTTGGGAAAGGCCAGTTAAAAGTCAAAAGGGAACCACTTGAATGACGGGGCCCACTAAAGTGCGGGGGGCCTACTCAAGAGCAGGAGAGCCAATTAAGTGTGTTAGCTTGCGTGAAAACGGGGGTGGGAGCCACTTAAGTGCGGTGGCCAATTTAGTGCAGGAAAACCCACTGAAAAGTCAGAGAAGAGCCACTTAAAAGTCAGGAGGGGTCCACTTAGGTCCCGTGGTCTAACGTAAGTGCAGAAGCTAAGGTACGTGGGACCCACTTCAGTGCAGGAGGCCCCCTTAAGTGCGTGGGGCCCACTTCAGTGCCGGGGACCCCTTAAAATCGTGGGGCCTACTGAAAAGTCTGGAAAGAACCACTTAAAAATCAGGAGGGACCCACTTAGGTGCCGGGGTCCACTTAAGCGCGGGGAAACCATTTAAGGGCTGGGGCCCATTCAAGTGCGTGGGCCCTACTTTAGTGACGGGGCCCACTTAACTGCGTGGCGCCCACTTTAGTGCCGGGGGCCCACTGAAAACTCAGGGGGGCCCCCCTGCTCCCCTAATTGACGTCCCTGGTTGCGCCCCTGAACATAAGGCCTTAAAATTTGTTTCTAACAGTGTAGTTTTATGAAAAGCCATCTGTCTATTGTCATACATAGAGCAACGAGTTTTCAAAACCTCCAAGTTAACAATATCCTCAATTTTTTTACTTACTTGCTCCCGTTCGTTTTCCCGCTCCCGATCGCTATTCCGCTTGCTCTCCTCTTCCTGGTCGCTTTCCCGCTTGCTCTTTCGCTCTTTCCCGTTCCCGTTAAATTATGGCTTGTTCGTTATACGAATGTATACAAGTAATATGTGCCTCCATCAAAACATTTCTCACACAGCCCAGAAAAAATAATTTTTTTTATTTTAGTTAACAAAAACGTGGTATTTTAAAAATATTTTTCCAATATTTTATTTTATACTTTCTAGTGCATTAAAAAACGTGGTATTTTAAAAAGTTTATTTTATTTATATTATATACTAGCGGGGGCACCCGGCGTTGCCCGGGGTTTTTAGAGGTTCTTCTAATGTTTGTCTTTCTCGCTCCCGTTTCCTTCTCCGCTTTCCCGTTCCCGTCGCGTTCCCTGTCGATTTTCCGCTCCCGTTGGCTTTCCCGCTCTCGTTCGTCTTCCAGCTCCTGGTCGCTTTCCCGCTCCCGATGCTTTCCCCTTCTTGGTCGCTTTCTCTTTCCCGCTCTATCTTTCACTCTCAGTTGGCTTCCCGTTCCCGTTTTCGCTTATTTATGTATGTATATATATATATATATATATATATATATATATATATATATATATATATATATATATATATATATATATATATATATATATATATATGTATATAGTTCCCGCTCACTCACCCGCTTCGCTCATTTTGTGACGGATTTCAATTTTTTTCTCTTTATTTGATTCGCCTTCACTCTCAAGGTTGTGTGAAAATTTCATTACGATCGGATGAATGGTGTAGCAATGCATAAAGGACATACGTACATACATACATACATATATACATACAAACACTTATTTTATATATATAGATATAGTTCCCGCTCGCTCAGCCGCTCCGCTCGGCTCATTTTGTGACGGATTTCAAATTTTTTTCTATATATTAGATTCCCCTTGACTCTCAAGGTTGTGTGAAAATTTCATTACGATCGGATGAATGGTGTAGCAATGCATAAATAACATACATGCATGTATACGTATATATATATATACATACATACATACATACATACATACATACATACATACATACATACATACATACATACATACATACATACATACATACATACATACATACATACATACATACATACATACATACATACATACATACATACATACATACATAATATTGTAATAGTTTATAGTCCTTTACACCAGGTGTTTTAAGACTAAAGGTGTTTTAAGACTAAAATGGCTGTATGTTGGAAACACCTAAGTACTTCCTGTCGTGGATCATAATTTGATCTTTTTAGCTTTCCCCTCCTCCTTTCTCCAGGCTTGGGACTGGCTTGCAAAAGCAAGGCGGAGTTGACATACATACATACATACATACATACATACATACATACATACATACATACATACATACATACATACATAAAAACATTCATTTTTATATATATAGATATCTATATATATAAAAATGAATGTTTGCTTTTTTGTTTGTTTGTTTGTCCTTTATAGAAATCTGAACCGCTTGAGCGATCTTGAAGATATTTGGCAAAAAGGTTGTTCTCATACAGGGAAAGAAAGTTAAAAAGGTTTGGACTCTCTACTCTAATTCCCCGGCTCAGGGGGCCAAAAAACTTTTCTAGGCCATAAGTGCCTATGTACGACCATCACAGGTAATTGCGTACTAAAATTCAATTTTAGTTTACGTAACAACGTTTGAAGGCTTCAATCAACTTTTAGCCAGTTTTAGCAAATCTATTTTAAGTTTTGTAGGCTAAAAAAAGTTAGGAAAGAATAGAAAAAAGAAAACGAGTGCGAGCGGGAATGGGAGAGCAAGCGTGACCGGGAACGGGAAAGCGACCGGGAACAGGAAAGCAACCGGGAACAGGAAAGCGACCGGGAACGGGAAAGCAACCGCTCCCAATCGCTATTCCGCTTGCTTTCCTCTTCCTGGTCGCTTATTTTTAATTCCTTTCAATTAGTTGTATCTTTTACCTTTTAGTCACTGCATTTTATTTTTAAAAAAGTTAAACGGCTCTGAAGATGGCAAAAAATTGCCGAAATAGATCTATAAGCCTATAATATTATGGAGTTTGTGTTTGATAATAAATTATTTCTAAACCGATTTAGACTATTGGAAAAAATTAAAAATAAAATCGATTCAGCCAAGTGTGCCACTTTTCAGAACAAGAAAAACTTGGTAGAAATCAGTTTTTTTTCTTTATTTGTATTCCAGCTTTTGTAGTTCATTTCATTTAACTGTTCCCAAAATGGTGTAACGAACTTTAATTGCCAAAAACCACAATTGACACCGATATTGCGATAATCGAAACAGCCGAAACCAAAACCGACATTGATTTTTAGAAAATCAAAAAATAAAATCGAAACTGATATCGGCTTAAAAAACCGATATCGATACTTTCTTGTTTCAGGTTATAACATTTTTATGGAATTCTATGGAATTTTCAATTTAAGTAATTTGTTATAATTATTAAAAATTAATATTTTTGTTATTTGTAATGCAAAACATTTTATAAAATAGATATATATTTTGTTTAACTTTCTATCGATTTGTTCGTCTTTGTGTATTGTGAAACTAGCCACAAGCAACAACAGCTGGAGCTAGTTGCTTTCGTTAGGTTAGGTTAAGTACAATTAATATTAAAAGTTAATGTCAGTTTTCAGATTTGTTTGTATTTTGTCACGTCATACAAAAAAGCATATTCCAGTTTTTTGAAGTGATGTGTTAGGTCAATTGGCAAGGAATGGGCAATTGTTTTCGTGTGCCAATGCAAGATGATATTTCACTTCTTAGAGGCGTAGAAAACACAGACCAAAGTGAATCTCCTACAACCGAAACACCCTCAAGACCTGCACCATGTCAACATTCCAACTTACAGGTAATTGATGTTATTTTTTTCGCGATCTCTAGGCTAGTTAGTGGCTTAGTAGGCTAGTACAAGCAAATAAAAATAAAGTGCACAAGTGTCAGTCAAGAAAAACAATAGTTTTATATAAATTTTAAAAAAAGTTCAAATTACTAAAGTTAATGACTATGAAACTGGTTTTTGGTGCGATGGGACAGTGGTAAAGTCCTTGACTTTTGAGCTTGGGTCCTGGGTTCAACTCCCAGGTAGGTAAAATCCCACATTGTGTAACTTTTTTTGGCAAGGAATGCTCAGGTCTACTCAGCCTTTCATCTTCCTGTGGTTGTCAAATGATTAACGGTAGTTCCACTGGGGATAAATAAATTGATTGAGGCGCTGACTATGGCTGCCTGCATCATAGTGATCTTGAAATCAATTCATTTTGGTATAACACCACTATAATCTGATCGGAATCTTGATATTTATCTTTTGTTCAGATATTTTTATTTTAGCCTGAAACATTAAGCAAGAGTCAAGGTAAAATTGTTTAGTTGGGGGATAGTTAATGCAATGTTTTATCACTCATCTACTCATTAAAATTTTTAAGACTAGCAGAAAAGTTGTTAACTTATGATCGTACAGGAAGTGCTATATATATTTTCTCATCGAATGATTGGTTGCACATCGCTACTGACTTTTCTGTTTGAAATAAGATGGTATAGTGTTACATCAAATCCAGAATAATGGAGCAAACCCAAAAATTATTTCTTGTATTTGTAAGATTATTTGTAATTGACTTCACTCCATTAAGCATCATCCAGATGCTGTGATGTTTGAAATCATTTAGTCCTGATGATAAATAACCTACTTAAGAGGTGTGCTACACTGCTCTGCCACGGTTTTAATATTCTTTCAACATGCACATGTTCCCTACCAATGTGAGTTCCTTTATGTGTTGCAACAAGAGAATCTGCAAGCCACAAACCTTCAACTTTAATGTATTCATATTTTCATGCCATTGGGGAATTAATCAATATAAACATAATTAAAAAATAATTAGCAAAAACACGGTTTCATAAAAGCAAAATTTACATGTACAAGGATCATTGAGTGTGTGAACAACTGATTATCAACAATGAAATCATATCTATCAAACCTGTGTACTGATGTAATTTAATTTTATTTTAAAAAAAGCTTTTGACTTTGCAATAAGGCTTGGTATGAAAGAGATTATGATGAAGAAACATAAACTGTGTAGGAAATGTAAGAAATTGAGAATCAATACGTAGTCTTGCCAAAGTGATGATGCCACTATAAAGTCACCACAATTGGCAACCACGACTACAAAACCATTGATGTGTAACAATATAAAATATACATATATGTCATTTATTTTATAATTAATGTGTTTTTATTTTATATTATGATATTTTAACAACTAATAATTTTAGTTTACATGTTTTTTAAGATTCATTTTCTTCTTCTAGTTATGGTATTACTTTCAACCTTATTGAGTGTAATGTAATAGTAATGATGTAAGTGCCTTGAAAGTTTTTATATGATTTTATTGTTTGAATCAGAAATTTTAATTTTTCAATCTCCAAAGTTAATTGAGTCACAATTTAAAAAAACTTGTAAATTATCTTTTTGCCATGTTCGATAACAATCATAAAACAAATTTTGTTTTAGCAAGTGAGTAAACGTTCTAGATATATTATATAAACATCAATCTATGGAATAATCAGTATGGTCATCAAAAACTAATTTATTCATCGCTACAATTCGTTTGTAAACATGCCATCCACAACTCATACATTTCCTGCTAATTTTAGATTATTAAAACTTCCATATTTTTTATGTTTGAAGCACTTCAAAGATATTAAGTTTAATAGTTCTTGAGAAGCAGGTTTTTTTAGATAAACAACTATGTATGCATTGAAACAAACTTATGTATTGCTAGTGTTTCAAGGGTTGTGGCTGGAGACATGTCTAAATTGTGATTGATATCTATAGTTAATGTTTTTAAACTTATCGTTTACTTACTTTTTTAGCGGTTTTGTTGATTCCATTAATAAGTTTTTTAAATAGGTTTGATCAAAATTGTTTTTTTTTTCTGTTTATTAGAAGTTGATAGTTAAAAAAGTTTTTAATAATAATTTTTTTTTATAAAATCTATCTTTTCTTATAATTTTGCTAGTTTTGTTTTCAAACCTAATAAAAGAAAGTCAAGTTTCATTGCACTAAGGTTTGTTATGAAAGAGATACGATAAAGGAAAATCAACTGTGTAGGAAATCTAGGAAATTGATAATCAATATGGTGGATCTATCAAATTAAGCCCAGCCTACATGTCCCATTCAGAAATGTTTTGTTAATTTGTTAGTTTATAATCAAACATGAATAATATTTATCATAATTAATCTTCTAAATCGTCGTTTTTTCAAATTTATTTATCAGGCAAGGGTGCCAGTTTATTATCCAAGTCCCGATGTCAGTAGGATAGCCAGTCAGTTAACAGAAGAAGAACAGATTAAAATTGCTAAACGTATCGGCCTCATCCATCATCTACCCAGTGGAACTTACGATGGAAGCAAGAAAACAAAAGAGTTAGTAGTTTGGACAACATTGCAGCCAACTTGATTATTGTATTTCTAAATATCATCTGTAACTTTTTATTTGTTTTGTATTTATCTCTTCAGATGTGTCATCTGCATGGGAGAATTCATGGTCGGTGATTCGTTGAGATACCTGCCGTGTGTACATACTTATCATAAAAGCTGCATAGATGATTGGCTGATGCGATCATTCACCTGCCCGTCGTGCATGGAGCCGGTGGACTCTGCACTTCTCATGACTTATGAAACCAATTGAAGTTAAATAATTCGTCTTGCTGATCTTGCAATTTGTTATCGATGATTTGTATATTGTTTTGATATTTCACGTTATTACTTTAACTTTAGCAAAATGGTTTAATGTGTTCTGTTGTTTTTTTATCATATCTCTATTTTTTATTTATATTTCCATCTAGTAGTATTGTACATACACTACACCTAGTACTAGCACAGAATGTGATCTGAAATCATAGCTATAATTAATCAAGTACCATGCATCTAATCAGATTGTTTTTAAAGGTTAAATTTGTTATTACAATAATTTAATTAGTTGTAGGTTGTCACGACCTTATGTTGTTGAATGTTGTGTAGATACATCTCACTCATTTAATTTAACGAAAACTGTAAAATTAAGTATTAAACGCTCACTTTAAGCATTTGTATTTTTTATTTGATTCTATGAGTTCCATAATGCATCGAGTTTGTTATCACATAATTATTATTGTGAGAATGGCTTGTTTTTTATGTGTTTTGTTTTTATAATTAGACAGTTTTCAATTAATGAAGTTGTAAATGATGTCAATGGCAATTTCTTTGTGAAAATTAGAGCTTTACATTATTAAATATCGTTCCAGCTGTCATTTTATTCAGTTTAACAAGCATTCACTAGTCTCAGCTCAAATGTTAATTCATAAGGATTCCACTTTTATTAGAAGTCAGATTCACATTATACATGCATCAGGAGAGCTCCACTTTTCCACTGATTGTACTGTTTTTCTAGAAAACTCGCGCTAGTCTGCCTCGCCATCATTTTAAATTCAACTTGTGACAGTTTTTTTTTTTATGAAAAGTTGCTTTCAAACAGGACATTTGATAGCTTAGTAAGGTGGCACTTTTTCAGGGATGACAAAATTTCACAATAAATAACAATATCTTGTAATTTGGACCAATTACTTGAAACTTTTTATATTTGTTTTCCACCTTCAATTGGAACGAGCTGAACTTGCTATAAATCTCTAGAAGTGAAACCTTAAACTTGTATAGAAATTTTACGAAAAAAACTTTCAAGTACCCTGATTTTTTTGTGGAAAAATTGCCTACCACTAGAAAAATTTATGTAATTTTTTTTCATATTCGCTTTGCCCCTTGGGCAAATGGCAAACTTACAGCTTAATCATATGATGTAGTTCTCCAATTTCTGTAAATTCTCGAGTTTTTTCAATTTACATACACAAATAGGGCAGCGAATTTGGCGGCTGAATGAGACCCACGCTATGACACTGGTATCATGTTTCATGTATTAATTCACATTGAAATGAAATTAAGATCTAACATTAACAACTTGTTCTACTGCTAGATGTAAGGTGGCACTACAAATCATAAAGATGGTGACCAGTCACTTATTCTGTGAAGTAATGTGTAACATTTGTCTACATCAAATTTAGTTTCTAGTTTACAACACCTTTCAACAATACATTACTAAATTTCAATGAGGTCAATTATATGCTGTGGTCTGTTATTAGAACAAACAATTTGAAAAGAGACTTATAAGAGTGTATACACATATATATACATATACATATTAAAAACTGGTGATCCTTAGAACTTTTCAAATGAACAGTTACATCATTATTGGTTATCTTCGATATTGCACAAACAGTGGAAAATATATTTTATTTGTTTAAATTCAAAAAGTTATGTGTTTTTTTAAAACTTCCTAAATGTAAGAATTTTATTCATTTCATTAATACCCACTTTTATATGTATATACTAGCGGAGTTCCCAGCATTGTCTGGGGTATTTAGAGGTTTTTTCCCTGCTCCCTCTCACACTCCCAGTTGCTTTCCATTTTCTGCTTGCTCTTAGGTTCCCAGTCGCCTTCCTCTTTTCCGCTCTCGGTTGCTTTTCCTTTCCCGCTCATTTTGTGACCGATTTTAATTTTTCACTATAATTGTCCCCATTGACTTTCAAGTTTGTGTAAAAATGTCATTACGATCAAATAGTGTAGCGATGCATTAAGGACTTATTTACATACAAACAGTCATTTATATATATATATATAAATTATATGTGATCTTAGCATCCTATATACACCTACAGCTGTACAGGTACACATACAAATTATGTTTGATCTCAATACAGCTGAGAGAACAGATAAAGTAGCAGTTCAATCCACTCTGTTTCATTACACCAGTATTATCAAACTATTTCTGACTTGTCATCTGCCAACTACCATCTAACAGAGATGTCAAACAATCAACAAAAAGTACCATCATATTTAATGACCTTATGCCACCTCGTAAACATTCTTATGTGTTGTATCAGCGACACATTTGTTCCGTTAGATAGACTATGGTACGCTAATCTCATATCATTATCAAAATGAACAATCAAATGCTGAAAGATATCAAATGCATTCCCAACAAAAGTGCACAGACACTGCCAAATGACTTCAACAAGAATAAGACAAATTTATAATTACCTATTATATTATAGCAAAGAATGACAATCTGCTATATATCATTGAAATAATCATTCAAATTATTTGCTTAAGGCTTTTTTGACAAATTATGAAAATTCAATGCTGACCAATTTGAACAAAACAATAAATTAACAGTGCACTTTTTTACAGCTATTCAAGACATCATCCTTCTTATCTGCCCACATAAAATTTTACAATATACAATGACGCATTAGAAAATAAATAAATACATACAGTAATAAAAATTAAATCGTGAAAATATAATTAAAATCCCTGTCTCTTAATATCTTGTCAAGTTTGTACCGATGGCACAGAGCTTTCTTTTTCATCATTGATGTCTAATTCCAAATTTGGAAATTGAAGTTTATGTAGATAAGACAAACTCAAACGGCATTATGTGGTAGTCGTAAGCCTAGAATTTATGTTGATGGTAAACAGAGGGAAATAAACTGCTTTAGGTACCCAGAAGCAATCATTCTGGATCTACAGGTGGCAGATAAAATCCAGTTAGGCGGTGGATATTATTAACTATATTGCTTTCTACAAGCAAGTTATCTGCTAACAATTTACATGATTTTGTGACAGAAATAAGAACAGTGTCACCCATGAACATTTACAAAATAGTTTAAATTTAAAAAAAACTGATATAGTCAAAACATTAAAACCAGTCAACTTGTCACGGCAGCATCTGAACAATCTTTGGATCTGAATTCGACAATTGGTGGCTTGTTAGACTCGTCTACTGAACTTGTTGAACCGATAGAAAGTTGCTGAGGTAACGTTCCAGACATGTCAAGAGAATGTGACATATTATTGTTGATATTATCACTTGGCGATGGGTGAACGTGACTTTCCCTCACGTTTTGAGTTTCTCCAAGTTGAAAGAAACCAGCTCCGACATCAGAACTACTGGCACCAACAGAGAGTACAGAACTATTTTCAGGAATACACGAAGCCATGATGCTTTCATTAATAACTTCGATGACGCTGTTTGTCACCGATGTGGAAGTACTGGGCATGTTGCAACACGATCCAGTTTCAAGGACTGAAAATAAGTTTTCGGGAGATAAACCAGCATCAGGACCAACCAGTTCCTGAATACTGGCAGAAATGTTTTCTAGAGTGGGCTCCATTCCATCATCTGAACATAGCCTTTGCATGGAAACAGGCAGAAATCCAGAGGTTGTTGAGTCAGAAGATACAATGTTTTGCATATTCATGTCCCCTCCGTGCACGACGTCAGTTCTGCCATTCAAAGCTATCGACCCAACTCCTGTGCGATCAACATTACCAAAAATCATGTTAATGTCAGTAATCGTTAATTCTTGAGGCTCGGTAGCTGAATTCATATTTGATGAGCTAATAAGACTCTCTACATCATCATCGACCATGCCAACAGAGCAGTCGACAGAATTTTTTGACACACAAGTGAAGCTAGGATCAGACACGATAGTATCTACAGCATGATAAAACCCTGTAGTTTGTGGAAAACACAAAGCTGGAGAATTGTTGCAAATGGGTGCTCCAAAGACCTGAGAAGCGACTGGCAAAAATGAAGACTCAACCTGAGCAGCGTAACAAGAGTTGTGCAAGTCTGTCTGCGGAAATTGATGAGAGTGACAGAGATTGTATGGGTTACCACATCCAGGTGGCAAATGGATGGCAGATGATGCTGTTGCATAATCATAGCAAACAGACGCTGAGAAGGAAGGTGATAAAGATGAAATGTCGTTGCTCACAAGATGGCTGCTAGAAGATATTAAATTTGTTTGAGAAAATGTGTGAGCACCAGTTGCAAGTTCGTCATATGAGCACGAAACGACCCCGGTCGAAACGTTGCAACAGTCCATGATTCCCTCGCAACATTGATCTTGATTCATTACTGGTGGCATCTGGTAATCAATAGATGTTGCCGAACAGGAGGAGAGCGGACAGGCCTCGCCATCTCTCATGTCAATGCCTATATTTGAGAAATTCTTGTGGACTGACGTGTTGCTGCTTCCTGTACAGACGCCTGTTGAGGTTTCGACCAGTGGATTTTCAAACTCGTAAATGAAACGGTCCATATAATCCCTGCAAAATCCGAATAAAATCAAAGTTATTGAAATAATGAATAACAACTAGTTCAAATTTACTTCTATCACAGATAGCTAAGACATGTGACATATATCTTTAAATCAATAGAGACCTATACTGCCTACATTATTCATCTATCAGTTCAGAATATTATGAAGTTAATTATCTGTATTTTTAAAGATTATATGTATAAGCAAGATGAGCTGGAAAAACATTTGATAACTCTAATACAAATAATCTGAATTCCCTGACCATATAACTGATGACTATGGTTTTTAAAATTCTTTTATAATTTTGTAATTCTAAATACTCGATATGTGAATTATGTGAGGATTGATAATATAAGAAACTTTTGAATCAATATGAAGTAAACATCTTTTTATTGTAAGCTTTTGAATTAAAAAATTAAACAAAACTTTCAATAAAAAAAAAACTAAAAACTGATGGTTTATTTCATTACAGAAAATTTGTAAATTACAATTTTTTTAAAGTTTTAAATAATTGTATTCTATAATTTATTCAAATTTCGTCCAATCGAACTGAAAGTCTGAATGTAAAGTCCGCAAGGACAAATAAATTAACTAAATTTCAGCTTAATTGGATAACAGGATGTTAGTTTTTTATGGGTCGCAACGTACGACTCAGGCAAGCAAGCATGGTGAAGTTAAAATAACAGGATTTAAAAAACAAGCAACCCACGTGATTCCAGGGTGGAGGGCATATTTTTTCTTCTCTAGTCTCGTTCTGGCAGCAAACGCATCGTGGCGTTCCGTTTTCTTCCACAAGTAATAAAACTGAACAATCTCTCGCACTGACCTTGACTTCACCTGTCATTAATTTCCAATATATATATAATAACAAATAAAAGAGTAAGATTCTTGGAATGACTCATCACTGATGACCGACCTTGTTTTGCTGGTTGAGGAAGAAATCTTTACCGTAAAGTCGAAGGCCTGTCTCAAAATTACGACACTCTTCTTCGGTCCACAGGCTCATTGGATCTGTTGAAATTGTCATTAAAGAATTAAGAAAAAATAACAAATAAAACAATTTAATAACATATAACAAAATTAAAAGAGCAGATTTTTAAAATTACCTAACATACATAATGTACATATTTATAATTTATTTAAAAATGACTTGTATATACAATTTTGTATTTTTCTGAGATAAAACATCGCAGACACAGACAAAATGTTGTGGCCAAAAAGCCAGATGAATTGCTATGATAAGTACTGGTTCCTGATTTTTAGGAGACTTTTATCTTGCCTTTGAGGACCTTTAAAATTGAATAAACCTCTTTTTTATATTTTCTTTTCACCGAAACTGTTGGCAGGAACCATACAAAGCGGGAATGCTCGGGTTTTGGACCCCATTATAATATGATCACTGTTCAATGTGATTAAAGCTAATCAAATAATTGTCAAGCTAAAATTGAAGCACTGTTTTTTTTTGTTTAAAAAAACATCGATCATCATCATCAGAAACCTGGCATTGTTAAGTGTTATTTTGCAAAATAGTATAGCATATAATTTCACATTTTAAGCATGGAGAGGTGAGAGTCACTCAGAAAAATTAATTATACAAATTTAACTCCAGTGTTATTTTGTTTTTACAACAAAACAATTTATTTTTTGATAAACTGGATAATAATATTCAACCTGTTGGAGGAACAGCTTGCAGCTTGTGACGCCTTAGGGCTTCTTCAAAGTTGTTCTCACATTGCAAAAGTAGGTATAAGGCCTAGAAAAAGTAAAAATGAAAATAAATGAACAACCACATAAAAGTATTCATCTCATAAAAGAAACAAAAAAAAAACTAATATAATCTTTCATTTATCATACCAACATTAAAGTTTAAAAAAAATACAACTAGTGTATATTGTATGATCTATAAAACTACATCAGGGACTGGACGAACTTCGACATCAGGCCTAACAACAGCCTTTTCGGAAAATCTTAAACTTGTTGAATTCACAATTATTTTATTACATTTGGAGTGATAACAAATTTGATCTCCTGTTCCAGGACAGGCTACCCACCCAAATCAGGAAAGACGGGTACACAGTCGTGCATATGTTCTGGCATGGGAGGAGTTTTAATAAATCAGTTAACAATATTGGCTGAAGAGGCCTTGTTAATATTCCCAATTGAACGAATAGAAGACAGGTGGTGATGATGACAGTAGAATAGGCAGCGAACCCTTTTTGTTTATTACTTTAGGCGTTACATAAAACAAGCATCTTTTCCACGACACACGCCTCCAAAAAGCAAGGCAATACTATAGAACCAGCAAAAAACTATAGAACCAGCAAAAAGAGTACAAATACAACTCTTTTAAATACTAAACAGCAGCTACAGACAAACTTCCCGTGGGATTCTCAAACACATACCTGTTCATCATCTCTGGTGATGGAGCCAGTTAACATTGCACCACTCAAGCTCTGTGATTTAGATCTGTTGTGTTTGTGAACTTCAGCTAAATACGTTGCAACTGTGAAAATAAATTTCAATTTAATAAAAAATAAGCTATGATTACAGGTAAGTAATAATCAGACAATAAATAAATATAAATTCTACCATCTTCTTCAGATAAATCAGCTGGACTCCACAAGATCCTGTCTTCTTTATCCATATCTGTTAGTGAACAAATAAATACAAACTTAAAATAAAAATCTAACAATAAGAGCAAAAGTTGAGTTATAAAAACTAAATAAAGGAAATATTTAAGTTACTCTACCTGGAACGTTCTCATCAACCCCAGTGGGACTGTCTGGAACACATGCCTGATGATCACCTCCAACAGGAACTGACTGAAAAAAATATATATTATTAGTTAATACTTCAACTGAAATTTTGATTTTATGATGATTTTTAAAAACTTTTAAATCAAAGCTGTAAGAAGACTCAATTCAAAGGATTTAGAATTTAACGTTTAGGCTACTTTCTGAAACTTTTACACTGTTCTTAAAAGCCAAATAAAAACTTAAAAACAGGAAAATGAACTGTTTTCCAGTAATTTTATTTATTGTAGGAACAAGAATACACTGATAATTTTAAGATAAAATAAAATTAATTGAATATATCAAACATTAAGATAAAATAAAATTAATTGAATATATCAAACTTTAAGATAAAATAAAATTAATTGAATATATCAAACATTAAGATAAAATAAAATTAATTGAATATATCAAACATTAAGATAAAATAAAATTAATTTCAAACTGTACAAACATTGAGATTACAGTGTACAGTAACCAGTGTTGTGAAAAGTACTGCACTTCAGTACTTAAGTAAAAGTACAAGTACAAGTATCAGTCTCTCAAAGTAAAAGTAACGAAGCTATGGCCTAACAGAACTCCAAAAACGGCAAGCACGGAAATAGTGATGATCCAAAAATAAATAGCTAATCTGATGACGGGTGGGGGTAGATGGAGGTACATTTTCAAAAAATAAAAATAAAATAATGTCTATGCACTTTTATTTATTAAAAGCCCACATAAAAATAGATTTAAATCTAAAGAATATTACTTTTTTCCAGTCCTCCTGATCTTGTTCTGGATCGTAATCTTCGTCATCATCAGAACCTCCATCAGCTAGGTCAGCTGAAGTATCAAATTTTCATTACTTTGCAATCTATTTTAAACACAACCTAAAAGATGACTAGAAAGAAACTCACATGATAAAAAGTCTACAGTGTTAAATTGGACATCTGCAACAGTCATCGATGTACTGCTGCTGGCTACGTTGACATCCAGCTTGTCAACAGACGTTTCTCCGTTTTCAATATTTTCGTTCGGCTTTTCGTGAGATTCAACAGTATCTGATGTCGATACAACCTCCATGGCATTGCTCTGGCTCTCATGAGGCGGTTGCTGGCTGGTCGCAGGGGAGGTATCTGATGTGCCAGTAGATGAAGAGCATGGAGCTTTCGATTTTTTCCCAAACGAGGAATCTTTGCCATATCCATACATTGCTAGCAACTCTTCAACAGGTATTTCACTTTCCTTAAAAAAAGTTAATACCAATAAATTCACAAGGATAGTATATAATTATATAAAGAAGATAGATTAATTAGTCCTGACTTTTGATCGATCAAACTATGTCAAAAACATTTGACAAACAAGATGACACAAATCAATAAGTTGGAATCACGTTATCGAAACATGGCTAGTAAAATATATAATAAAAATAAGTAATACAGCATGGTAGTAAAACATCTTATTTCAAAGGCTCAATCAGGAAACTTCAAGACCAAAACTTATTCATTTTATAAGAAAACTAGCGGGGGCACCCGACGTTGCCCGGGGTTTTTAGAAGTTTTTCTAATGTTTGTCTCTCTCGCTCCAGTTTCATTCTCCGCTTTCCTGTTCCCGGTCGCGTTCCCGCTCGCTTTTCCGCTTCCGGTCGCTTTTCCGCTTCCAGTCGTTTTCCAGCTCCCGATTGCTTTCCCGTTCTCGGTCGCTTTCCCTTTCCCGCTCTATCTTTCACTCTCAGTTGGCTTCCCGTTCCCGTTCTCGCTCATTTATGTATGTATATGTATGTGTATATATATATATGTATATATATAGTTCCCGCTCACTCACCCGCTCCGCTCCGCTCATTTTGTGACGGATTTCAAATTTTTGTTCACTATATTTGATTCCCCTTGACTCTCAAGGTTGTGTGAAAATTTCATTACGATCGGATGAATGGTGTAGCAATGCATAAAGGACATATATACATACATACATACAAACATTCATTTTTATATATATAGATAAAACAGCTGCCAACATAGCCACAAAACTGCCAACTATTAAGAAAAAGGAATGAATGACAAGTTGCATACACCTCATAGAATAAATAGAACTCAATGTGTCTGTGGCCAAATAAATACTTTTTGGCAATTGCTCAGTCAATTAGTGGAACATGAATAATCCAAGCAGAAGATTGTATTCAATGACATTTTCAGAATACAAAAAACTCGATACTAATAACTAGTTCATTGATGCAGAGATCTTTATTTCACTTGAAAAACTAAGAAAATTTCTGTATGATCATCTACATAACTGTTTTGTTCAAATATTTCGCCATTTCCAACTTAAATCCCACCTTTTAGTCTATTGTGTTATATATAGGGAGTAACCAATTTCAATTTCTTGCCGATTTCCAATATTCCGATTTCTGGTTCAAAAATATGCCGATTCCGGTTTCTGTCCAATTAATCGGCAATATCTAATATGAAAAATTTCACATCAACGAAAATGTTTGCCAATTCTTCTTCATCGCTCCCTCCTCGTTTTAGTTTTTCATTGCAAACTAAACAGTTGGCCCTCGATTTGTCAATCGAATTGATTTCAAAAAATTTCCAAATTTTGCTTCTTTCCGCCATTATTAACTATTTCAAATTAATTTATATATATATATATATATATATATATATATATATATATATGAATCTTGTGTGCTAGTGTTTGAAATTGAACTCCTCCGAAACGGCTAAACCGATTTTTATGAAATTTTTTGTTTACATTTGGTATGTCTGAGGATAGGTCCTAGGCTATTTAGAATATTTTTTTAAATTATTTAAAAAAGTTATTTTGGAAAAACAATGAGGTGCAATTATGTTCTTTTTATAAAAAAATGCAACAGATATATATATATATATATATATATATATATATATATATATATATATATATATATATATATATATATATATATATATATATATATATAAATTTATATATATGTGTGTTTGTGTGTGCTATTTTTATCTTTGTTACAATTGTACCGTTTCCTTTAAAAGTAACTTAATCAAATGTCATAACCTAAATTACTTTCATCAAATATCAATTGGTTGTCGTCACTTGCCAAATAAAACTTTACATTAAGGAATAATATAATTGACGGGAAAGCAAACAGGAATGGGAGAGCAAGCGGGGAAGGAAACGGAAGCAAGAGAGAAGAACGATAGAAAAACTTTCAAAAACCCCCGGCATTGTACACTCGATTGCTTTTCGAGATTAATTTTTTTAAATTGTCATAATTTTGTACATTAAACTCTTAGTAAAAAACCAAAATAACGTTTGCTGGGTCAGCTAGTTTAATAATAATATTTAAAATTAGGAAATTAAGAAAGCACAAGGTAAAACATGAAAGACAGTATAATAAAAACATGATAATGTCGGAATCGGTTAACCTAATGTTGCCGATTCCGATTAATCGGAATTTTGCACTAATCGGCAATATCCGATTTCCGGACCAAAAGTCGGTTACTCTCTAGTTGTATATTTATTATTTATATCAACTTAGCACAAATTGTAGTAGTATGAAAATGGCTTGATGACGATTTTGCTATTATCAGAAAATACAACATGCCCAAAACGATACTGCTGCATAAAACTAGTTTTTCTTCACATTCACACCAATTTGTTTGAACCTCCCATCATTAAAACTAAACTAAACTAATGCTTTCACTCTTTTTTTTGCTTTTATACATAAAAAGAACAGTACATTCGTTCCTTAGTGGTTCCTTGGACAACAGCCATCAAATTACAGATCTAGCATGTTGCAGTCAACACAATTTTTTGTTCAATTTGGCATTTATCAAAATAACACACAAAAAAGTTGTAACAAAATCTACAATTGGAATTGTTGGCAGCTAATCAGCCAGTAATCACCACTAGATTTTACCTTTTGCAAGTCATCAAGTTCATTGCCTACACTGTCATCATTGCTCATGGCTTCTTCTTCATCCATGGTTTGCTCATCATCATAATCATGGATCAACATTTCAGCCGTCGGATCAAAATCATGATCTTCCTCTGAATGAAATCATAAGAGTCACAAGAAATTGAAATTCTTTATATTAAAAAAAGGACACGTTAAATGCACATACCTGGACTCGAGTGGCCAACATCAGGCTGCAACAAAAAAAAAAAAACAAAATCATTATTGAATAAATAAATTAAGCTGAAACAATGTGATCATGATATATTAAATACAAAACTAGGACAACCAAAAATGAAATTATTTATATCAAATGACAAGATAATATTCATTGATGCAATAAAAACTCCAGGCTAATTTTAGAGCTGAGATCACTTGCAAATACCGTCGATCAAACATTTTCTACGCTTTTCTAACCACTTTGTTTTAAAGGAAATACAATTTTACTGCAATAGAAAAATAACATGGCATTGATACTCTATTCAGACAAATTACCTGGAGATGTTTAGTATCTTGAAAAGTTTCAAAATTTTTTAAATGGAAATAGAATAAATTTTACCTGCCAATCCTTATTTCTAGTACTTAGTAAGCATCAAGGCTGAATTGTAAGCATTTAAATGTTACTCACATCAGAACCACTTAACTTAATCTATCTGCCTGATTTATTTTTATTTTAAAAAATACCCAATCAATTGACTCAATCAATTACTGGTAATATGCTTCTTTTAACATATCTAAGCACTATTTTTTGTCTTTAAGACAAGCTCCGTTAAATATTGTTAATCAGTTTGCGAGATAAATTTATGTGTTACGAAATTTAGAAAATGGAGTAGGACTAACAATACTGCCCCACAAAGGCAGAAGAAATCAAGTCACCAAAACGTGATTTCATAATAAATGTAAAACAAACCTAGGTTTTACTAGTAGTGCTGGGCTGTTGGGACATGATTCCTTTTGCTGAGGGTTATACACAGAAACTATGCAGAGTAAAACCAATTCGTATACACCATAATGTAGGACTTGATTTCTACATTTAAGCAGACAATTAAACTAATTTTAGGCCAAAAGTAGACTTGCTTCCTTTGCTGTAGAAGGGCAGAATAGAACTTATCATTTTATTTTCAGTAATTTAAAAAATTTAACTTGAAAATTGTCAAGTGGGCATGTATATTTAAGAAAGCTTGTCTTAAAGAGAATACATATGTGTATTTGTGTGTGGTGGAACTCAAAATGCAATCAAATTCTTTTTTGACTATATGTTACCATTATACATGATTTCAAAGACACTTTTGCTTCAAATTACAGTACTATTAGCTACTGAAATTAAAAAAAAACTCAACTTTTACCACAAAGTAATTTCTATCAATTTTGCTAAAAAACATCAATATCTTAATGACTTAAATGTAATGGTAATGTTTCACATAAGCAACACCCTATTTTAAGAATCGGTGGAGTAATACAATCTCAGCTATAATCACGATGAAAAATAACCACTAGTTAAAACACTTAGTATGCGATTATAAATAATTTAAAGAATTCTTTTAAACAAAAAAAATATATAATAATATAATTACAGTATAATAAAAAATTAAATGTTGTATTTAAAAAAAGTTGTGGGGTTCGGTTAGCTCTGCGTGTTCCAATAATGCGAACTGTTCCTTAAAATAAAACAAATGAGCAATAATTTTATGTTTAAGTTTATACGATTAAAAAATTAAATTTTATTGAAATATTTGCAAAAAATTTATGCTGTGCCAGATATTAAAATTATATTTTTTAATCGATAATTTTTATAAATAAACTTATAAAAGAAACGAATTTTAACTTTTTTTCATTCATTTAATTTAAAACAACAGCTTACCTTATCACTCACAACTGTGATGTAAATAGTGCTTCGAAGGGTACTATTTACCGTTTTTAAAAGTTTCTAAATTTACAACAAATGACTTTTTTCTACTTTAATCTGGTACAACATTTGTTTTCTTATGTTAATGTAACCAAATTTTTGGCTTTCCAGACTAGTTTAATGAAAAAATAGGCAGAGGCTGCATATGTGAAACTTTACCATTTATTTGAATTTACAGCTAAAAAATGTAGTAAGTTGGAAGTTTAATTGAGAGTCAGAGTTTAAAAAACACTAAATATCTATCAAAAGTAATATTTTAAAAAAATACCACTAGATCTTAAATCTAAATCAAGTCGAAAATCTAAGCCTTCCATAAAATTATAAAATATTAACTAAATCAACCCGCTCCTCTATAAGGCACATAATTAAATATATATATATAAATATATATAATGAAAAAAACAGTATATTCATGAATTTGACATATTCTAATAATTCAACTGATTTGTTAATAAGTGTTCACTAATTAAATTATTAAAACGCAGTCGGGAATTTTATAATATTTTCATGATCGGTGATCATGTGATCTCAGCCTAACTCGTTACGGAGCACCGCCATTGCGCTCGGACAACAAGTCGGCGGTCAAAAGGCCGCTAAATTAAGCTAATATTAATTGTTAAACCAAAACATGCCCGCAAAAAAGTTGAAAAAAATTAAAATCACAATAAAAAAATATTAAATATCACTATTTAAAAATAACAGATTTGCTTACGTCCGCCATTATTTAAAATAAACGACGCTCGATAAATGACTTGGCTAGCCTTATTCGAGATCTTTATTTAGGAATAAAAAATTTATAAAACATTGAAATAATAAAAAAATTCTAAATTTATGTTAGATAAAATATTTTTGTTATACAAGATAATTTAATTTCAAAAGTATACGTTAACTATTCTTCTTAGTTCGTAAGTCATAATATAGAATAAATTATAGCCATATTATAGCACTTTCAGTAATTTATAAATTATACTGAAAATAAATAACAAGATGAGGGTGATGTCAGAACATTCTCCGACAGTCATAAAAAGATATAATAGAAAATATTGCCGAAATTAAAGATCCGTTACAATTATCCGACAAAATCTAGTAGGTTCTTAGAAAATATTAATCCTTTTGCAAAAAAAAATATATTTTATACAGAACTTGATTTTTTTATCTAATTTAGAACTTGATTTTTTCTCGGGTTAAAATAAACTAAACTAACGTGGTTAAGATGTCTTTGCGAGAACCATTCACTGTAACAGGGACATAGGGACAGTGGTTTAGGATCAGGGGCGGCGATTGCGGAGGAGACAGGGAAACAGTTCCTCTAATCAGGGGCGCAGCCAGAAATTTTTCGGGAGTGAGGGGCGGGGAGAAACTGATTAGTAAGGAGTTTTACTGAGAAATTTACGACCCGCAAAAGTCATGGCTTAACGACAATTTCAGCAATAATTAGAAATAACTAACCATAAGACATTTAGTTTGGAACAGTAAATTACAATAATAAATTCAGCCGACGTTCTTTTCTGCAACAAAAATTTCAATGACGGTTTCTTCATTAATGTTAAGGTAGCGATTGATGGTTGCCAGGGCAAGCTCATTCAGAATTGTCTGGCCCATTGTGATGCGTAGATAAGATTTGAGTCTGTGCATAGTTGAGAACAGGGGCGCAACCAACAGAAAATGCTGGGGGGCTCAGGTGTGAAAAAGAGAAAATAGCCCGCCGCAGTCGAAATTTTTTTGACTATCTTAAGTCTGCAGTCTTTTTTTGGTATCTTTAATAATTTATTAATGGGGAAAATGAAAGACTGCAAACGGAAGATAGTAAAACCAGTTAAACAAGTGTAAAAAAATAAGTTTATATTTTTTTGACTATCTTCAGTCTGCAGTCTCTTTTGGTATTTTTAAGAATTTTTTATTGATGAAAAATAAAGACTCCAAACCGAAGAGAGTCAAAATCAGTCTCAAACCATTTAAAGCAATTGTAAAAAAATAAGTTTATGAATAAATGTAGCACCCTTAACCCCACACCCCACCAAAAGAAAAACCCCTCATATTTAGAAAAATTGCAGGGCCTTTCGATTTGGCCTCAGGGGGTCTTGCTCAAATTTAAAAAAGGAAAAAAAACCCGCCGCAGCTGAAATTTTTTTTGACTATCTTGAGTCTGCAGTTTTTTTTCGGTATCTTTGAGAATTTATTAATAATAGAACATAAAGACTACAAACTGAAGATAGTCAAAATCAGTCTCAAACTATTTAAAGCAATTGTAAAAAAATAAATTTATGAATAAATGTAGGACCCCCACCCCCCTACCCAAAAAACTCGTCGAATTTGAAAAATTGCAGGACCCTCTCATTTGGCCTGGGGAGATTGAGCCCCCCTGCCCCTCCTAGTTTCGCCCCTGGTTGATAAGGATCTCTTGGCTGTCGCGGAAGAAAGGAGCAACGTGATGAAAAGTTTCAACAGCGTAGATGGAATCTTCTTAACAATGTTGCAGAACATCAACTGCGGTATCTGGCCGTTCTGCTAATCGGACATTCGACCATTTGGCCTTCCAGCGAAAGTATTCACCACGAACAGCAGATATGTGACCAAGGTCGCAGGCGTAGTACTTGAGTGTCTCCTCTAGTCGGGTCACAAAATAAAAAACAAAAATAAGTGGGGTCGGGTCAGATTTTCTGGCGGGTCGGGTCTTCAAAATTAGACCCATAGACAACTCTGATCCTAAAATATTTGATAACTTATTAAATATTTAATTTGCAAATTAATTGTTAACTCAAATATGTCTCCTAATACTCGGACACACGCGTCACTTCAACATCAAAATAGACTAACTTTCGGGGGGGCCGGGATCCCGGGCCCCCATGGCTGCGCCTCTGACTCCAATAATTTGTTTGAGGAGACAGTTTAGACATTTCCTCAATAACAGTTCCAAAAAAAGTTAAAAATTCACTGCTGAAAAATAATAAATCTAATGTTAATGAAACAAAATTGTTCCAACAGCAGACCTCGGATTTTTACACAATGCAATGAGGGTTTGATCACCATTCATCATTTACCATATTAAAGCCAATGTGTCTCAAAAGGTGGCCATATCGTAAACAGTGATATTTTACTTACAAAATCCATTCTACTTATACTTTACTTATACCTACTTGGATAACAATCCTTTTACTTTATACTTTTACTTATATCTTTGAAATTATTTCCAATTTGACTTATAATTACTTTTGGGGAATTTTTTTCTAATTTTACTCTTAATTTATTTTTACTTATACTTTTAAACTCTATATCCAATGCATAGTTTTCATAAGTTGTTCAAATACCTAACACCATATACTTGTAATATAATAAGGCCTAACACAAACCATAAAAAAAAAACAATGGTAAGAAAATAATTTAGTTAAATCAAGTCAATTGTCTTATAGTTGGCATATTGAGCTTTGAACAAACTCGTGTGGTCAACGTCGTCTGTAGTGTTTTTCCCCAGAAGTTAACATCTCACAAATTATTTATATAGCGCTATTTCCGTAGCGTGCAATAGCCCTTGGTCTTGGTCATGAACTAATCCAACAGGAATGTTTTTAGTTCACGACGAAAAGCAGTGAGTGACGCAGAGTTAGTGGGAGAAAGAGGAAGAAAGTTCCAGAGAAAGGGACCAAAATAGGGGAAAGAGCTTTAGCAAAGAAATAAATGCTTAATAGTGAAGATACAAAAGTGATTTAGATAAGAAGATCCAAGGCCAGACTTCCGAAGATTATTAATCTGTTGGTTTTTCCTGTTTTTATCTTTTGTTCCTCTCTCTTTGTTCACCCTCTCTCTCCCTTTCTCTTTTTTTATCTCTCAATTTTTCTCGCATTAGGTTTTATATAAAAATTTAACATACAATGTCTTAAATGTCTTTGTTTTAAATTGTCTATATAAACAGGATGTAAAGAAAAAGAGTCAAACAATGGGAAGGAAAGTTTGCCATATTACAAAAAAAAAAACCTGCAACTGGTGCCCATGGGGGGAACGTGGGTTTTTTCAACTAAAAAATAATCTAAAACTCACCTATGGCAATAAAAACTTCAAACAAAATTTCCGAAGGTAATACCAGTCCCCGGAGTCACTCGCATTTACCAATGTGGCTGACTGGCGAACAGTATAACTTCACACGTTTTAAAATCTACAGCAAACTACAGTTTTAATAAACTGCTAAACACAATACGCACGCGAGAGAGGTAGTCGATGGATCTTTTTCAAAAATGTTTCTAAAACTTTCTCCATATTTATTTTTACAGAAAATGTTTTTTGAAAGCTCCTTAAAGACTAACCTCACTCCAAGTGACGTGCCTGTATTCGTGTATTGTTTTCAAGAGTACATTTATGTGCAAAATTTAAAATCAACAGATTGATGGGAAGTGGTAGAACAATCGATTACAAGATTTTTGGAAATTCTTTAAGGTCCCCTGCCACCCCCACCTAAATGACGAATTCATGTATTGTTTTCAAAAGTACGTATATGGGCAAAATTTGAAATCAAAAGATCAATGGGAATTGGTCGAAAAGTCGAAAAATTGATTAGAAGTTTTCTTAAAAACAAACAAACATCCATTGAAGCTAATAGAAAGAGCGTGGTAATAAAAAGCTGATTGCACGTTGCAAACTGACGGATGGGTAAAATGCAGATCTCGACAGCGTAAATAAATAGAATGGAATGCAAGTTTATTGCTTGAACTCATTGATTTAGTTAATTCGATATTGTATCTATGCTTTAACACAAATAAAGGTTACTTGACATTAAATTATTAATGAACTAACGGGGTAAGCGGCGTTGACCGGGTTTTTAAAGATTTTTCTATCGTTTTTCTCTCCCGCTCATTTTCCAGTTTTCGTTTCCGCTCACTCTCCCGCTCATTTTGTGACCGATTTCAATTTTCTTTCACAGAAACTTTCCTCAACTGACTTACAAAGCGTTTTTTCAGACTCGACATGGGCGGGGTGGCGACCGTCTCCGGCCTGGGGCCAGGCCCGTAGGTAGGATTTAGTGAGTGGGGGGGCTATGAAAATTAGTAGGGGGGCTACTGACGAACGAAGGCACCGAAGAAACCTAAGCGCGAGCACCACAGGTGCGAAGCCCCTCGCGATAAGGAGATTCGCCAAAGCATTTTGTAGCATTTGACAAAAAATGGTATCCAATTTTGGATATCCTATTATGTAATTTTAGATTTTCTAAGAATTGCAATATGCTGCTCGTAATAACAAAAGTTAACAATTTCCCCAGGCAATTTTGTCAAATAACAGTATGCTTGTTGTTATCCACAATCTAAAATTTTGATGCGTGCATGGCTGACCACTGGGATGACAGCACTGAATCAAATTGTCCAAATTTAATTACTGATTAAGACAACCGTTATAGTCCACAATACAATAACTTGCTTATTTTATTTTTGATAAAAACTTATACATCTATATCAAATGCCAAGAAATCAATAAAATAAAATTGGATTTAAATATTTGTTTTGACAAAGATCAAACCACATTATAATAAAATGTACTATTTAATTTACTTTCTCATTTTAAGTTACTAAACATCCATTCATGTGTTACACATAAAACTTGTCATCAGTTTTTAAACAATCTAAATAGAAGATTAGATTATATATCAAGTCTATCATTAAACTTATATTGTTATAAAGATCTTGTGGTTTGACAGTAAGCTTTAAATTGTTTCTTTGAATTAATCAGTTCAGAATATTGGGGTTAATAGTATTGCAGTGTCAGACTAGTACTAAAAAATACTAAATTATGAAAATAGTTTGAATTATTGAGAGTCATTCAAAAATCAAAAGCCAAAGTTTGTCAGCTAAGCTGAATTAGCTTTTTTTCTCTGTTCTAAAACTGTAAGATTAAAGTTATTATAATATTGTAAGACTAGCAGTGCCCGTAGCGGCTTCGCTCGCATGAAATTAGAGAGTTTGAACCGTGCATCCATAGTAGAGATCATTTTTTTAGGTCTCGGCTCGGCCCGTCGACAAATTAGCCCAGCCCGTTTTAAAAACCCAAACTCCTGGCCCGGCACAGCCCGTCTGAATTAGGCCCGGCCCATTTTTACAGGCCTAGAAGTTCTATATACTTGATGAAAAACTTCGGCCCGTCCCACCTTGACCTCAGGTTTGGCCCGGCCAAACTGAAGACCCTAAAATCACTAAAATATCTATAGACATGGTGAAAAACCTTGGCCCGTCCCACTTTGATTTAAGGTTTGGCCTGGCCCGTGTGAAGACTCTAAACTAACGGCTTGGCCCGGCCGATGATAAACTTCAAAATACTAATTTTTACATTTGTAGCACTTACAGTTTGTGAGTAGCAGTTATTTTGAAATCAAATAACCTTTATTTCCACCCCACATTTGAGGTCCTGGAAACCAAAGTTTCAAAAAATGCTAAAACACGTATTTCATTATTTTTGAAGTAGAAACTAAATACTAAATTTTACTTCTGTAGCATTAACAGTTTTTGGGTAGCAGCTACTTTAAAAACCAAATAACCCAAAAAATGATGAAACACGTGAATCTTTTTTTTTGAGTAGATACTAAGTATTAATTTTTACATCTGTGGCAATTTCAGTTGTTGAGTAGCAGTTACTTTAAAAACCAAATAACCCTATTTTCCACCCCACATTTGAAGTCCTGGAATCCAAATTTTCAAAGAATTGTGAAACCCGTATATCATTATTTTTAGAGTAGAAACTAAATACTAATTTTTACTTTTGTAGCATTAACAGTTTTTGAGTAAAAGCTACTTTAAAAACCAAATAACCCTATTTTCCAACCCACATTTGAGGTCCGGGAAACCAAATTTGTAAAAAATGGTGAAACACGTATATCTTTATTTTTAGAAAAGAAACTAAATAATAATTTTTACATCTGTGGTATTTACTGTTTTTGAGTAGCAGTTACTATAAAAGACAATTAGCCCTATTTTCCACCCCACATTTGAAGTCCTGGAAACCAAATTTTCAAATAATGCTAAAACACATATTTCATTATTTTTGGAGTAGAAACTAAATACTAATTTTTACTCCTGTAGCATTAACAGTTTTTGAGTAGAAGCTACTTTAAAAACCAAATAACCCAATTTTCCAACCCACATTTGAGGTCCGGGAAACCGAATTTTCAAAAAACGGTGAAACACGTATCTTTTTATTTTTTAAAAAAAAATCTATATACCAAATTTCAAAATCTCCTCATTTTTGGTTTTCGAGATATACATTGTTTTAGAAAAAAGTTTGTTCTCCAGTTTTTTCCCCTCAGGAGCAAAATTTTCAAAAATCCTTTCTTAGCGGATGTTTACGCTATAAAAGTAATATAAGTTCCAAATTTCACTTTCCTAGGATGAGGCGTTTGAGCTCGGCGCTGATTATCAGTCAGTCAGGACATGTTCTTTTATATATATAGATTACGTTCAAGCACTGATTATGAAACTCATGACAATTTTCATGTGTAAAACATGAAGGGATGTGTAGTGGCTCGAAATGAGAAACTAAACCAAAAAGTCCATTCCATTATAATATGGTTTGATCATTGTCAAGACAATTATTTGAATCCGATTTTATTTTATTGCATTCTTGGTATTTGATAGGTATCCATATCAATTGCTTTACAGAGCGACTTTTCAAATGCCTGAAGTACAAGTTTGCTTTTTCTCTCATGGGACATTGATCTTCTCTGTGGTTGTAGTACTCGTGTTAGACAAGAAAATGAATTTTCACAAGTGGCAATCGAGATGCCGAGAGTCATTGCAGCTGAATAGTGCCAATTTAGAGTAGGATATGCATCTTTATTATTCTTTATAGTCCAGCATAAAATCCATCATTTTCTGGAGACTGCAGCCTGGTTGAAATTTGTTTTTTAGAAACCTACTTGTAATGAGAGCTTCGTCTGCAATATATTTTTCAACATCGTCATGCCTGTCTTGTTTTAGCAGTTGCGTCAACGGTTTAAGGTCGTTGACATCTAAAAACTTGTCTGATGTTGGTAAGAGGGCAGACACTGCACAAGTCAAACCTTTAGAATAACTTAAATAACTACCAACAAAGCTCTCCACCAACTCTCCTAATATACCGTCCAACATGCTAAAATAAACAGCCCAGAGCTGATTCCACTCTGGTGACCACTATTTTGCTCATAACAGAATCACGTAGCGTGCTAATCTGTACTTTTGCTCTTTTTTTGGTATGGGTTGTACCAATTATTCATTCTACAGGCATGCAAATTATTATTATTAATTTTATATTTAAATTTACCTTTATTTATTTATTTTTATTTAATTTTATTTAAAATTTTAGTGGGGGGGCTTACATTTTTAGTGGGGGGCTGCAGCCCCCCAGCCCTCCCGCTAGCTACGGGCCTGCCTGGGGCTGATGCTAAATCCGCTACTGAACCGCTAGTCCTGGTTTTTCAAATAGGTACAAAGCACAGAACTGTCCCAAAGCAATGCCATCTGTTAACAACATAAATTGTCGATTATGCAGACATCTGCAAACATCTTCGACAGATTCCTTAACTGCCAGCTGGGATTTGGTTTCATTAGGCCAGAAGCACAGGAGCGTAAAATATACAAATTTTAACAATGGCGTTGTTTAAGTAAAAAAAACTTATTTTAGAAGCTTTACAATGTCATCGAATTGAGTTAAAGCGTTTTTTCAAGCAATTTAAAAGGGCTCAAAACTGATGCGGTTCTTACGTCTTGAGTTGTCTAAAAAATATAAATAAATAATAACATGGTTTAAAATGGTTCAGAAGACTAAATAGCCTGTGTGAGAACCACTACTGGTTGAAAACCAATTTGTCAAAGCATCACTTTAAAATGTTCAATCGACTCAACAGAAACTGCTTCTTCACTCAGCTGGTTCCAGGCATTGAGGACTCTGCTGCTGAAGAATCTCTGCTTAAATTTCCCCTCCGATTGTTTAAAGATCTTGTGCCTGTGACCCCGTAGTCCCACTCTATTCGCTGTCTGGAAGTATCTTGATGCTGGAATGTCTTCCTTGTTTTTCATCAGCTTGAATGTTTCAATGAGATCTCCTCTGCCTCTTCTTATTTCCAACGTTGTTAAGCCGCACTTGGACAGCCTATCCGCGTACAAGTGGAAGTGGTTTTCTTTGTTTATGGTGCATATCTGCCTGTTTTCTTAAAGACGACAATAGACGGGTATTTGTTTACAAGGGAAGAAAAATTAGAAAGATAAAATGTAACTAATTCAGTTATGAAGAAGTTAATCAGCTAAGTTTATTCATTTCCCGACTGCTAAAATTTTAAAATGTAGTTGAAATAATTTATTTAACTAAAATACAAGAAAGATTTTAATAATGACGTAAATATTAACGTTGAATGTTTATTAAAAACACAACAATCAGGTTTTAAAGATGGCTGTTGAATACAACCGAGCTGATTGGAGAGAAGAAAAAGTAAGAGACTTCCCAAGAAGTTGTGCCCAATTTTCCCGCCAAAAAAATTACGTAACTTCTTCAACAGACGTAGTAAGTATATTATTTTTGATTAAAATAAATCTTGTTTACTTAAAGAATATAAGTATTTTTGTTTTAGGCCCGGGAGACAGCTGTTCGCATTCTTATCACTGGAGCCGCAGCTGACCGAAGATTCATAGTTTTGCTCCATTCTATAGCACAGGGCCTTATGTTAGGACCCAAACAAGTAGCTTTGAATTTTGGAAATTGCTTATCACATTAACACTTTATCTTGTTTAAAATCAAATCAAACCTTTCTATGTTGGGGAGATAGGGAACATTGATCTCTTTTGAGGTTTTTTGCTATATCAGTCAAGCCATTCAAGAAATCTACTTTTTGTTTTTTGAATTTTATAGAGGAACATCTCTATGTATTCAATTTAGTTTGAAATTTTATAATGCAAGAGAACTATTGTTAAATTGAACTTTGGTAAAAGCCCTAAAAAAAATCAAAGTACCCCACACACGGGGTACTATGATCCCCCCATGGGGCACATTGATCCTAGGTATAATTCAATATGATCCCACATTCCGTTATCTCAAAAAACACATAGGTATAATAGTTTTTATTATTAATAATAAGTTGTACAAATTCAACACAGGCTCTGAAAAATTGATAAATCGAGCAGTCCCGCCATGCTGAATTGGGTCTGGAAGTCTACAAACAATGTCTTCTCTTAAAAATTGAAATAGTTCATCATTTGCACAAATAAAATTGTATAATGACATCTTTTACCTTTTCAAGTACTTTATTACTAATTCACTATCTTTTGACATTATTTGACCGATATAGTGGATAACTTTCTTTTTTGTTTTAAGTCTAACCAAAAATATTCATTAATTTTCAACACAGAACAGTCCTAGTCCAAAACAGGTTTTTTTTGCTGTTAACTGAGGTTTGACATTGTTATTCTCATCACTTTAACCGGTGTTGTACTTTGCTATGTTTTTCGCTGACGATGTCTAACCATTGTGAAACCAAACCAAAGCTACGAAGAAAATGAATTGCGTTTTTTCAATAATAATAATAATAGAAAATATCAAATTATAGGACTGCACTAAACCTCCAATGCCACGAGAATGCTCACATTTCGTATCTAAAAACAAGGGACACTTTGATCTACAGATCAGCGTACCCCATATTGGTAAGGATCAAAAAGCCCCCATGACATGGAGCATAATATAAATGGCGAATAGCGATATCTCATCAATACATGTTGCTTTCAAACCATATTTAACACAATTGTTCATTACATGACAAATGCAATAAGCTTAGACCATAGATATATATATATATATATATATATATATATATATATATATATATATATATATATATATATATATATATATATATATATATATATATATATATATATATATATATATATATATATAAAGTTTGATCAATGATTTATATTTATACTGTTTCCTATAAAAGAGTATCTTTAACTGTCTGAGATTGAAAATGTTTATCTTCTTGCATTTTGAGGTCAAAAACATGGCAGATTCCTTTCAGGTAAACTGCGGTACAATACTGTAGAAATAGCAGCAATTGTTACTCACTATGTTCCACTAATGACTGATGAACAAAGAATGATTTACGACCGCAGTATACTGGCAGTTTTGGAAGGACAAGGTGGATTTTTTTTGGATGCACCAGGTGGAACTGGGAAAACATTTGCTGCCATGGATCCCAATAATTTCTACAGAAGTGCATATTGAATTTAAATGAATTCAATTTACAATTAGATTGGCATTTGCAATGACAATTAATAAGTTGCAAGGCCAAACAATGTCTGTTTGTGGCTTAGATTTGGGCACGCCATATTTTTCTCACGAACAATTACCTATACGTGGCATGTTCTTGCAAGGGCAAACCATCCAGTTTGTTTGTGTTGGCTAAAGATGGACTGACAAAAAACATTTTTTTTTAAATTGACAGAATTTGTAAAAATCATCGTTAAAATTTGTTAAACTTTTAATAAAAAAAAACTAAAATAATTTATAAGGCAAAACAACGTTTGCTGGGTCAGCTAGTATAATATATATAATACACAGGAAAACAACACACCTTAATATTAAAAAATCATTTAAAACTATAAATCCAAATCTATTTAATTAAAGGTTTCTGTAGTGGTTTTGATGTTGCAGCAAATCTATCAATGATCATTATTTTATGTTTTTCTCTTATTAAAATTATTATTAAAGTTAAACTTTAACAATGGTGTTAGAAGTGGGATTTGAACCCACATTCGTGGACCAGAATACTCTGCCTTGCAAAACATGCCTTATCCTTGAGTCTGACGCCTTTGACCGCTGGGCCATACTGTTTATATGTTTATATATATATATATATATATATATATATATATATATATATATATATATATATATATATATATATATATATATATATATATATATATATATATATATATATAGGCATCGAAATTTCTAAATGGATGGATTTTTAAACTTTTTTCGTTACCACGTTTTATTTTTTTCTTCCCCATCTGTTTTTTGCCGGACGCAGCTGCGTCGGCGTGTATATAGGATAGAAGTCACTGTGTGCCCCAGAAATCAAGTATCCCCCATCTCCCTTATATATTTATGATATCTACTGCTTATCCATTTACGGGCCCAGGACTTTACGACGGTAGACAATCTTGAAGTTCAGTCTTAAAATATTTGATGAACTTTAAACTTTTTTAAAAAAGTGTTAAAAATTGTAGTGTATATATATAGCTTCATTATATAATTAAACAAGTAAGACGTAAAACCATGTTTTTCACAAATTCCGAAATCTTTTATAATTCAGGATTTGCTGGCTTTTCATTTGTTGCAAAAATGCTTTTTCTAAAACGACATTTTTTGAAATTTATATATGTAAATAGCTATATAATTTTATTTAATTTGTTTTTGTTTTAAAACTATGATAATTGTTATTTCTAATAAATTTTTTTTAATTTCAAATTGCATTGTCATGAGGAATGAGCCTATATTTCAAATTTCAGCTTGATTGGATGACGAAAAGTTAGTTAATTTTGGCTTTCAAGGTTTGCAAACACTCAAGCAAGCAATCAAGCAAGCAAAACCGGTGGTGATGTTAATATAAGGGATTTAAAAAATTAATCTAAAGTTTTATTGTGTACCTAGGCGCTTCCAAAAAATTCAAATACAATATTTCAAGGAGTTAGAATATAATGAGTTCAACTAATTTTAATTAATTAATTAAATTTGTTACCGTTATATCCATTTAACGATACCTTTTTGTTATATTTTTAGAATGTTATTTTAGTCTGCTACGGCGATAAAATGGCTTCTTCAGTTCTTCAAGAAATGGCTAATGAACTGAGAGACTGTGCGCTACCATTGCTCAAAGGTAAAACTTGTCAGTTATAAAACTTAAAATCAAAAATATACTATACAATTACTGTCTTGCTAGCCGTAATCTGTAAGTACAATTTAATCGATTTTCCCAGGTCCATAGTTTTTAGCACTCCATGGTTGATTATATTTAATTTTCTACAGTTTTAGTCAAGTAAGATCAAACAGGTCACGATAGGTAATACTTAGATGTTCAGTCAGTTTGTAGGTTTTAAGCAACTTTTAGCAAGTCTATCTTAAGTTTTATAGACTAAAAGAAGCTAAGTGGGATAAAAAATTAACCCGAGCGAGAACGGGAACGAGAGAGCGAATGGTAGCGGGAACGGGAGAGCAAGAGGGAAAAGGAGAGCAAGTGGCAGTGGGAACGGAAAAGCCACCGGGAACGGGAAAGCAGCCGGGAACGGTTTAACGCTTCCGGTCATTTTTTCTTTCCCGCTTGTTCTTTTGATCTTGGTCGTTTTCCCGCTTTCGCCTGCTTTCCCGGCTGCTTTCCCTTTCCCGCTCGCTCTTTCGCTCTCATTTGCTTTTCAGTTCCCGTTTCCGCTCATAAATGTATGTTAGACCCCTCAGCCGCCTTAGTAACCGTTTCACGACCGGCTTAGCACGTTTTGCGGCCTAATTTACGGCGAGCCGAGATTTTTGCGACCGGCGGCGGCTAACTGTTTTTGTGGCCGGCGGCGACTTAATTCTCGGCTTATATGTAAATTTACCACTTGGCAATCAGAAGTTTCAAAACGCAAAATTGTGAAAATTTTAGATGCCTTAAACAAAACTTTAAATCACTATTTTTCCTAAAGTGTTTCAATATCACCCATCATTAGTAGTGATTTCAACTCAATAAAATTATAAGTCACACCCCTATCCACTATTGTTTTCAAAAATTTGTCCAACTAATGCCAACTGGCAAATATCATAATTCTAAATCATATATACTCATGTCTTTGAATAAAATATCAGTTTTTTAAAAAACTAAAGCACTGAACAAAGTTTCAAAGTCAAATCTTTTTTAGTTTTTTATAGTTTATATTCCAAAAATTTAATGTAGATGTTCACAGTTCAAAATCTGGTTGATACATTTATATATATATATATATATATATATATATATATATATATATATATATATATATATATATATATATATATATATATATATATATATATATATATATCATTGTGGTCAATTTAGGCTGACATTATATATTGCAAGCTATCATGTAGAAAAAAATTATTTTATTCAGTTTAGAAGGACAAAAGCTTGATCGCTTCCCATTGCAGATTAACCCTGCCATTGAATTGGGACTAATTTTTATTTTATTTTTGTTCATAGGTTAAATTTTGACTGTGATTACTTTTGAAACCATAATTGGCCATTTTACAAAATGGCCGATAACGCAAAATATATCATCAAAATCAAATCATACAAGTGGATTCATGTACTACTGTACTAGCTTTAAAAGGTTTTCATTACCAGCATCATCCCACCCACGGGGAGAAGAGTCTTTAACTTTCTGTGATTTTTCGAGTTATTTTTTATATTTGTAAAAGGTTTTAATATGAAAAAATATTTTTTTGAAAATGTTTTCAAGTAACAGTTAAGATTATTTAGCTATTAATTAAAGTTCATAATTAACATTTGAACTGAGTTATATCTAGTATTTTGACTACTATAAGAACTTGTAAACAACACACCCACCACCAAATTTGAGGCAAACAAGTGGATTCATGTACTATTGAGTCTCCTCTAAAAAAGTCCACATAACCACCCTCCTCCACCGGGGTAGAGCTGGGTCTATAGCCAGCCTAAGGTTTACAAGATACAAAGAAGAAAGCTGCTACAGTATGGGATAGGTCATAACAATATCTGCCCAATAGGAGAGTGGATTTGCTGAATACTTTGCTATTAAATCTTCACAAATAATAGTGCCTGCTAGATATCCATCGAGTTCAAGTTATAATTTTTCTGCATCTGATCTTTTTGCTAAAGTTGCATTGTCATTGAGTTCAGCCAGAACTTGTAATGCGCGAAAACCATAAACATCAATGGTTAGAACGCTTTGTGTGTCTGTAAAGTTTATGATTGTGATTGCGGCTATGAAGAAATAATTAATTTAAAAAAATTATAATTAAAAATTTTTGAAATCACGGTTAGCCGCGATTTTTGCGGCTGGCGAGGCTTAATTTTTTTGTGGCCGGCTTGCAGCTTAGCCCCGATTTTCGCGACCGGCGGCGGCTTCGCACTTTCGCGGCTCGGCTCGGCCGGCTAAACCGGCGGCTGAGGGGTCTAATGTATGTGTACATGTATATGTAATATATATATATATATATATATATATATATATATATATATATATATATATATATATATATATATATATATATATATATATATATATATATATATAATATATTATATATATATTATATATATATATTATATATACAGTTTTCGCTCGCTCTCCCGCTCCGCTCCGCTCATTTTGGGACCGATTTTAATTTTTTTCACCAAGTCCTTCCCCCATTGACTCTCAAGCTTGTGTAAAAACTTCATTACGATCGGATGAATGGTGTAGCAACGCATAAGTTATTTACACACACACATAATCTTATATCTATATATATAAAAATGAATGTTTGTATATATGTATATATGTATGTTAATGTCCTTTATGCATTGCTACACCATTCATCCGATCGTAATGAAATTTTCACACAACCTTGAGAGTCAATGGAAATCAAAAATAAAAAATTTTTTTTTTAAATCCGTCACAAAATGAGCGGAGCGGAGCGGTTGAGCGAGCGGGAACTATATATATATGTATGTGCGTATGTATGTGCGTATGTATGTGTGTATATATGTATGTGTATGTGCAGGTATGTGTGTCTGTGTGTGTGTTTATGTATGTACTAGCGGAGATACCCGGCGTTGCCCAGGTTTTTTGAGGTTTTTCTAATGTTTGTCTCTTTCTCTCCCGTTTCCTTTCCCACCTGCTTTCCCACTCCCGTTAGCTTTCCCGTTTTTGGTCGTTTTCCCGCTCCCGGTCGCTTTCCCGCTCCCGGTCGTTTTCCCGTCCCGGTCGCTGCCCCGTTCCCGCTCACGTTTGCTCTCCCATTCCCGCTCACGCTTGCTTTTCTGTTCCCGCTCGCTGTCCGTTCCGGGTCGCTTTCCCGTTTCTATAATAGACAAACTAACCCACAAACATTCATCTATATATATAAAAGAACATGTCCTGACTGACTGACTGACTGACTGACTGACTGACTGACTGACTGACTGACTGATGACTGACTGATAATCAACGCCGAGCTCAAACGCCTCATCCTAGGAACGTGAAATTTGGAACTTATATTACTTTTATAGCGTAAACATCCGCTAAGAAAGGATTTTTGAAAATTTTGCTCTAGAGGGGAAAAAACTGGAAAACAAACTTTTTTCTAAAACAATGTATATCTCGAAAACCAAAAATGAGAAGATTTTGAAATTTGGTATATAGATTCTTTTTGAAAAATAAAAAGATACGTGTTTCACCATTTTTTGAAAATCTGGTTTCCCGGACCTCAAATGTGGGTTGGAAAATTGGGTTATTTGGTTTTTAAAGTAGCTGCTACTCAAAAACTGTGAATGCTACAGGAATACAAATTAGTATTTAGTTTCTACTCCAAAAATAATAAAGTACGTGTTCAAGCATTTTTTGAAAATTTGGTTTCCAGGACTTCAAATGTGGGGTGGAAAATAGGGTTATTTGTTTTTTAAAGTAACTGCTACTCAAAAACTGTAGATACCACAGATGTAAAAATTAGTATTTAGTTTTTAATCTAAAAATAAAGATATACGTGTTTTACCATTTTTTCAAAATTTGGTTTCCAGGACCTCAAATGTGGGTGGAAAATAAGGTTATTTGGTTTTTAATGTAACTGCTACTCGAACACTGTAGATGCTACAGGAGTAAAATTTAGTATTTGGTTTCTACTCCAGAAATAATGATATACGTGTTTTACTATTTTTTGAAAATTTGGTTTCCAGGACTTCAAATATGGGGTGGAAAATAGGGTTACTTGGTTTTTAAAGTAACTCCTACTCAAAAACTGTAAATGCTACAAAGTAAAATTAGTATTTAGTTTCTACTCTAAAAATAATGATATACGTGTTTAACCATTTTTGGAAAATTTGGTTTCCAGGACCTCAAATATGAAGTGGAAAAAGGGTTATTTGATTTTAAAATAACTGCTACTCAAAAACTGTAAGTGCTACAGATGTGAAAATTAGTATTTTGAGGTTTTGTGCCGGTTAAAAGTAGATGAGTTCAGTTTATCACCGGACGGACGGGCCAAGCCGTTATTTTAAGGTCTTCATACGGCCCTGCCTAAACCTTAAATCAAGGTGGGATGGGCCGAGATTTTTAACCAAGTATATAGACATTTTAGTGATTTTAGGCTGTTCAGACGGGCCGGGCTAAACCTGAGGTCAAGGTGGGACGGGCCGAAGTTTTTCATCAAGTATATAGAACTTCTAGGCCTGTAAAAACGGGCCGGGCCCATATTAGACGGGCCGTGCCGGACCAGGAATTTCGGTTTTTGAAACGGGCTGGGCCAAGTTGTCGACGGGCCGAACCGAGACCTAAAAAATTGATCCGTGCAGTACTCTACTATGTATGCACGGTTCAAATTCTCATTTCATGCGAGCGAAGCCGCTACGGGCACTGCTAGTATATATATATATAAATGAATGTTTGTATGTATGTATGTATGTATATATGTATGTATGTATGTATGTATATAGGTATGTTATTCATGCATTGCTACACCATTCATCCGATCGTAATGAAATTTTCACACAACCTTGAGAGTCAAGGGGAATCAAATATAGAGAAAAAATTTTTGAATACCGTCACAAAATGAGCGGAGCGGAGCGGGTGAGCGAACGAGAATTTATATATATGTATATGCGTATGTATGTGTGTATGTATGTCGGTGTATGTGCATGTATGTGTCTCTGTGTGTGTGTTTATGTATGTACTAGCGGAGATACCCGGCGTTGCCCGGGTTTTTAGAGGTTTTTCTGATGTTTGTCTCTTTCTCTCCCGTTTCCTTTCCCACCTGCTTTCCCACTCCTGTTCGCTTTCCCGTTTTCGGTCGTTTTCCCGCTGCCGGTCGCTTTCCCGCCCCCGGTCGCTTTCCCGCTCCCGGTCGCTTTCCCGCTCCCGGTCGGTTTCCCGCTTCCGGTCGCTGTCCCGTTCCCGCTCACGTTTGCTCTCCCATTCCTGCTCACGCTTGCTTTTCCGTTCCCGCTCGCTGTCCGTTCCGGGTCGCTTTCCCGTTTCTATAATAGACAAACTAACCCACAAACATTCATATATATATATATATATAGTCTTAGCAAATCTATTTTACGTTTTATAGGCTAACAGAAGTTATGAAAGAATGGAAAAGAGAAAATGAGCGTTAACGGGAACGGGAGAGCAACCGTGACCGGGAATGGGAGAGCAAGCATGACCGGGAACGGGAGAGCAAACGTGAGCGGGAACGGGAAAGCGACCGGGAACGGGAAAGCGACCGGGAACGGGAAAGCGAACGGGAACGGGAAAGCGACCGGGAACGGAAAAGCGACCGGGAACGCGGAAAGCGACCGGGAACGCGGAAAGCGACTGGAATCGGGAGAGCAAGCTTGGAAGGAAACGCGAGCAAGAGAGAAAATCGATAACAAAACTTCTGAGCGGGAAAGCGACCGGGAGCTGGAAAACGACCGAGAGCGGAAAAGCGACCGGGAACGCGACGAAAACGGGAAAGTGAAGAAGGAAACGGGAGCGAGAGAGACAAACATTAGAAAAACCTCTAAAAACTACCCGAACCCGAACTCGAACCCGAAAGTGTGAAAATTTGATACCCGAACCCGAACCCGAACCCGAAAATGTGAAAACTTGATACCCGAACCTGAACCCGAAAATGAGAAAACTTGATACCCGAACCCGAACTCGAACCCGAAAATGTGAAAATTTGATACCCGAACTCGAACCCGAACCCGAAAATTCATAAGCCTAATACCCGAACTCGGAGTTGTGATCAAATAAATTTTTTTAGTAAATAAATATTTATTCCAGTTTTAAAAATAGCATCACAAACAGAGTTTTCATAACTTTTCTAGTTTATTAAAAATGAAATTGTATTAGGAACCGATTTATTAGTGATTGTGTAAGCTAGAGGCGCCGTAGCACAGTGGTGAAAGCAGTTATGCTATCATCCTGCCGTCGTGGGTTCAAATCTCAGTCACGGCAAGGCGTAATTCCGTTGAGCAAGGAATTCACTCACACTGCTCAGGCCAACTCAGCCTTTCATCCTTCACTGGTCGATGAATGAGTACCAGTTTCACGACTGGGATGTAATAGGGTTCGGCACATTCCGATTTCGGATACACGTGCGGGTGGCAGGTAACACTGTGTGATCCCATATGCACTAGCAGTTCCCGGCGCTGCTGGGGTATTAATTGATATACGAAGTAGCGCCCTAATGTTATACATTTACATTTACATTTATTTACATTTAGACCACTAATCCGTTTGATTATAAGGCGGACCGAGCCGCGAACGAACTAAAATAATTAAGCCTCCTTCGGTCGAAGAAATCGCGGTAGCCATGACTCTAAACTTTTTACTTCAGTTATATAACCTTATATTTATTCATTCATATACTCAAAGTTTTTCTGATATAACAAAGACCCTTTGTTATAAAGATAATCTTGCATAATCCTAAACTTTAACTGGCAAAGTCTATAAATGATCTATGCGTCACAGTCATTTTATTGGCAAATGTGTAAGCTAGAACACTAATCCGCCTGATTACCCGACCGGACCGATCCGCGAAAAAAATTAATAATTACAATAATTTAAGAGGTAACGTAAACGTATTATACTAATCGCAAGCCATACAAGTTTTGTATTATCACCATTGCGTAACAAATAACACAAATAGGTCCTTTTATTGGTGAGTGTGTAAGCTAGACCACTAATCCGCCTGATTATCTGGCCGGACCGAGCCGCGATCGAACTAAAACAATTAAGCCTCCTTTGGCCAAAGAAATCACATTATTTGGAAAGCTAAAAAAATAACTTGTTAGAGTTTATTCAATACCTGTAATGTCCAATGGATGAATTGATCGCTCTCGTTTGTATATGTATATACACTAGGTAAATTTAAAATCAATCCAGGAATTTGAAATCATAAGCCAGTACCCGAACCCGAACCCGAACCCGGTTTTGTTGAAAACTACAAACCCGAACCCGAAAACCTGAGTTTTACAAACCCGAACTCGAACCCGAACCCGAAAACTCTAGTTTCCCGCTCATTTATGTATGTATATGTATGTGTATATGTATATATAGTTCCCGCTCGCTCGCTCACCCGCTCCGCTCATTTTGTGACGGATTTCAATTTTTTTTCTCTATATTTGATTCTCCTTGACTCTCAAGATTGTGTGAAAATTTCATTACGGTGTAGCAATGCATAAAGGACATACATACATACATACATACATACATACATACATACATACATACATACATACATACATACATACATACATACATACATACAAACATTCATTTATATATATAAATATATATATAATACTTCATGGATCAACCACGTGCGAACGTCTCATGACCTTTACAGACAGAAACAAAATCTCTACTGGAAGATGAAGATTGACGACAGCCGAGGGAGTCCTGGGAGATTATGGCGGACATTATCTGGGGTGCTCGGTCGGGTTCGGAGCAACCCGATTTCGCCAAAAGATCTTACAGCCAATGATTTCTCGAGAGCGTTCAATGATAAGATAAGAGATATCCGCCAGTCTACGTCACATGCTTCCAGTCCACGATTCTACCCCGACTGTTGTTCCTGCGACCTGCTGAGGTTTAAACCTGTGAGTGTTGACGACATTACCCGGCTCATCAAATCTTCACCAAACAAAAATTGTTCCCTGGACCCAATACCGACATGGATGATCAAGCAATACTCTAGTGAACTGGCACCGTTTGTGACATTCCTGGTAAATTCATCGCTAGAGCAGGGACAGTTTCCTCCTGCCCAGAAAAATGCTGTCATCACACCGATCCTGAAGAAGCCGAATCTAGATCCGATCAACACCGGTAACTACCGCCCAATCTCGAATCTGTCCTATCTGTCAAAACTACTGGAACGATGCGTAGCCGCCCAGATAAACATCTACCTCGGTGAAAACAACCTTCTCCCGATGTTTCAGTCGGCGTACAGAAATCAGCACTCCACTGAAACCGCTGTCCTGAAGGTACTGTCTGATATTTACGCTGCGGCTGATTCGGGTCGGATCACGCTACTGGGACTTCTGGACCTCTCCGCTGCTTTCGACACTGTTGACCATCAAATTTTGGTCAACAGGCTCCATTTCTCGTATGGTTTCGGAGACGTCGTCCTCGAATGGTTTCGTTCCTATTTGACTGATCGGTCCCACTGCATCCGCTCCGGAGGTGTTTTGTCCACGCCTACCTCTGTCCTGTGTGGCGTCCCGCAGGGATCCGTTCTGGGCCCGTTGTTGTTTCTTCTCTATTCCGCGGACGTCCTACATATTGCCACGAAACATCGGTTTTCTGTCCATTCTTATGCTGACGACCTGCAGATTTACGATTACTCCCCGCCAGCGTCGTGTTCCGATCTGGTCCCTAGGATGTCTGCATGTATCAGCGAGATTGGCACTTGGATGGCGAGCAATCGCTTGCAACTCAATCCTTCTAAGACCGAAGTGATCTGGTTGGGCTCGCCTGGTCGACTCAGCTTCTGTCCGAAGGGGGATCTGGTCATCGCTGGTGTCTCAGTCAGGCCCTCCACTTATGTTCGTAATCTTGGCGTGATGGTCGACAGTAGCTTGTCTATGGAAGCACACATCTCTCATCTTACTCGTTTATGCTTCTATCTTCTCCGTCAACTGCGCGTCGTCCGCCGTAGCCTCACCATGGACTCCGCCCATTCACTCATTAGAGCACTCGTGCACAGCCGGCTTGATTACTGTAATTGTGTCATGGCCGGACTTAGACAGTTTCAAATCAACAGGCTCCAATCCATTCTCCGAGCAGCCGCTCGTCTTGTTCTTCAGCTGCCCGGCTGGTCTCCCGTATCAGATCTCATGCGGACGCAACTTCACTGGCTTCCTTTCCCGCAGAGAATTCAGTTCAAGTTGGGTCTGATGGTATACAAGTGCCTCCACCACACGGCTCCGGTCTACCTGCAGCAATTGTGTGTACCGATCTCAACGCTTGCTGGTCGGTCCCACCTTCGATCGGCGGCTGCTGGCGACTTGTTCGTTCCATCGTCAAAGACAACGACTCTCGGCAGGCGCGGATTCTCCACTGCTGGTCCAGTTGTTTGGAACAGCCTATCTGCTGACCTGAGGAATCCAGCTTTGGACCTCGGCGGTTTCAGGAAGCTGCTTATTAAGACCGAACTTTATTCTTAAATTTATGATTTGACGCGACGCGCTTTTGTGACTTTTTAAAAAAAGCGCATTATAAATTTACATTTAATAATAATAATAATAATATATATATATATATATATATATATATATGAATATATATATATATATATATATATATATATATATATATATATATATATATATATATATACATATATATATATATATATATATATATATATATATATATATATATATATATATATATATATATATATATATATATATATATATATATATATATATATATATATATTCTTTTAGGCAAACTCGATTGAAAAAAGTGGCGCACTTGGCTGAATCCATTTTATTTTTAATTTTTTCCAATACTCTAAATCGGTTTAAAAATAATTTATTCCCAAACACAAACTCCATAATCTTATAGGCTAATAGATCTATTTCGGCAATTTTTTGCCATCATCAGAGCCGTTTAACTTTTTAAAATAAAATGCAGTGACTAAATGGTAAAAGATACAACTAATTGAAAGGAATTAAAATACAATTTAAATAAAGTTTAAATTCATTATATACAAATGTAACAACATAAAAAATATTTAAATTAAAATAATTATAATAATAACAGTAATAACTAAATAATTAAGATCAGTTAGTAAAGCCTTTAACAACGGAATTACAGTCAACTTCAAGGACGTGACTGGAAGAAGAATCACATACATTATCTATAACCTTTGAAACACAAACGTCTGGTACAAAACATTCATTCAACGAAGAAATACCTGAAGAAACATTGGCACTATTAACATGCATATTTTTAACAGAAGTTGTAAATGAGTTAAAACATTTATTATTATTATTATTATTATTAGTTTTATTACTATTTAGAGAACCAAAAAGTTTAAGAGTTAAATCAAAAGAATACCATTGTTTATTAATTAAAGGCTTACATTTATTAATAGCTAAAGCTTCTTTTAATTTTTACTTAATGGGTTGATTTTCTTTCATTAGTATACTGGTGTTATCAATTAGAAATTTATGTGATGGTTTGATTGAATGTTGTGTTGACATATGTTGGTATATGGCACCACTTTGACAATGCATAGTCAATCTACGAGACAGAGTAGTTCTAGTATGACCAATGTAATTTTCCACCTGACCATGTGGAAACGGACACGAAAATTGGTACACTAGGTTGGTTTGTGCTACAGGGCTAGAAACATTATTTATACTATTTTTAATTAAAAGATTATGAGTTTTTCCATTATTATAATAGATGTGTAACTTGAGTGTATTATCTTTATTTACAATCTTAATATTATCATATACAATGTTTTTCAACACTTTTTCATCTATTTTATAATTATTAGACATCTGATTAGCATAATATAATGGAATTATACAAGAATTTGATGAGTTATTGGTATTAGGTTTTGAAACATGTTTTTTATCAGTAATACGTGACATAAATTTATTTATAGTTGCATCAACAATAGAATTAGAATAATTATTATTTATCAAAAGTTGTTTCACTTGTAGAATTTCATTGTGAAATTCAGACCATGTTTCTGAAAATTTATAGGCCCTATTAATATAATTATTAATAACATTTAGTTTATATCTTTCAGGGCAATCGCTATTATAATTAAGACAATTGCCTGTGTTTGTGGGTTTAGTATAGACCTGGCAAGATAGTTTTGATACATTTCGAGTAACTAAAGTATCCAAAAAAGGAATTTGATGTTTATTATTAGCAAGTTCATAAGTAAATTGTAGTTTAGAATTTTTTACAAATGCATCTCTCAGTTTAAATAGTTCTTCTAAGTTATCAACTGAAACAAATATATCGTCAAAATAACGGCAATACAGAAAAGGTTTGGTGTGATTTTCAAATACACGTGCTTCAAGATCACCCATATAAAAATTAGCGAAAGTCGGGCCCAACGGGGACCCCATAGCTACACCGTCAATTTGTACATATAAGTCTCCATTAGGTGATAAAAAAGGAGATTGCGTTGTACATATATAAAGTAATTCTTTCAAGACTTCAGGGCTGATTTGAGGAGGTTGAATACTAGGATGTGAATAAACACACTTACAAATTATATTTATAGTGTCTATAACAGGTACGTTGGTAAACAAACTTTCAACATCTAAAGACGCAATTATATTAGAACTTCCATTACTATGAATAAGATCAACAAAATCATAAGAAGATTTAAGACTATATTGAGAAGGACAATAAGGAGAAATAATTTTATTAATTTCTTTAGCAACATTATAAGTAACAGCAGGACATTGTGAAATAATAGGTCTTAATGAGTTATCTTTCTTATGTATTTTAACATTACCATAAATATAACCAGGTTTATAGTCACCTATTATTTTAGAAAAATTGTTATCTTCTTTTTAATAAGAGTCGCAATGATCTTATTTAGTTTAGATCTGATCTTAACAGTAGGATCAGCTTTCACTTTTTGAAATTTAGAGCTGTCAGAGAGAATTGTATTGAGTTTGGAAAAATAATTGTCACGATTTAAAATGACGTACGTAGGTGATTTGTCAGCTTAACGGATAATTATCTGAGTATTTTTACGTAGTTGAGAGGCAGCATTCAATAACTTCTTAGGTAAGGTAGACTTAAAATTTGAGCATCTATGTTTATAATATATATATATATAGATTAATCTGTTGCTTGATATACAAAAACTTGTCTATTTATTAATCACTACGCTGATAAAAAATATTTGTGTAATCAGAATTCTACTTTTTACTGTCTTCTAGGTCTCTTGAGTTTAAAAAATGTGAAAAATTGTAATTGATAACAATATCAATCTTATGATTTTTTAAGACAAACATAATAAATAAATGTTATTGCAGAAATTGTAGTATCATCTGACGAAACAGAGGCTTTCAGTGGAATCAATATTGCTATAATGGTGGATATGTCAGTAGCATCGAATACAGCCTCCATCGAAAAATTTTCTTCTATTTTTAAAATATTTCGAGATTATGCCCAGTGGTTGAGTTTTTCTGGATCTCATGTAAAAGTGAGTCACTATTTTTATTTACTGACTTTTGAAAATAGTCTATCTATATTGGCTACTTACCTGTTAATATATAACTATTATTATCAATGCTTTACTTGCTCAGTTTTGTTGCAGTATGACTCGTCATCACAGAAGAGCCTGATGCAACACCTCTTCACAAATTATGCACAACGAATTCATTGTCATTAAAAAATGTTACTAGTTGAAATTAATATTATTTTATTAACTCAGGTCTTGGTTGCATCGGAGCCATTTCTACTAAATGCTCAAATCTTAAGACGAAGGTGTAAAGGATTGCAATCAAGTAATATTGCTGCCTTGTCATTGACGCTAATCAATGTTATTAAATATCAAGTACTAATATTTTATAAATTTCAGTTTATATATATATATATATATATATATATATATATATATATATATATTTATATATACATATATATATATACTATATATATATATATATATATATATATATATATATATATATATATATATATATATATATATATATATATATATATATATATATATATATATATATATATATATATATATATATATACATATATATACTAGCTGACCCAGCGAATGTTGTTTTGCCTTTTAAGTTATTTAATTTTTTTTATTAAAAGTTTAATGTACAAAATTATGACAATTTAAAAAAATCAATCTCGAAGAGCAATCGAGTGTACAATGCCCGGGGTTTTTGAATGTGTTTTTATCGTTCTTCTTTCTTGCTCCCGTTTCCTTCCCCGCTTGCTCTCGCGTTTGCTCTTTCGTTCCCCTTGCTCTTCCGTTCCCGTTTACTCTCCCGTTTCCGTTTGTTTCCCATTTGTATATATATATTCATGTAAAATCACTGGTTTTATGATCAACTTCCTATTTATAAACATTAACGGATTCAGAACATTTATTAGAGACATTAATTATTAATTATTATTAAGAGATTTGAAGGCATAAATAGCCTTAACAAAGCTTCATTTATTATTTTCCAATAAACTGCAAAACCATTCTATTGAGCCCGGTATACGATTTGGTGATATCGTAACATTGGTGTCAGAATTGGGATACAAGAATGGTTTTGAAATCATTGGATGAACTTTGGGCGAGTTAAATGAAAGACGAGCTGGAGAAACGTGGCCTGACCCATACAGGTAAAAAGGACGAACTTATGGAACGCCTCTTAGCCGCGTTAGTGAATGAAGGTTATGGGCCTAACGACGAGGAATGTTTGTTCGATATTGACGAGGAAGCTGTGGTTAAGCGGAGAAAATTGAAAAACAAATTGCTGGAAGAAGAAAGACAACAAGCGAGAGAAAACATGGCAGCACAGGGGAAGACAGGAGAAGGAATGATTCTTGGCCACGAAAACAAAGTAGCAGCAGCCGGTACAACTGTTGAGAGTTTGGTCGCAGGGTTGGCTGAGGGAGTGGTGGAAACGGTTCTGGACCAGCGGGTTGCTGGTGATGTGGGTTGCTGCGGCAAAACCCAATTTGAACTGGAGTCCACCAGCTGTGTCTCAGAGCATGTGACGGATGACGGCCGCACAGACTGCACAAGTCAGGTGGGTCATGATGATGAGCCTGTCAAAGACGGTCATGATAAGGAACCTTGCAAAGATGTTCAAGATGAACTCAGTGGCGTAGCGAGGGGGGGCAGGGGGGGACAGTTGTCCCCGGGCGCAGGGCTGGAGGGGGCGCAATATCAGTGACCAAATTTTTTAAATAATTAAAAAAAAAATTTAAATTTGTTGAGGATCTTTTCAAAAGTTCACAAACTTTTTGAACAAGACGTTCATTTTGACTATTCTTTGTTATTATCATAGATATATATATATTATCATAGATATCTATGGTTATTATATACCATACCAACTATGTTAATGAACTACTAATCAATCATCAAAAAGAAAAGTTGTTTGGATTTTGCATTTCTTTTTTGAAGGAAAACAAATAAACAAAGTGAGTAGCAATGATTATTATTTTCTATTTATTAATATTGTATCTTATATAAAAAGTTTTCTTAATTCCAGATATGTTTGAAAAAAGGCCTAGTGGAGCTCAGCGAAGAAAAAGAAAGGCAGATGAAATAAGAGAAGCTAGTAAGTCCAGCAAACTACTGGAATGTTTTTTGAAGAAGGCAAAGTCAACACCAGAAGAAAGCCAACAGTCTCAGGATACTGATGTTGATGAATTCAATGATCAACCAAGTGTACAGCAGAATCAACAAAACATAGAGAACAGTAGTAGTTTATCAACTTCAACACTAAAATAATCATTCCAATTCTATGTAACAAATTTGAAAAAATAAGTTTATCAAACAGACTAAACCAAAAGTAGAATCAGGCGACGGAGAAGGATGCCTGGAGAACTTGCCCGAGATGCAGGACTTTCGGCAGAAGAAGAAATTGTTCGGATCATGAAGAGCATTTTAGATCGACTTCAACAGGAGATGACAACAAGGTTTACTCGTCTCAAAGATCTGAACTTCAAATTCGGATTCTTACTTGATGTAGACAAACTTTTGAATGACAAAGATCTTGACAGTCTCCGTCATCATTGTATTGAATTTGGAAATTTTTATGACTCGGATGTTGAAGGAATTGAGTTATTAAATGAAGTATGTGACTGCAGAATGCTCCTTGAGACCCGCCAGGATACTGCACCAAAGACTCCTACAGAACTCTTGTCGTTCATTGTTAGTTACGGAGAAGATGTTTTTCCAAATTTGCGTGTTGCTCTACAAATCCTTCTTACCATAGCTGTCTCGATTGCCAGCTGTGAGCGATCCTTCAGTAAATTAAAAATAATTCTTTCCTACCTTCGAGCATCCATGGGACAAGATAGACTTAGCGATCTGGCCCTAATGAGTGTGGAGAGGGAAGTTCTTGAACAGATTGATTTTGATGATATAATTAACCAGTTTGCTGCAGTAAAAGCAAGAAAAATAAATTTTGTTTAAAACTCAGCTCAATATGCATATAGAAATTTAAATACACTGAAATGCATGTATATAGGCGCCAGAGACTGTAGTCTACATGCAAATACTGAGTACGACAGTTATTATATTTTATGTAGTTCGACAGATTTTATGTAGGGGGGCGCAGATTTTGTGTTTTGTCCCCGGGCGCAGAAGACCCTAGCTACGCCACTGGATGAACTATGCAAAGATGGTGATGACGAGCCTGGCAAAGATGGTGACAATGATACAGTCGGTTTGACGTCGAAAACAAAACTAAAGAAGATGAGAAGAATGTTGAAAACAAAATGCAAAACGATGAAGATGAAAGTGTCGATGATTATTATAATAATGGCAATAACAACTATGGCTCTTACCCATACAGCGACGGTTCTGAAACGGAAGCCTCCATAACAGAGGACGGCACCGAATATTCAGGGTAAGATTTTAGTGACGAATCTGACTCGGATGAAGCAACCGAGGATTTAGAAACTCCAATGGAGAAATACGTCAAAGTTAACGAAAGAGCCGAGCTGGAATGTGAAAAGAAAACGTTCGTTTGTAGCTTGGAAGAAAACAAACATGACGGCGATGAACTTCTCCAAAACAACAATAGCAATGCAGCAAGCAAAAAATCTGAAAAAGATGAGCCAAGATTCGGCCAGGCTCGACTACGTTCTGATCAACAAGCGTTTTCGATCGACGCTCAACGATGTTCGAACAATGCGTGGCCCTGATTGCGATCTGATCACTACCTCGTGCGGACCAAAATACAATTTCGACTCCAAAAAGCAAAGAAGAAGATCCCGGAGGCTGTAAAGAAAAACTGGACGTGCCTACGCGATTCGGCAGTTCGACACGAATTCCAGCTTGCTTTATCGAACAAGTTTGAGATCCTCAATACATTGGACGATGTCAACGATGAAAAAAAACAAATAACCAAATTCGTCATAGAATGGGCGGGGCCGTTATGTCCGCCGATCCGTCGACGAACGCAGCCATGGATTTCGTATGAGTTTCTGGATTTGGTAGCAGAGCGAAAAAGAATCAAGCACGTCGATTTCGAACAATACCGGCGACTTAATCAAGAGGTAAGGCGGAAAATGAAGATCGAGCGAGAGGCGTATTGGAACGATGTTACAGCCGAAATGGAAGAAGCCGCGTCACGACATGAATATCGAACATTGTATCAGACACTACAACGTTTAGGCGGAAAAACGAAATCGATCAACGATAACATCAGGAAAACGGATAGAAAGTTTGTTAGTTCGTCCTCCGATCGATTACAGAGGTGGCGGGAATTCTTCCACGAGTTATACAACCACGATCCGCCTGCCGGACCAGCCGCGGACCCGCCACAAATCGATCAACCGCAGATCCCATTTCCCGTCGACGTACCAACAATCGCCGAAGTGAAAGTGGCCGTCAAATCGCTCAAGAACGGAAAAGTGCCGGGCATCGATCAAATTACAGCCGAGATGATCAAAGCTGGTGGTGACATTCTATTGCAACGTCTACATGTCCTATTGACATGCATTTGGGACACGGAGTGCGTGTAAGATGAAGATGATTCATCTTACGTATTTTCGTGATATTTGTGTATTTTTATTTTATTATGTGTGCATTTTTATAATGATTGGATATGTTGAAACAATAAGTCATTTATGTATATATGTATGTGTATATGTATGTATATATATATATATATATATATATATATATATATATATATATATATATATATATATATATATATATGTATATATATATATGTTTTTCCGGTTATGTGAAGTTACCAGTAGAAATATAATTTTGTGTATGTATTTTTTGGAATTTGGACAGGGTGTTGAAGTTGAGTGTTCGAGAGAGAATAAAAGTTTGTAAAAGACGTGCTGCAAAGACAATTTGAATTATCAAGAGATTAGTAAGAATAACAGGAGATTCTGCGAAGTGAGATAATTTGTGAAACCTGCATCTTTTAGTAAATATCCGATAGAAGCAGTAATAACCAGAAATAGAATTCGGGAAATCTTGTCCTATAAATAACTTCAAATTACAACGTTACGAATCGCTACTGAGCCAACTCGTTCAACGTTTACAGTGCGTATCATCAGCGTGGAAGAAAGCGATCGTCGTTCCCATTTTGAAAAAAGGAGACAAGACCTACCGCGGCATTAGTCTCCTTTCAATCATTGGGAAAGTATTTACGAAGATCATTCAGTCACGACTACAAAAACATTGTGAACAATCGTGCCGTGAGGAACAGGCCGGATTTCAACCGAATCGTGGATGCATAGATCAAACCTCACTACGCCAACTCGTAGAAGAAGGGATTCGATGTGGCCGGCGGACTGTTGTTGTCTTCATCGACTTCAAATCGGCTTTCGACTGCATCCATTGGCCATCATTGTGGACGGCATTGGAAAGAGAAAACATACCACCGAAAGTCATCCGTTTGTTACAAGCGTCGTATAGTGGTTCGACCAGCTGCATCCGAATTCAAAACGACCTATCTGACGAGTTTACCATTCAAACCGGTTTCCGGCAGGGAGACGTCGCCTCTCCGCTGTTATTTAACGTCGTGATCGATGCGATCATGAGGAAATCTTTCGAAGGAAGGCGTGGTGTTCAATTTTTTTTTTTTTTTTTTTTTTTTTTTTTTATGATAGTTTATAGTCCTCTACACTAAGTGTTTTAAGACTGAATTGGCTGTATGTAGGAAGTGTATAAGTACTTCCTGTCGTGGATCAAAATTTGTTCCTTTTAACTGTCCCTCCTCCTTTATCCAGGCTTGGGACTGGCTCGCAATTAGCGAGGCGGAGTTGTGGTGTTCAATACGACAAAAACAACTTTATCACTGTTCGCGGACGATAGCGCCGTATTCGCCGACACCGACGTAGAAGCTACAGATTGCCTATACGACATCGCCGATATTGCCAAATCATACGGCCTAAAGATCAACGCCGAGAAGACCAAGGTATTAACAACAGACGGGTCGCCAGCTCATGTCCACCTAAATGATGTCCA
>OZ022246.1:12109319-12171819 GCA_963978895.1 Erpobdella octoculata
CAAATATAAAAAAAAAATTTGGTTTTTTTTGTAAAGGTTGTCCATTAAGCGGGAAGGAATTCCCTTCGGACGAACCTTTTGGGCACCTTATTTCTTTCTCAACCAATCGATTTTTTTTTCTTTTTCTGAAATTTTGGTTCTATATTTTTTCTTGTCGTTTTGGTTATTTTCTTTTGTTTACGTTTAATACTTATGTTGGTGCTCAATAAATGAAATGAAATAAATAAATGAAATAAAAAAAAAAAAAAAATTTGAAATCCGTCACAAAATGAGCGGAGCGGAGCGGGTGAGCGAGCGGGAACTATATATATATGTATGTGCGTATGTATGTGTGTATGTATGTGTGTGTTTTAACTCTTTGCGAGCTTTCGTCGCCGAAGGTCTTCAGAAGAAGAACCTCTCATTTTTAGCGTTTCGGCCCTTAAACTTCTTGACGCTTTTAAGAGAGAGGTGGGCCCACGTCCGTTGATCAGGCGGACGCCCTTCGGCGAGAAAAATTTCCAAATTCCTAACTTGAAACACGAAAATTCAAAGTTCAGCAGAAAACTGTTCGAAACAAGACTTGAAATCGCCGGAACGATTATCGCCCAATGTAAACAAGGCTAAACCATTTCGTGTGCATCTTGTAGCGCTTTCTTTTTTCTATTAGCGAAAATCTGGGAGATCTCCTTGATGGCTCGAGTTTTTTCTCGGTTTGAAAAACCAAGAGCTTTCAGCAGTTTTAACATTGAGCTGCTAACCAACCCTCGAACGCCAACCTCGACTGCAAAAATTTCAGTCCTGAACCCTTTGGCATTCAAATCACATGCTAAATCCCTATATCTCTCCTCTTTGAAAATATTGCTAGATTCCATGTTACTTTCCCATGGCACAGAGAGTTCAATCAGGAACATTGTCTTGGCCAAGTCGGAATATACAATTATATCCGGCTTTAAGCCGCTAGATCTCACGGCTTCTGGAAATTTTCTTTCGCCATCCAAATCAGCTGAAACCGACCAATCGTCGGCAGCACCCATCACACATTCAAAGTCTCTTGTAGATCTGAACCTGTGGAACTTCAGATTGCCTTCTCTCAAAAAGTAGATTTTCCTTTTCTGCTGTATTCCTCTTGTCTTTGCTTTCTTACACGCTTCTTTGACGAAGTCAAGCAATTTTCGGAGTACTTGGTTATGACGCCAAGTGTACCTCCCGTGTGAAAGTGAAAACGAACAACAGGAAAGAACGTGAATGAGAGTCTCCGATTGCCCACATAACATGCACGAATCATCGTCTTTCAACTTCCATCTTCGAAGATTGCTGGATGACGGCAGTTGATCATAAACAGATCTAATCAAAAAAGACAAACGTAGTGGTGTGTATTGCCAAATGTCTTTCCAAGAAAGTGAACGCTGAACAGCATTTTCCCATGTCGTCCAGTCTCCTTGTTGAGATAACTGAACAAACTTAATCATTCTCTGGGACTCGATAGCTTTCTTTCTTTCCTGAATGACCAGACTTGTTCGTTCACTGGTGCTGGCTTTTGACCACCAAATTCGATGGGTTGACCCGAGACCCCGTTTGTCCTGTTGAACTGCCCCAACTCTTTCTGTCCAACGTAAAGAGGCTTCAGCTTCTGTGATCTCCTTTCTGGCTAACCATTTCTTTCCGGACTTTACAAGAGGTCCCATATCCACAATTCTTTGATCCGAAGAGTTATCCAGCATTAGTTGCGTACGGATCTTGTTTATCTTAAACTCCCCAACCAAAGACTTCAGTGGCAACCTCAGTTTGGCAGTCCTGCTGTACAAAGCTACCGAAAAAAATCCCGGAGGCAGACCCAACCATTTCCTTGTAAATTTATTCATCTTCCTTTCTAGCTTTTCTACCAATGGTAAGCTCATCTCATACATTGATAGAGGCCAAATATGTATGTATGTATGTATGTATGTATGTATGTATGTATGTGTATGTGCATGTATGAGTGTCTGTGTGTTTATGTATGTACTAGCGGAGATACCCGGCGTTGCCCGGGTGTTTTAGAGGTTTTTCTAATGTTTGTCTTTTTCTCTCCCGTTTCCTTTCCCACCTGTTTTCCCACTCCTGTTCGCTTTCCCGTTTTCGGTCGTTTTCCCGCTGCCGGTCGCTTTCCCGCTCCCGGTCGCTTTCCCGTTCCCGCTCACGTTTGCTCTCCCATTCCCGCTCACGCTTGCTTTTCCGTTCCCGCTCGCTGTCCGTTTTGGGTCGCTTTCCCGTTTCTATAATAGACAAACTAACCCACAAACATTCATATATATATATAGTCTTCGCAAATCTATTTAACGTTTTATAGGCTAACAGAAGTTATGAAAGAATGGAAAAGAGAAAATGAGCGTGAACGGGAACGGGAGAGCAACCGTGACCGGGAATGGGAGAGCAAGCATGACCGGGAACGGGAGATCAAGCGTGAGCGGGAACGGGAAAGCGACCGGGAACGGGAAAGCGACCGGGGAACGGGAAAGCGACCGGGAACGGGAAATCGACCGGGAACGGGAAAGCGACCGGGAACGCGGAAAGCGACCGGGAACGCGGAAAGCGACTGGAATCGGGAGAGCAAGCCTGGAAGGAAACGCGAGCATGAGAGAAAATCGATAACAAAACTTCTGAGCGGGAAAGCGGCCGGGAGCTGGAAAAAGACCGAGAGCGGAAAAGCGACCGGGAACGCGACGAAAACGGGAAAGTGGAGAAGGAAACGGGAGCGAGAGAGACAAACATTAGAAAAACCTCTAAAAACCCCGGGCAACGCCGGGTAACCCCGCTAGTATATATATATATATATATATATATATATATATATATATATATATATATATATATATATATATATATATATATATATATATATATATATATATATATATATATAAAAGAACATGTCCTGACTGACAGATGACTGACTGATAATCAACGCCGAGCTCAAACGCCTCATCCTAGGAACGTGATATTTGGAACTTATATTACTTTTATAGCGTAAACATCCGCTAAGAAAGGATTTTTGAAAATTTTGCTCCTGAGGGGAAAAAACTGGAAAACAAACTTTTTTCTAAAAGTTTTTTCTAAAAAATTTTTCTGAAATTTGGTATATAGATTCTTTTTGAAAAATAAAAAGATACGTGTTTCACCATTTTTTGAAAATTCGGTTTCCCGGACCTCAAATGTGGGTTGGAAAATTGGGTTATTTGGTTTTTAAAGTAGCTTCTACTCAAAAACTGTTAATGCTACAGGAGTAAAAATTAGTATTTAGTTTCTACTCCAAAAATAATGAAATACGTGTTTTAGCATTTTTTGAAAATTTGGTTTCCAGGACTTCAAATGTGGGGTGGAAAATAGGGCTAATTGTCTTTTATAGTAACTGCTACTCAAAAACAGTAAATACCACAGATGTAAAAATTATTATTTAGTTTCTTTTCTAAAAATAAAGATATACGTGTTTCACCATTTTTTACAAATTTGGTTTCCCGGACCTCAAATGTGGGTTGGAAAATTGGGTTATTTGGTTTTTAAAGTAGCTTCTACTCAAAAACTGTTAAAGCTACAAAAGTAAAATTTAGTATTAAGTTTCTACTCTAAAAATAATGATATACGGGTTTCACAATTTTTTGAAAATTTGGTTTCCAGGACTTCAAATGTGGGGTGGAAAATAGGGTTATTTGGTTTTTAAAGTAACTGCTACTCAACAACTGTAATTGCCACAGATGTAAAAATTAATACTTAGTGTCTACTCAAAAAAAAAGATATACGTGTTTCATCATTTTTTGGGTTATTTGGTTTTTAAAGTAGCTGCTACTCAAAAACTGTTAATGCTACAGAAGTAAAAATTAGTATTTAGTTTCTACTCCAAAAATAATGAAATACGTGTTTGAGCATTTTTTGAAAATTTGGTTTCCAGGACCTCAAATGTGGGGTGGAAATAAGGGTTATTTGATTTCAAAATAACTGCTACTCACAAACTGTAAGTGCTACAAATGTAAAAATTAGTATTTTGAAGTTTTGTGCCGGTTAAAAGTAGCTACGTCCAGTTTATCATCGGCCGGGCCAAGCCGTTATTTTAGAGTCTTGACACGGGCCAGGCCAAACCTTAAATCAAAGTGGGACGGGCCGAGGCTTTTCACTAAGTATATAGATATTTTAGTGATTTTAGGGTCTTCAGTTTGGCCGGGCCAAACCTGAGGTCAAGGTGGGACGGGCCGAAGTTTTTCATCAAGTATATAGAACGTCTAGGCCTGTAAAAATGGGCCGGGCCTAATTCAGACGGGCTGTGCCGGGCCAGGAGTTTGGGTTTTTAAAACGGGCTGGGCTAATTTGTCGACGGGCCGAGCCGAGACCTAAAAAAATGATCTCTACTATGGATGCACGGTTCAAACTCTCTAATTTCATGCGAGCGAAGCCGCTACGGGCACTGCTAGTATATATATATACACACATAATTTGTGGAATTTCAACTTGTACCAGGTAGCTAAGAAGATGGATGCTTCTCCGGACAGAATAAAAAATCTTATTGTTTGGGGTGAAGAATCTTCAGGATTTGCGTTTGATCTGAGTCGATGCTCATTTAAGGTGCTAGCAAATGTTTCTGATGTAAAATTATTATAATTAAAATTTATCTAAAAAAATAAATATTTCGATAACGGGACAATACTTATGCATAAAAATTTTCAGTATATTTGTTTCTCTTAGTTTAATCTTGTAATCCTTCAAAAACTTCATCCTAAAACAAAATGTTTTAAAATCCTTGATAACTTTGCTGCTTTGTATGGGACTGCTAGAAGCGAATTTAAGAATTTGGAGCCCATAGGCTAAAGTTTCGGTGGTACCCCCAGCTCCTCTTCCCCGGGCCCCTAGTGACTAACTGTTTCCATGGACCCCGTTCATGCAAATTTGATATAAAAATTTAATTGACCAATTATAGTTGGATAGCCCACAAATATAATAATGCTATGTAATTGAATACTTAAGAGTTCTGTTCAAGTTTTCCATAATTTTTCATTAATGGTAATTCCATATGTAGTAAAGTAACAACAAACATAATTATTATTGATTAATTATATTTGATTTTAGGGGTCTATATGAAGTTGTATCAAAAACTGCAACATTCAATTATAACAAAATCATAAGTTCTTTTTAGCTTTGATAGCAGCAAAATCATCAATAATGTCTTCTTAATCTATGTACTTTACTATTTCACCATTATGGTCAAAACTGCAAAAGCATTGAGTTTTTCTTGTCCCCTTATTGACTTAAGATAATTCTTGACTCTTGTTAGAGTAGAAAATGATTGTTCACCCGACAAGTTGGTGTACAAAGAAATATTCAAATAGCAATGTCAACGTTTGGATATATGTCCTGAAGAGACTTTGATCTTATGATTTCATATGCTCAATAGTCAAACAATTTAGATTAAATTAAATATTAAATTTATATTATTGCTTTACCAAAAGGAGAATCAAAACACAGAATTCAAGTGAATGAAATGGTACAAAAATCAAATGCAAAAAACTAAAGCTTTAGAAACCAGGACCAAGGGGGTGCCATAAGAAACAAAATAAAGTGATAAAAAACTAAAGCTTTAGATTAATTTACTTTTTTTACTTTCCTTCTTTTTCTTTCTTTTTTGTTTTTTTGTTTTTCTTTTGTGGCGCCCCTGGCCTCGTGGCGCCCATAGGCTGCAGCCTATGTAGCCTATGCCTAAATCCACCCCTGGCGACTGCAGGCGAAATTGGCTCATGAGGCGAAATTGTCAGTAGGTAAAATAGCAGACATGATCTAACCAAAAATGTGTACTTTCTAATGAAATAGAAAGATGATTAAATTAAATTTAATTACACAATGTAATTTTATTTTTGAACCATTCTATCAACCCAGTAGCGGATCTAGAAATTTCGTAATGGGCCCGAATTTTTTTCCAGTTTTTTTTAATTTTGATTGCTGTCGTTATAAAGTCCGCTGTAAGATATCTTGAATTTTTTATTTAGTAAAACCAACAAAATGAATTGAAATTAAACTTTTAATCTGTTTTTTAATCACTTTTTTCTGTATTTTTTCTCTCTGGAGCAATATCAACACAAAACACCTCTTTTTACACACTTTTACTTTACCTGACTTCTCTGTCTGTCTATATGTCTATCTGTCTGTCGTTAAATTTTGCAATCAATTTTAAACTAACTTCCGGATGAGCTAGAGATTCCAAAATTTAAATATATCTCCGAACTATTTAATAATGCCTTCTATCAAATTTTTGGATCGATTGGACAAAATTTAAATAAATTATTATTTGTGATATTTTCGTCAAACTATTTATTGTCTATGCTAATATGCTCGTAGCTTATGTAACAGAATGTGGCCTACACAATCGATTATATAAAAGCGTGTTTTTAAAAAACTTTGTTTTTTTATTCACTTTTTCACCATAGAGTTAGGTCATCAGACAGTTAAAAGCTAAAATTAAGTGAACCATGCAAAACGTTTGCAATTAGGCGGCTACTAACTGTTTGTAATTTTTTGATGATAATAAGTCTATAAAATAAAAAAACCTTGACCACATTCTTTTAAATACTTGATATGTGAAATATGTGTAAATTGAAAATATAAGAAACTTTAGAATCAATTTGGAAAAAACTAAGTTTTTATTATAATTTTTTACTTTAAAAAATTAAATATCGCTTTCATTATATAAACTAAAAACTGGTGGCTCATTTCTTTACAGAAAAGTTCAAACCTCTGAATCTTCAACTTTACACTTCTTAAGCCAATTTTGGGACCTCATTTCTATTTCTTGGGGGCCCAAAACTACGTCAGGGGCTCACTGAAAAGTCAGAAGGAGAATACCCTCTCTGCTCCTTACAAATTAACGTCCCTGAACTTACAGCTTTTATTCATATTACAAATGATTACTGTTTAAGGAACTTGTGTTGAGCCGTCTAAATTAACTTATTTAGAAAAAGGAAGGTGTCATTTTCAACTTTTTTGCTGGACCTGCTCGTGAAAGTCTAAATGTTTTTTAGATATTATTTGAATTATATTTCGTATTGAATTGGTTTGAAAAAGGCCCGAAATTCTTAAATATCTGCCAATTATCACAACTATTAATGGTCGAGAGGTGAATTTAGTAAAGATAAAGCCTCGGGATACAGAGACAAAAACATTAAGCTAAAAAGTACAATTTTTTTATTTTTTGAAAACTCTAAGGGGGAGCCTGGGCCCCCCGGTCCCCTAGATCCGCCACTGCATTAACCAGCTAGGGAAGGCGGACGATTTTCCAAAACATGCATAACCTTCGAAACTTATGCTTGTAGCGTTGGATTCTACTTTGTTGTGCAAAATCACGGAAGTAGTAAAAATGTTGGGACTCGGTCTGAACCGTTCCTCCTGTTTGGAAGTTAAGACGTCATATGATCTTGTGTACTCACTCCACCAAAAACGTCAATCAAGAGACCTCATTCTTATTGAAAAAGATATTTTTTGTTAAATGAGATGAGTGATAAGTCTTTTCCGATTGACCGAAACGATCCTATGATCAATACTACTGCTAAAAAATCATTCTCAGCTCTAAAATGTCTGATGACTTAACTCCACATCACGATGGAAAAAATACTAAGTTGACATTGCTACAAAGAAAAAACTCAGAAAAATACACTCACAGAGGAAAAGAAAGAAAGCTTTTGTAAAGTTATCTTTTATTCTTGGATGTACAATGTGCGTACAGCGTATGAAGAAAAAGGTAAAGGGGATCATGGGCATCATTTTAGCAAATCCTTGGAAGGGCAAAACATTGAGAAAACCTTGGAAGAGGCAAACATTTTAAAGACCCAAACATTACAAATATTTTTCCTAATAAATCTTTTGTTTTCCCTCCATAAATAGCTGATGACTGGGATGTAGCCAAAGGTACTTTTCTAAACATTTTCTTAAAGCCCATGCACTTCTGTTTTTTTGGCATTTTTTAATTCTTTATATTAACTTCATCACCGGTCTTGCTTGCTTATTTGCTTGATTGTTTGCTTTCTTGCTTGAATGTTTTAAACCCTAAAAGTGAAAATTAACTAACTTCCCGTCATCCAATCGAGCTGAAATTTGAAATACACGCCGCTCTTCATAACAATTCATTCTTTTAAGTTTAAAAATTGTTTATCTCTCGTTCCGCACTCTGCCGTTGTCGTTCCCGTCCGCTCTCTCATTCTCCTCGCTCCTCCGTTCCCACTCACTTTTCCAATTCCCTCTATCTCCCGGGAGAGAAAGCGGGAACGGAAGAAAGAGGCGTGTTTTTTTATTTAAAAATAATCTAAAACTCACCTAAGAAAGACAAATTTTAAAAATTTTTATTGGCGTAATACACGGACCCCCGCATAAAAGAAAAGGGGAAGAAGCAGAAAAATGGTCCCTTTATACTTAACATAAATCGCCGCCCCTGTTTTTCGGGAATATTTCGCAGAGGTTTCTGCACTACATTAACGAAGAAGTTAATTGAAAACTCAATCATGATATAGATATACACAAATATATGTTTCAGACTGGTGATTCGTGGAAGCTTCTTGCAGCTGCTCTCGGCAATGAGCACTGGATCAAAAACCACTTGCCTGAGGTAACGATTATTTTACAACATATAAATCAATTAAAAGAACATAGTTTGAAGTAGTGATGTAAAATTTCCAAAAAATTTTCGGTCTAAAAGTTTTTGGAAATCATTTAGTCGAAACGTTTTTTGGAATTTTCCGGATAGATCCCGAAAATTTTCTTGAAAAATATCTGAAAAATTTTAAGTATGAAAAAATTGGATTGCGAATCATTTCAATTTTACCATGCTTTCAAATCAAGCTTCTAGATGTTTGAATTTAAAAAAAATGGTGAATAAGATATGGTGAAAAAGTGTAAGCCTATATTGTGTAGGGTAATTTTGCAACTAGGTGGCCATTATTAGCCACCCAGTGGTTTTGAATCAAAAGACTGTTTTGTTTCGATATCTTTTTAACTTTTATGCGTTCTTCCAATTTACTCATTATATTCGCTCAACCTCACTAACTCAGTCTGGAATGCAGTAGCCAGGGCCGTCTTTAACCTATTGGAGGCCCTGGGCATATTAGGATAATGGGCCCCTATGATTTTGACAGAACACTATTTTGTAGCAAAGAAAGTAGATAAACAAGGTTAAATATTTATTTTTATTAACAATCACATGAAACGAAAAGATAAATGTAATATAGTCCACAAAAGTAACTCTTTTAGCATTTACAGGCTAGTGCTTAAAAATCTTTATTATTTAAAGAGGAACCCTTCTAGATTTCAGATGGGCAAAATCGTTAATCACTTCAAAATCTATGCTTTTTAGCACATCAGATTCTATGGACATCAGCGACAAACTGGTTAATCTCTCTTGAACCATTGTACTTCTCAATTCATTTTTAATTCTTTTCAATGAGGAGAAGGAGCGTTCCCCCACTGCAGTTAGTTACCATCATGCTATAAAGATTCTAAATACGATTTTTACATTTGGAAATGTATCTTCAATTTTCTTTTCTTTCTTTATATTTGATCTGAGGGGGCCCCTATCGATCGCGGGGCCCTGGGCACTTGCTCAGTGTGCCCACCCATTGGGAAAGAGGGGCCTTGCAGTCGCGCACCAAGTGTGGGGGTTTCTGGAATCAAACAAATTATTTGTGATGTTGTAAAGATTAGTAAATGCAGCGAAGGTTGGTTTGATTTAATCCTCAACGCGTTCTCTTAAAATTCAACAAAAACGTTAGGGTGGAAGTAATACCCCTTTACCATATAAAGATTTTGTGTTGTGTTATATAAATTCATAACTATTAAGACTTTGATCTAGCTCAATAGGCGTTCCAAAAAATCTTACCTAGGTAATTAGTATTTGTTAATCCGCGTAATTAAGAGGTGCACCGGCGGCGCGCGCCCCCCGTTCCACCTTCCAATAAAAACTTTTTTAATTATATGTACAATACTTGGATATAACTTTACGCATCTTTTCTATTGACATATAAAATTGTTCGTATAAGCGGGAAGGTCGCATATCGCATTTTCTTCAGAAAAACATAAAATTTAAGAAAGAGTAATCAGAGGTTTTTCCAATTAGTGGTTCGTACGTATCTCGTGTTCTAGGGTTTTTGGCAACGGGGAACAAAGTCTAACAAATGCGCATCTAGAAACTCCCATCTGTAAAAGTTTCCTCTACAAATAACTGATGACCGGAGGATGGAGTCGCAGGTACTTTTCACAAATTTTCCGAAAACATCATGCACTTTTGTCTGCAACAATAGCTGATAACCGGGTCGTAGGTACTTTTCAAAAATGTTGACGCCCGTTTCGAAAAGCTTTTGGTGCTCCTTCCAAAAGACGCCCGGAACACGCGCTGTAGCGTAGCTATGGTTTTTGTCGCCCGGATCAAACTCTAAAGAATGAGCCCCTAGAAAAATTACATCTGTCAACTTTTCCTGCAAAAATAGATGACGGCCCGGGGAAGGGGTAGTCGTCGAAACTTTTTTCCAAAATTTTCAAAAACCTTATACATTTTCGTCTCTACTGATATTGCGTCCCCCTAGCCACAGGCGCCCGTGGCGACTTCCCCCTCGATAAACCACTAGACACGTGTTTCTCCTGCCCCTAGGTACGCTTCTGAAAAATGTTAGTAAAATTACAATGCATACTTTCTTTGTGAAAATGCACGGCCCCCTTGTTCTCAGAATTCCGTATCTGCCCCTGTAATCATAATAATCTTTCTCAATACGGAAAATAACTAAAATGTTCTAGCAACGCTATATTAATATATATATATATATATATATATATATATATATATATATATATATATGCATTAGACACATTCCATATTTATATTTAATTGGCAGCTGGTTGCACAGAGAATGTGCAGATTGACGGAAGATGACGCCACTGGATTCTATGCAATCTCAAAAGCCATATGCGAACAAATGCGTGATTGGTGGATAGGTTTGGAAGACGAGGTAAGATAATGTTAATTGATAAATTATTATCATACAATCTACTTACATAGTTTCCAATGTCTGTTTGCATGCATGTATATATTTAGTATGTATGTATGTGTGTGTATTTATGTATGTATGTGTGTGTGTATGTATGTATGTATGTATGTATGTATGTATGTATGTATGTATGTATGTATGTATGTATGTATGTATGTATGTATGTATGTATGTATGTATGTATGTATGTATGTATGTATGTATGTATGTATGTATGTATGTATGTATGTATGTATGTATGTATGTATGTATGTATGTATGTATGTATGTATGTATGTATGTATGTATGTATGTATGTATGTATGTATGTATGTATGTATGTATGTATGTATGTATGTATGTATGTATGTATGTATGTATGTATGTATGTATGTATGTATGTATGTATGTATGTATGTATGTATGTATGTATGTATGTATGTATGTATGTATGTATGTATGTATGTATGTATGTATGTATGTATGTATGTATGTATGTATGTATGTATGTATGTATGTATGTATGTATGTATGCCTGACAGCTAGAGGCAACGATCCAAACGATCGAAACGCTCCAAAACAGGTTTGCACAACCTTTGGGACGTGCGGGACCAGTGTGAGACCATTATCAAGTAGAAGGCCAAGGTTGCGTACTATGCCAGCTGGTTGTATGAGGTCGCCACCGACGTCGAGGGGAGAGTCGTCGAATTTATCTATCCGTCGACAAGAGGAAAGTCAGATTAACTCTGTCTTGGATCGATTAAATTGTAGCCGATTAGACTTCATCCAGTCGCCAACCTCGGTGATACACTCCGTCAACGCACTGCGGAGCGCATGTTGCTGACGGCAGATGGTTGACAGAAACCATATATCTGTGAATCGTCGGCGTACAGATGATGGAAAAGATCGTATTTCTGGATGATTTTGGTAATGTCGGCAGAGTACAGTATGAAGAGGATGGTGTCACGACAAAACGTTCACAGACAAAATGTTCAACAACAAAATGTTCCCGACAAAACGTTCACGACACAACGTTCACGACAAAATGTTCACGACAAAATGAACACCGACAAAACGTTCACAGACAAAATGTTCACAGACAAAATGTTCAACGACAAAATGTTCACGACAAAACGTTCACGACAAGACGTTCACGAAAAATGTTCACGCACAAAATGTTCACAGACAAAATGTTCACGCACAAAATGTTTACAGACAAAATGTTCAACGACAAAATGTTCACGACAAAACGTTCACGACACAACGTTCACGACAAAATGTTCACGATTGCAACTTTTAATTTTAGTTTAGTTTTTAAATGATCAAATATTTTGTGTTTCACGAAATGAGCACAAATAGAACGTTAACAATAGCAAATGCAATGCTAATTTCCTCTTTGATAGCCCTAACTCAAATGGCAACCAGATGAGTATGGATCGGAGTACTGTAAACTGTTTCTGTAAGAAGAAAAGAAAATGACAGATGAGATGAGATAGCTGTAATAGGAAAATACAATTGGTTACGAATTTGAGATCGTTTGAATCCTCAATTTCAAATAAGCAAACGACGTAAAGAAGGCTTGATGGCTGTATTCTAAAGATTAAAAAGTTAAGGGTAAGGGTATCCAAGAGAATATTAACCAACCCGCATTAACTAGTTAATAAATGGAACGATGATAAAAAGGGTCGAAATATGAAATCTTTATATACTCCGATCGAAAAGAAAAAGAAATTCAATTAGTTATTAATTGAGATTTATTTGAGGTTTCAATTTTAATTAAGTGAACGACAGAAATAAACTTTGATCGTTGTAGCCTACCGATTAAGAAGTTGTCGGCAGTTGTCGGCTTCCAAGAGCAATATAGCCGGCTTTAATTACCTAATTAACGTAGCGATGACTTGGGTAAAGACTCAATAAGCAGCAAATTGAAGATCATTTGATGTTTCAATTTTAATTAAGTGAACGACAGAAATAAGTCTCGATCGATATTTTTTGCTTTTTGCATGTTTGGTTTTACGGTTAACTTAAAATAAATGTTTGATAAGTTTATTGTTGCTAATATGTATTAGTTTCATGCTGTCATACACACATACTCTGCTTAGGTAAATAAATTAGTAAATAGAAACACCACAAAAATGACTTAATAATTAGTTTGCAAGCGATCTTGACATAATAAAACAAAATGTGTATTTTTCAGTGTGAACATTTTGTCGTGAACGTTGTGTCGTGAACGTTTTGTCGTGAACATTTTGTCGTTGAACATTTTGTCTGTGAGCATTTTGTCTGTGAACATTTTGTGCGTGAACATTTTTCGTGAACGTTTTGTCGTGAACGTTTTGTCGTGAACATTTTGTCGTTGAACATTTTGTCTGTGAACGTTTTGTCGGTGTTCATTTTGTCGTGAACGTTGTGTCGTGAACGTTTTGTCGGGAACATTTTGTCGTTGAACATTTTGTCTGTGAACGTTTTGTCGTGGAACCGAAGAGGATAAGGCCAAGGACGGAGCCTTGCGGAACCCTACAGTGTAGTGGACACACAACGGAGTGCCGCACTTGTTGTCACCTCTCCAGAAGGTACGACGCAAACCATTCCAGCGCCGTGGATGTAACACCAAAAGAAGTATTTAACCGTTGAAGTAAAATTCCATGATCGACCGTGTCTAGGTATGTATGTGTGTGTGTATGTTATGTACATATGTATGTTGTGGCATCATTTAATTTGAAATCCACAGGTTTTGTTATAAAATAGATTTCGTCTCATGGCCATAGGTTGGATAAACGAGCCTGTTCAAATGTTTATGCACATCACATATAAGTTTTCCATTCTTTTCAACAGCACGATTTAACACGTATGGGTGTAGAGTCCGATGGCTCATACGGCATAACAAAAGGTCTCTACGCAGACTTCCCGGTGTCGATCAACCGCAACGGTTCGTACTCCATCGTCAACGACCTAGTTATTACTCCAACCACACAGATCAAACTTCAGGCATTAAATGAAAAACTTCTCCAAAACATACAGACTGTTCAAGGCTGGCCATTATTCCAAAACACTCAATTACTTGTGTGACCGTTAATATCTAATTTAAAACTTTATTTGTAATAACGTTGACCTCAAATTGAATACATGTCATTAAAATAAAAATGTACAACCAAAACAATTTAATTTTCAGTCTTAACTCCAGTCTAAAATGCGTTAAAGCAACGTCTGCCATCAACAAAAATGTCTGCAATTTATTTGCGTCTGCTGGGTTCCGTAGCAGTGGGAGGAGGGGGCGGGCCCTTGTGGTCAAGGTCGGATAAGTAGGACATGAGGATTTTCTTTCTCTCATCACTGATGCACTCAAGGACCAGATATCTTTTGTCATTCTGTAATTTTAAAACATATAACTGAGAGACAGCGCTAACTAAGGTGGTGCTGAAAATGCAAAAAGTTAATAAAATACCTTCAGAGTAGTTTCAATGTCTTTCAGGTGCTGTTCAGAATCATCGATGAGTTTTAAAGATCTGAGAATAGACAGTTCATAGTAGATGTTATATTAACTTTAGCACTTACAATAACAACACAAATTACAACAAAAATTAAATAGTTACTTGTAAGTTATTGTTTTAGTCTCCTTGAGCAGTTCACGGAAATCGGCTTTGGCTTGAACCATTTTTTCTTGCATGAAATCATCAAACTCTCTTTCTCGTTTCTACAAGTAAGCAGTTTTATTTTGTCATGAAAAAAAACCAACTGCATTTGTTAAATTTAAGCAGCTTGTGATTTTGCTTACTAACCCTGTCACTTGAAGAAAATTTAGAAAATCTTGGATCTTCTTTAATAAGTTTTTTGATCTCTTTCCACTTGGATGTTATGGTCAGCTCTGGTGTTTCATCGAGAAGCCTTCTGAACATTTCTCTGTTCTTTTTCTTTAATGTTTCAATGTGCTCGTCAAACATTTTTTGCCTCTCATCTGTGTCCAAAAGCTCTGCCAGGGAATCATATCTGGACTCTTTTCTAAGCAATTTCTTGGCATCATGCCAGCTGGCATCAACAGACTTGATCTATGAAATGTATATTACAAGATAAGAAGAAGCCATAACACTATATTATACATTTTTTCTGGTATCAAAAAACTTTTATTTACTAACAACATCAACGAGAAGAACTTTGAAATTCTGAACGGCTTCATCTTTTTTGTGCTGTTCTCTCTCTTTATCTCGCTCCCTCATTGAAGAAGCAAGAGACTGCTGCACCTCCTTCTCTCTCTCTTTAATGCTCGCCTCGACACGAGCCTGCTTTTCTTTGGCTTTTTTATCAGCATCATCCAACTCCTGTCAAAGTCGTATTATGTCGAATAAATATCATGACTGAGCAAATTTCAATCAATGATTATTATTATTAACTGGGGAACTCACTTTTTCAAGATTTTTGATGTAATCCTTGAACCAATCTTCCCTCTTTGAGCTGCTATCGACGGCCTTGTAGCGAGATTCGGAATCAATTTTCCTCTTAACATCCGACCACCTCGAGTGTCTGTCGATACTGCTCGTTTCTTTGAGCAAGTCGAAGAAATTGCTCTTCAACTAGTCAAAATGATAAAAAAAAAATAATATAAATTATTTAACTGATTGAAAACAAATGAGATGATTATACGTGAGATTGCTAGAACCAGATGATGAAAATAATCAGAAGATAAGAAGTTTATTATGAACAATTTCAAATTCAATCAAAAAACACACAAATATGAATGTTATATTGAAAAATAAATCACAAATATCCATCTTTTGAAATGCATAAGCCTCCATTCAAACTTGAATACATCAAATAAACACAAATGTTAGGTTGCGAGCCAAATCCCGAAATTAAACTAAAAAATTGTTTACTAAACTAATTTTTAAATGTAATATTTAATAACTATCTGATTATTACTAACATGGCATCTTTCCATAATCAAACTCAATCCAAACCATTGCAACAAAACCACAGCAACAATTCAATCAGTCAATCGAAATTTTGTTAAACTCCACAAAATAAGGAATAAGAGGCTGACAAGCAGTTAAACACGTCCAAAACGTTTATTATCTCCCAAACTAATTAACACATCATCCCCAAAAAGAATACCGACTCAAAAAATAATTTAACGCAAAACAATACCTATTTAATGAAATACAGATAATACAAATTATTTTCCAACGAAAGCATCGTATTCCATATTTTGTGGGTCTTAAAACAAATAGATAGGCAGAAAGAGTAACTATAATAATAATCTAGGACATAGAAACATTATGACAATATTAATACTAATTATTATAGAGGACATGTAAAGGCAGGTAAAAAATACTAGGTACATATCCTTACTAAGATGCACGATAGAAAAATTGTTTCGGTCAGTAAACAGGACAATGGCATGGATGTAGATCCACTCACACATGATGGTCTGTCTCAGCTTCAACTGTAACATCCAGAGCACAATTGGGCTCTTGGAGTTCACATCACAATAAATTTTAATCAAAAAATAATAACAAAACGACGTGCATCATAGAGAAGTTTCATCAAATATTTATATATGACACACCATCTACAATTCTCATGTTATTATTATATTTATAATAACCAGCTTCAACAATCTACACATTGAACTGTCCATTCATCCCTCCTTACAAACAAATAATCTTCAATCCAGATAAACAAACAAACACACATACATATATATATATATATATATATATATATATATATATATATATATATATATATATATATATATATATATATATATATATATATATATTCATCAAATTTATTTAATTGTTTAATCAAATTATTAATATGAACTCAAGAAGAAAGATGTCTATCTTCAATTTCCAACAATCAAGTTACTAATGGTAAACAAATGTTTGCCATGAGGTAGTAAAGGTGCACTTACAAGAGATGATTAACTGGTGCCAAATCACAATGCAGCTGCATCTTTGCAACAGTAAGGGTTTACACAAAAGACAATTGAGATGCCCATTTTGTCGGGGCTATTTCTGTCAGTATTGCTTGCGTAGGTTCGTTTTGCCATTGTTACTATCTTTTATCCCACAAAAATTGATTAATGTTTTTTTTCTAATTTATCATATTAATTTATAATAAATTTAAATTATAACAAGAAAACCATAAAAAAATATTGTTTTTCAAAAAAATGTTTTGCAAAATCATTTTTAATGTTAGTAAGTTTATAAAATATGAAAACATTCATTAATATGTGAGGATTGAAAATTTTAGAAACTTTCAAATCAATATGGAATAAACAAATTATTTAATATAAATTTATAAATTTTAAAATTAAATTTAGCTTTCTTTAAATAAGCTAGAAATTTAAATTTTGTTTCTATATTTAAAACTTGTGATTTTTAAAAGTTGTTTAACGTTTTAAATCTCTTAAATGCTTGTGTAAATGCACCTTTATCATCAATTTAAAACAATTCATTATTTTCAATTAAAAAGAAAAAATTAAACAATCAATCAAGAGGATTGATTACCTTTTCCTTTTGTGCCTTAGAATCTTCTTTTTCTTTCTGACGTACTTCGACCAAGTAATCGGCAAACATCGATTCTCTTTCTCGTGTCTTTTCAATGTTCTTGAACCTTTCATCGCGACCGTGCTTGGCAGCAAAATCGCTGAATGACGATCTGTTAAATGATACAATAAAACAATTAATTATCATCTTAATAAAAAAAAAATGAATAACACTTCAAACTGAGACAAGGACTCACTTGCTTGATAGCTTTGCTTCTTGTAATAACTGTTTAAACAATTCTTTTTTCTCTTTTAATTTATTTCTCTTTTCTTTCCTTTCTTCCTCAGCTCTTTCCTTGACATACTGCTCAAACACCTGTTTCCTTTCCTTGGACGTCAAGAGAAGATATCTTGGATCGAAAACTATCTTGTGCAGTTCCTTCTCCCAGGTCGAGAATGCTGAAACCTTAATTAGGTTGAAAACAAATGCAAAGTTTAAAATCAATAAACATAGCAATACTAGCTATTGTTTCAATAAATAACAAACTGAATTTCAGACACAAAATGATGAGTACATAGCAACATATATTGTTAGAAATAGAAGCCAATGCAAAAAAAACATATGAAATAATTAAACAGGATTATTGTAATATTACAAATTGTATTCCTGCAATGCTTTCTAAACAAATTCTTAAAGATATTCTTAAAATACAGCCGAGTGACAAGAACTAGCAAAAGCCAAACCTCTTTTTCACTGAGCAGCTCTCTGAATTGTTTCATCCTGATTTCTATAGGAATGACGGCCCTCTCCTTTGCAGCTTTCACTTCGGCTTCGATCGCTGACTCTTTACCGAGATCAATTCTCTTGTCCACTCTGCTGTCACTGACTATGATAACATCGTCTGAATCCAATCTATGTTACAGAAATAATATTTTATATTATCTTTTAATTAGAAACCTTGCCAGGTATCTTTAAATGGAACATACTTTGGTTTTTTGCTTTCAGGTTCCTCCTTCAGAGGCTCAGCAGCTTTTTTCTTTGCTCCTGATTCGAAAAAAAATACTTTAGCTTTCTTAGTTTTCGTGGCAAGTCGACATTGCATGTTTTAAGAACATATCAGCACAAAAGCGGAAAATCTTTTAAGCTTTAAATAATTTAAATCTGTTACTATTTTTACAAAAATTTTGGTATTTTTAAAGTCACAACTTGAACAATCGCAGTTCAAGAGATAAGTCCAGACACATCACCACCATCTTGCATTCTGACCAAAAAGATCTTAAAATAAGGGTACATACCCACTCAACAGGAACACTGAATACAAACATCTAAGAGTTACTAAGGCTGGATTTCAGACACGAATAAATGTTCAACAACATTTTCCCAAACTCGACCACTCGAAAACCGATATCGTAGATTCACCTACCTAGGTTTCAACATTTCTAATAAATGAGGTTTTATGTAGGTCATGCACAGCCTCTTACCTGTCCAAGTAAACTTGTTGCAAATGATTGACGAAGTTGGACATCATGTGTTACTTTATGGTAGTATTCTTCACAGTGCAAAATTACATTTTTTCTGTCAACTTTTTTTTATGTTTCTTTCATAGGTTATATAAATAAGCAAGTTTAATTACTTTAGATCCCCTAGTGATATTAATAATTTATTATTGACTTATCAGAATATATCAATAATCCAAACTGTAAACCAATAGAAGATATACAGGCGTCAGTATGTAACTGAGATATCTTAATTCCAGACTAATATATTAACAATTTATATCATTGTGACAAAACCATGTAAGTACTTCAACAAAAACACCATACAATATAATGCCATCTTTAAAATATCTCACAGGCAAATCAAATCAGCTCAACCATGATACATACAATTACCGCATGTACCTTATACATCTCCTACGTTCACAAATTCTGGCAGTAAGTTACCAACAGCCCGACTACCAAACTGTCAATCAAGCATTCGACCTTCATGACATCATCAAATCTCACAAACAGCCTCCGAAACAATATCGCCAATGCCAAAAAATGGAAAACATCATACAAATTTTTAAAAGATTTTAATTTATATTAAAACAAAATTTAAATGGCTAACCAGTAGCAGCCTCCGGAGGACATTGAACCATTTTGTCGACATCACTTCTGTTCACAAGTTCTTCGGGTCTCTCCCACAGAGATGTCCTTTGACTCGGGTTGTAGAAAAACACACGACCATCTCCCGTCCAAACCACGCACCTTAGAAAATAAAAGTATATATCTAATCAGCTCTATAAGTCAAAGTAAAAACACTTGTACAAAAATAAAAATAATAATACCAAGGCGTTCCTGGAACTGGTGTGCTTGAAACGGGTTTGGCACGTTCAGCCGCTTTTTGCTCCTCTGTCATTACATCCTCTTTTGTTACCTGAAAAAAAATCAACAGTTTTGTTATCTTCTGTGCGTAATACTTGCTGGAAAAAAATAATAGACCCGAAAAAGTTATCTGAAGTATATTATAAACTAATCACTTACAACAAAAGACACAGTCTCAAAAGCAAAATTTTGGAAAATTGACTTCATTTAAGCTAAGCTCACAAAAAAACTGCCTTGTGGATTTGGAATGATGAGTGAAACAATTAATTAAAAATTCCAATCAATGAATTGAAAATACACAATTTAACAATATAAATAAATAATTCATTTAATGAACAGAAATCTTGTCACCTTTATGACTTCTTGAACATCTGGCTTGGAAGCAACAATACTTGATGAAGTCACTTCATTCTCGTTTGGAACTTCCTCTTTCTTTGACTGAGCTTCGGCCACAGCAGTTGCAGCTTTGATTGGTTCTTCTGTAGATGTCGGTGTTTCTGTCACTTCTTCCGATTTCTCAATCGTTTTTTCTGGAGCAGTAGATACAATTTCTGGGATAGGAGGGGCAACTAAAGAAGATTTGGCTATACAAAATAAAAGTTCCAATTATTAGGACTGAATTATGTTATTTAATCAAAGTAAAAGTTCATATTAATATGAGTGAAATATGTATGCTACACAAAATAAAAGTTCATATTAACACGAGCTAATCGTGTATGTTATACAAAATAAAAGTTCATATTAATACGAGTGAATTATGTATGTTACAAAAACTTTTTCTTAACATCCATTCACACCTTCATATTCAACCAAGACCTTCGGCTTTTCCCACACCGATTCCTGACTTCTACTGTTATAATAATATACTTTTCCCTCGGGCGTCTTGTGTTCTGACCAATCAGCAACATCAGGTTTCATCTGAACAATTTTTAATAAAAGCCATAGTCAGGCATTTAAAAAAAGTTGTAAAAAATAATTAATAAAAAATAATATTTATAACAAAACACCACATGCGTGAAAATCCAAAAAGTTCTAAAAATGTCTTTCCTTAGATTAAACTATTTTTAAAAACATGAAAAATATGACTATTCATTATCAAACTGCAAAAAACATTAAAGCACACACACACAGCTGAGATGCACCCATAAAATATTCTTGAAAAAACATACTAAGCATAAAAGGCTAAAAAAAATTTCATCAGGGCATTATCATCATTATGAAAACTAGATAGATTTCATGATATTTACTCCATTGCGGGGAAAAATTTCGTTCTTTTTAAAACAGACCTCTGAAGCGGAACAAAAATATAACAAGAGGACACTTACGAGTGGAACAGCATTATTGAATACCGGCGGCATTGCAGCAGGAGGCATGAATGGAGGCATGAAAGGTGGAAAGTCTAAACGAAGAAATAATAATAATTTTAAATTAACAACAAATTAATAATTTTAAAATTACAAAAAAGTAATAATTTTAATATCACAAAAAATAATAATCCAAATTTAACAAATTAATGATTTTAATATAGCAAACATTAATTACACATCATCGTTATAAAAATCATTCTACTCAACAACAATTAGTGAATATGAGTATATAACAGTAGACATGTAATCGGTACAATATTGATCTTGCTTTACATTCTAAATGTAATCTCATACTTGGTAAGTTGGGTCTCATCATCGGCGGCATAAAAGCAGCAGGTGGCATGTTCCCACCCATGAACATATTAAATGGATTGTTCATTGAAGACTGCTGATCTTTGTTGTCAACTCCAGTAGCCAATGTTGAAGATACAAGATTACTCTGGTGAGCTGATAAAAAAAAATGTTTCAATACACATTAAACAACTTAAAAATTAAGTTTAACGTATCTGTAAATTGTATGATCGTAAACCTACCTTGTGCAATCGCAACTTGAGCAGCATTGGACTGTCCAGCTTGCTGAGTCTGTTGCTGATTACCTGTAGATGTCTGACTCATGGCCATGGCTTCTATTTCTTCTTGAGAAACCACTTTAACATTTTCAGGCTTCGTCCAGGCAGACTCACGCGTCCTTGAATTGTAGTAATAAACCTGAAATCAGGAATAAAATAAAACATCAAATTTAATACCCCACAAGATGAACAACAGAGAGACATACTTTGCCATCAGAAGTTTTTGTCTCAACCCACAATTCTTGGTTTAAATCAAAACTAGGATTGTTCTGATTCATATCACCAGGAAATGAATTTTTGTTTGCAAACCCAGGAGGGGGAAGAGAGAAATTTGGTGGCGGAAGATTTGGAGAACCCTGAAAAGACAATATCCGCTTATAAAAATACAATTTATTTGTAAGATTATGGCTACAGTATTTTTTAAAAGGCTTAAAGTTTGTCTGTTTGTAAGTTTGTCCTATATATTATATATAAACTCCTCCGAAACGGCTGAACCGATTTTTATGAAATTTTTTGTGTAGCAATCCTCAGACCTACCAAAGGTACAAAAAAATTTTATAAAAATCGGTTCAGCCGTTTCGGAGGAGTTCGGACACAAACACCGTCATGAGCTTTATATATATATATATATATATAGATTAGAGATATGGAATACTCTCATTATTCTCCCAGCTCAATTTAAATGCATAAACAATGTAGGCAATTTGATGAAACTGAAAACAAACAAAAAATGCTTTATAACTCACCATGCCTGACATTAAAGACGGTCCCATGTTTCCAGGTCCCTGATGTCCCATATTCATTGGCCTCATGTTAGGAGAGTTCATATTCATTGGACCACCCATCTTATTTGGTCCAGCCATCGGATTGAAACCCATGTTGTTAGGTTGCATACCAGGTCGTGGCATTGCTGGGGGACCAACTCCCATTGGTCCCCTCATAGGACTACCAAATCTCATATTTCCTTGTCCAAAGTTGCCATCAAAATTAGGTCTGTTGAATGGGGGACCCATGTTACGAGGAGGCATGTTTGGCATTCCTCTCATCGGCGGACCACCAGGTCCCCTCATCATCGGCATACCTCTTCCTCCCTGGTTATGTCCCATACGAAAATTTGGTCCCATCATCGGTCCACAATTGAAATTTGGACCATTGAATCCTCTGTATAAAAATATTAAATTTACTGCATCTTTCCTATGATATATAAATGAAAAATATCGCTAAAAATCAATAGAAAACAAAATAAAATTGCCCATATAAATGAAACATTATATAGCACATTTTAATAAAATGTGACTGGCTGTCAGTGCTTCAGAAGAGAATTAATAGCACACTTGATCTATGGCCTAGAAATCTAACTGTTGACTTAACTCCATCTTAAGAGAAGTCCTTTTTACAATTCATTATTTTAACAGAATTTATATTCTTTATAAAAAAAACAATATTCTACATTAAATATATAATAACTTGGAGTAATCTTTCAATTTAGTGACGCAACCTATTTTTACAGAAACAAAAGATAATAATATGTTTTAAGCATGATGACAAGCAATAAAAAATTAATTAATTTAGTAACAAGTAGATGTGTCAACAGGTACCCGTCAAAGGCTAAGGTACCTGGGTAGGACATCAGTTACTCAGTCGAGCATACTAGTACATATACATCTTCTGATGTGGTGTGTGTGGAGTTTGAATGACAAATCATCAACGGAGATCGGCTGATAAATAGGTTTGAACTACCTGTACGATCGGAAATACTTTACACCAAACTGCACAGGCAACTTTCCAAAGTAAACAAATGATGATGTCAGTCGCAATAGCAAAAACGAGTGGCATTTAATAGTAGTTATTTGTAATTTTAGTCAATGCAGATATTCTTCAATTCTGGAGAGATGACAATCGTTTTCCAAAAATGCTTGCTATAGCACGCAAATATCTGTCTATCTGTGCATACCAGCTACCTTCCAAATCTGCATTTTCAACTGCTGGTCATATCGTAAATCGAAGATGAGCGTCATTATCTCCAGCAATTGTAGAGGCAATGGTGCTACTAAACGGAAACTGGAGCGATTGCAGTCGAGAAGGTGATTTAGACAGTTCAGCACAGCAGAAACTCACTAGTCGTTAAATGTTATTTTAAATTACTAAAAATTTGATGTTGCTTGCAATTTTAAATTTTATAAATTTTGGAACCATAGATAACATTCCTGTTATATAAAAATTGCTATTTCGATCACCATGCAAACTTTTAAGTGTAAATTAAAATTAGCTTTTTATCTCACAAACACTACTTTTTATCATTTTTAAAACTTTTAAATATAATATAAATTGTGTTTTGGATTAATTTTGATAGTTTTTGTTTTCCTACATAAATGCCATTACTTTTCAGCCTATTTAAAGCAGGAAGAGTGCGGGTTGCGTTCGCTAAAGAGAACCTTTACCAATTATAACCGATCGTTTCTCATAAAAAAAATAATTTGTGCCACTCAAGTGAAAGATTACTCAACTTATTTTTAAATCACCTTGGCCTCATATGTCTAGGACTAGGATGTCCCCTTTCCCATGAATTTCTCGGACCCCAACTATTGTTGAAATCTGGACCTGAAAAGTCTTGCCCAAAGCCGGGTTTATCATCCTCTGTATGGCTAATAGAATCGTGACTTTGGTCATACTCTGCAGACTGGTCAAAGTTATCCTCGCGAAAAGGCTCGTTTAGAACCTCTTCGGGATTGTATAAATTATCGGAATTGCTCCCATGGTCATGATCTCCTGCAGTCATTTCCGAGTCGTAGTTCTGCTGGCTGTTAATTTCCATTTGATTTTCGTTAGAACCAGATATTTCTTCAAATGTCGCATTATCGTCAACAGAACTTTCCCCGTTGTGTAAACTCCGATCATCGGCAACATCCATAGCGTCCGCCATGCTTAGAAACTAAACGTTGAAACCGGAAAACACAATATCTTTTTGAGCAATTAAAATTATATATCATGGCATTTTATTTATAACATAAATATAATCAGCATAGCATAGATATATTTTTTAAATGCTATTTAAATTTTAATTTTTCACTCTGCCATTATTAAATAAAAAAATTACTTTTGCAAAGCATATTTGAGGTTTACTTTGGAACCTACTCTAGTTTTGCAATTTACAATAAAAATCAAAACCTCACCTTTTGCAAATTCACTAGCCACTAACTCCACCTGTTTAATGATCTTGCCAAATTTGTCAGTTTGCTAAAATAGCTTAAGTGTTTTTTGCCATAATGGCAATTTTTAGAAAATTCAATTACTAGCATCATAAAAACCAGAGAGTTTGTTTTTCAGCTTAGCTAATAGTGCCAAATATCCATAGTCGCACCTTGTTTTTATTGAGTATAAGCTTGGCGGCATTATCAGGACGTGTTCAGCTGATTGCTGTTGTTGTGAAATGATCTCCAATATTAGTTACTGCTTAATGTAACTCATGATAGAACGACTTCGGTTAAGATGGAAAACTTTTTTATTGCTATGTTTCGCTGCAAGTGTTTTGTCAATTCTTAGATTGGCTTGCATGACTTGGATGAGCTCAGGAAAAACAAGTGAGTAAAGAACGGGACACTGACCAACAATCATTAGTCACATTTAGTAATTTTCATGAGGCAGAAGTTGGCTGCGCAGCTGGATCCCCGAACTATGGTGCAAAAAAATTTCGTGCATTGGGGTTGTGCTATAGATCGTTAGAAAGGTATTTAAGAAAGAAATATAATGGTGTAAAAATAAATTTAATATTGCAAAATATAAAAAAGTTGGTAAAGGTTCCCTTGGACGGCCCGTGCCGAAAAATAATCGTATTATTTTTATTTTGTCACAATAACATAAAAAAACAAATTTAATACCAATTTTAATTAAAAAAAAAACATTTATCGTAATTTGAGAGACTTTGAAAACGTAAGTAGTACCCTTTCAAGCCCTATTTACATCGTAGTTGTGAGTGGTGAGGTACGATGATCGTATGAATGAAATGAATAAAAAATAAATAAAATTAGTTTATAATAAAATTTTATTTATAAAACAAACTATCAGTTGTAAATAAAAATTCCATTAAAATTTTAAAACTCACCGCCCGGTAACTCGGGACGGTTTGCAAGAAGTAAGAAAATTGGAAATTATTAAACTAAGTTAACTTCTTTAAATAAACAAAATTTCAAGTTTTTAATGAAGAAAAACTAAAAAATAAATGTTAAAAAAAGTAGTTTATTCGAAGCAACGTCGAAATTTGAATATTTGTAAGCGAACATTGTGTATTTGCGTCGTTTAAACTTTTCCTTCAAATCCTTCGTTTAAACTTTTCCTTAAAACTCAAACGTACATAAATTATAATTACATTATTTATTTTTTTATATGACATTTTCTCATTTTAAATAAATTACTTATACTAATTATCATAATTTTTAAACTAGTGTTTACTTTTAATCGTGTTTATAGTTAATTATAGCCGAGAATTATGTATTAATCCGCCACACGGGCCGTCAAAGGGAACCTTTACCAAAAAGTTATAGACGAAAAACCGTCGCCGTTCCTATGTTGTAAATGTATGGAGAGGATTTTTCACTTGCGTTTGGGGCCATGTAGATTAACATTTTCAACTCCATTGGGTTTGTAACTTAATGCATTAGAAAGACAAATATATTATTTATTTATTTATTTATTTATTTAATGGTACACGAACAGAGGGACCCAAAGGGCCACTAATACTGTTCGGACAGAACACAATAAAAACTAAAGTAAAACAAAACAAAATAAACCGTCTGATGTGAGGCGACGAGCCAGGCAAAAGTAAAACAGAAAAGTTGTGTTCAAAATATAAACTATATGACTATATATGAATATTAACTAATACATAATAGATGGATTAGTAACAACAAGGTAATCAGATAAATATTTGTATTTAGATCTAGGTACCGGATAGATACTAGTTTTTAAATGAGGATATCACAGAAGGAGTAATAATAGAGCAATCAGATATCTATTTATATGTGAGAAAGTTTGATAGGTTGGCTTCCGCTACGAGACATTTAAACCTACTGAGAGTGGTTGAACTGACAATATCGCTAGGCAATTGGTTCCATATATTAATAATACGATTAGTATAGAAAAATTTGGTAACATCAACTCTATTAAAGACAGATTTTAGCTTGAACTGGTGACCCCTAGTGGAATGATACATGGAGAACTGAAAACTATGTTTTAAGTCGGAATCAATAAAACCGTTCAGAAAGCTGTAGCACAAACAAAGATCACTGATGAGTCTTCGGTGTTCAAGTGATGGGAGATTGAGAGTTTTGAGTCTCACCGCATACGGAAGGTTCTTGAGAGCCGGGATCGCCTTGGTAAATCTTTTTTGAATTCTTTCGATATCGTCAATAAGATATCGGTGATGAGGATTCCACACCTGCGAGCAATACTCCAGAAGAGGTCGAACATATGTGCAAAAAGCTTGCTTAAGCAAATCTGGATCTTTAGATGTAAATGATTTAATGATGAGACGCGATCTCACAGACGCAACATGAACGATATTTGCCACGTGATATTTGAAACTCAGGCTAGCATCCACAATTACTCCTAGGTCTCTGATATGATCAACGTTCTTTAGTTGGTAAGAGTCAATGGTGTAGATGGGAGATTTAAGTTTTGCACCTGCGGGACCAAAAATAGAGAGAACAAGACATTTTTCCAGTGCCAAGTTCAACTGCCAGTCTTTGCTCCATACCAGCAAGTGGTCAATTGCCTTCTGTAAGTTGTTGGCATTAGGCTGGACAGGTGCATACAGTTTGATGTCATCGGCAAATAGTTTGACTGAGATCGATCCCAACTCCACACTATCTGTAACATCGTTAATATAGATCAGGAACAGAGTTGGACCGAGAACACTGCCTTGCGGAACCCCGCTTGTAACAGCTCTTGGCTCAGACAGGCTACGATCTATCTGAACCATCTGGCGGCGATCCTTTAAAAAGTCAGTGATCCATGCCAATAGATCTCCAGCTATTCCATAAGCTTCCAACTTTCTTTTTAATTTGAGATGAGAAATGGAATCAAAGGCTTTTTGAAGATCAAAATAAATTATATCCGTGCGTCTGCGTTTCTCCATTGACAATGACCAGTCAGATACACATTCAAGTAGATTGGTACTGGTTGACCTTGACTGTAAAAATCCATGTTGGTGTCGAGAGATGAGATTGTGTTCAATTAAATAGTGTTGCATGGTTTTAATAATTATTTTCTCCATAATGCGACAACAGGTACAAGTAAGAGAAATGGGTCGGTAATTAGAAGGATTGCTGGTGGGACCTTTTTTATGGATGGGTTGAATAAATGCTGCTTTCCACTCTTTTGGTAGTATTTTAGATTTTAAAGACGTGTGGAAAATATGACAAAGAGGCGTTGCTAGACTGGAAGCGCATTTCTTCAAAAGTAGGTTCGGAATGCCATCTGGACCAAGAGAACATGAGTTATTGAGAGATTTTAGCGTTTTCACAACGGTCGACGGCGTAAAGGAGACGTCCTCCAAGGAGCTCGGTGATCGAGGATCCAACATGGGATTAACGCCATTGTCGAATGTAAACACGCTTGCAAAGTAGTTATTGAAAATTTTGGCAATTTCGGTAGCGTCAGATGTAGAGTTGCCATTTCCCGAATCAATGCTACCAATTCGAGGATGAGTAAATAGCTTACTGCTGACGTATTAGCTAAACATAGAAACTATTTTTTGAAAATAGTTCAACAAATACAAAAGTTATGAAGCAAAATATAGATCAGGGCATGTTTTCCGTATCTAAATGTATGGAGATAACCTTAGGTTCTATTTTTGGCAAATCTGGTCCATTTTTAAAAATTGAAACAAGTCTGAATAGAACTTGTTAATTCCAATTCTATGTTAAAAACAAAATAGATTTATTATGTTTAAGTTAAAAGTTATACGAATTTTAAAAATCTAACTTTTAATGCACACGACACAGCATATGGTTACTTAATCGCACTGGGCTCCCTGCAGCTATTATGCAAATGAACTGCTCGTTAACAACTCACCTGATATTGTATCTACTGGGGCAATAAAAATGTATACTCAGTTTTAAAAATTAAAGTTTTTATTTGTGTCTAAATAATCCAAAAAAGTCTAAAAGAAATTTACACAGAGCTCGCAAGTAAAGCTCTGCTTTTGAAATTCTTCACTTGTTAACATTAATTTGGTACATTTATGATGAACCCATCTTTTGCACAATCCACATTCTACCCAGTTGCTTCCATCCTCAGGCTCATGCACTCCACAATACAAACAATAATTGGTCATATTGTCCGAGGAAAGAAGGATTTCACTAATCCACTCCTTTCTTTTTTCGTCAGGATCAAAGGGTTCATTTAAATTCGCCCCCCGTGCAAACCTGGCGATAAATATTCCTGCATGAATACCGCAGTTGTCGGCATCGTTCTGGTAAGGAGTGGTTGGTGGTGAGGATTTATTGAAAATTGGATTAATCCCTCTATCGGCATAAGGTGCTCAGAATTGAAGTTTTCGACAAAATTACAAAAAATCTTCTCCATTGTCTCTTGTTCTTTTTCTTCTGGTCCAATAGGATTATAAAAATAAAATGTTTGTTCGATGTTGTCGTGAACCAAAAGACAGTAGTGATTGTTGTTTTTAAGATACAAAAAGATATTGTATCGTTTCTATCTAAAATCAATGTCGAAAACATTTGTATTTTCTTTAAACGTGTTATCGAAACATGCGCGAGTCAAGTCGCAAGTCACATAATTAATATTATCCGGATTGATTAACTTGCTACATAATAGTCAATCAATCCTGCTGATAACCATTCCCTGTCATACAAAGTGACAAAATCATCTAAATATAAATTTTGATTGCCACTCTTGCATAGGATTGCAGTTGTGTTTAAACTTAATTCTTTATAATATCTCTCCTTGAGAACTAGACCATTTTCAGCCTTTTGGATATTTCTTGTAAGAACAGTAAGAGGCACTGGCAGAAGCTGTTTTTTGGCAGCAAGAGCTTCGACATAAGATTTATCTTTTTTCTGCTTTTTTAGCCAAACCTCCTTCGAGTTATAAATATTTTCCTCGGCCGCGGTCTCTTCCTAACCTTTCTCTTACCAGTGGGAAGTTTCTCGAGAGTTTCCTTGCATCGATACAATATCCGGTGTGTCGTTAACGAGCAGTTCATATATATGTAATATTCTGAATTGTAGAAAGGAACTTTTTTAAACTCGGCCTCGGCGAGTCCTTTTTTGCCGAGTCCAAGTTTTGCAGAGTACCGCCAAATCGGCTGAGTCCGAGTTGCCGAGACGAGTTTCGGTCCATCCCTAGTGTAAACCAAATTTCAAGGTCAAAACAAACAATCAAAATATCACTGTCATACGGCATGCATTGTTGTTTGTTATGTGTTACTGCTAGGAACTCGGCGTTGTCCGGACTTTTTTTTAAATACCTGACCATTATTCTAATAAGCTAGTACTAAAAATTTTAAAAGTTTCACACTTATTATTTTATTCGGTTGAAAAAGAAAAACAGTGTCGTTATCATTATCGCCAAGGTGGGCCGCATTTGCATTGAACTTTGAGATCAAGTGGAGGGCCACAAAATATCATTCAGTGGACCGCAATTGGCCCGCGGGTTTGAGACCACTGCTCTACGATATCTAGTTTTCGAGTTTATTTTTTTCACTAGCCAGGCGGGGTGAAACTGTAACTATATAAGCTACCTCAGTGAAAAACATTCCCTTACTAGCACAAGAAAAAGTTTTATTTCAAAGTTTTTGTCAGACAGACAATTGCACCAAGGTAAAAAAATGAAATATGGTACTTTATAGAGCGCCTCTAAAGTAATTCGCTGTTGTACTTACTTGAGAAATATTAAATGCTCAGTATTTTCTGGCAACATTGATGAACTGTGATCTTTCATAACTCCACCTGTAGTGCTGAACAGTCTTTCAGATGCGACACTGGTTAGTGGTGGACTAAGGAAAGCGCATTTGTTTTTGCTTCCACCACCGTAGTGGGTCGTTTAATGTTTGAAACAGTGGTTCATTAAGATATTGGTCAAGTTCAACTTCAAATCCAGCTTAAATCCAGTAAAATATTATCAAAACCTGATTTATAAAAACTGCCGAATTCTGGTTATGCCTTATTATTAATAACTAGTGGTTTTACCTGTCCCAAGGACGGATGTTTTAAAATGTTGATGAACTTTTGATACATTTTTTGGATTAATATAAGTTTATTAATTATTTTGTCATTTATTTATTTATATATTTATTTATTTATTTGTGCATTTATGTATTTATTTATTAATTTATTAATTTATTAATTAATTAATTAATTTATTTATTTATTTAGTTAATTATTTATTTATTTATTTATTTATTCATTTGTTCATTTATTTATTTGTTTATTTATTTATTTACTAATATATTTATTTACTTAATTATTTATTTATTTATCTATTTATTTATTTAATTATGTATTTATTTATAACATTACAATGAAAATATTGTTTTATCGTTCGTATGCATTCCAAAACAAATGAAAAAAATAGATTAAAATAATATTTTTTTTTATATTTTGAATTAATTTATGTAAAGAAATATTTATTAATTTATTTAATTATATGAAACAAATATTTATATGATTATTTATTATATATAAATTAATTTGCCGTAGATAGCAGATCGTGACACAGAAACGTCTTACACAGACATGGGCTATTATATATATTGATATTACTAGCGGGCTACCCGGTGTTGCCCAGGATTTTTAGAGGTTTTCTAATGTTTGTCTCTCTCGACCCTGTTTCCTTCCCCGCTTGCTCTCCCGCTCTCTGTCGCTTTCTCGCTCCTGGTTGCTTTCCTGATCCCAGTTGCTTTCTCGCCCCGGCCATTTTCTCGCTCATGTTCGCTTTCCCGCTCTCGTTCTCTTTCCCGCTCCCTGTCGTTTTCTCTATCCCGGACGCTTTCCCGCTCTTGGTTGCTTTACCTTTCCCGCTCGCTTTTCCGCTCTCAGTTGCTTTTTCGTTCCCTCTTGCTTTCCCGTTCCCGCTCATTTTCTAATTCCCGTTCGCTCTCCTGCTCCGCTCATTTTGTGTCCGATTTCATTTTTTTCACTATAATTGTCTCCCGTTGCCTCTCAAGCTTGTGTAAAAATTGCATTACGATCGGATGAATGGTGTAGCAATGCATAAAGGACTTACTTACTTACAAAATCTAATTTTTATATATATAGATAAAATATTAGTGAATCTGTCAACATCGACAACCCGTAATTAATATCTCATTACTATTACTAAGGACCATATGTTTGATCAACCAGTGTTTGTGTCCATGCTCCTCTAAATATGGCTAGCCAGCTATGGCGAGTCTTGTTCAAGCTTTCTATTCTTTGTTTTTGGCTAAGCCAAGCATTAATTGTTATATCACATATTGCTCTTCTTTTGCCATTTTTTCTTACTGGCAAGAAAATTGGCTTTAAGTATTATATTGTAATTAGCAATTATAATTAGATTTAGACTCCTGCTTGTAAGAGTTTGAGCTCTTATGTTTTACTAGTAGATTTAATAGTAATATAATTATAAAATAATAATTTATATATTTTATAAATTATAATAAAATGTAAATGACTACTATAATCAGATTAAGACTCCTGCACAAAGACGTTTTCAAGTGAATTAACATTTAATGTTTATATTTAATAATTATTAAGGCAAATAATATGTTTTAGATCTTCTAGAACATTTTCAAGAATTTGTTTTTTCAATGTTCAATTGTAAGAGAAAGATTAATATATGTTACAACTCTTTTTTAGTCATAGTTGGTCATTGTGTAGAGAGATATCAAATAGTTTCATTCAAACTCAGATGGTCTAATTTTTACACTATTAAAAAAAATAACTTATAGTCTTTTTCACCAGGTTTTTTAAGACTAAAATGGCTGTGTGTAGTAAGCACCTAAGTGCTTCCTGTCGTTGATCATATATAGGGTTGCCAACCGTCCCGGTTTAACCGGGACAGTCCCGGAATTGGCATATGGTGTCCCGGGTTTAGTTAGTTGTGTCCCAGAAAATAATAATAAAAGTATGTTATACAAATAAATAAAAAAATTACTTATTTATTGATAAAATTTTCAAGCCATTAACAAAGAACGGTGACATGACATTATTTAGTTTTCTAATAATTGTTTTATCTTTGCTTTCAGTGCAGATGGTCGATTTGCTAAACATGGCGTCTGCTAACTTTTCTAAATCCAGTAAGGTTGACGAGTTCACTGATTATTGTTCTATTTTCCGCCTGTCATTTTCTGTTAAATATGAAAGTACAACAGCAGTGACGAGTCATTCCGAATCGACAAAACATAAAAAGGTGTTGCATCACAGACTGAAAATAAAGGAATTTTGTAATTTTTTGTGAAAAAAATACAACTGATGAAAACAAAATAATTTTGTCGGAATTGGTTGCAACCTATCACGGGAATGTGCATCACCATAGTTATGCCAGTCAAGACTGTTGTTACAAATTGTTAGCAAAACTGTGTCCAGATTCGTTAATAGCCACAAAATTATGATGTGGTCGCACTAAGGCCACAAGCTACCTAGAAAATATTCTAGGAGCTAAAGCCCAGGAAATAGTTTACTGAATTGAAAGAAGCTAATTATTTTAGTATTAGTTCAGATGCTTTTAATAAAGGAAATAAAAAACTTTTTCCTATTACTGTTAGGTACTTTTTAAGGAAAGAAGGTCTAAAACATCGCCTTCTTGATTTTTATAATGTTATTGATGAAACCAGTCAAACCATCACTATCATATTAAAAAAAAACAATTGAAAGTTTTGATCTTGAATTGCAATCAGTCTCTTGATACAGTGCAGATAATACAGTGCATTTGTTAACTTTGGAAAATATTCATCTGATTTTCAAAGATTAATTCATGACAAAATCATTGTCCAAGCTTATTGCAATTGTCATGTAATGAACAATTGTGTTAAATATGGTTTGAAAGCATTTAAAAAAAGTTAAGAACCATTATAATTTGTAATGCAAAAAAATGTAAAAATTAATGTCCAGGAATGACCTTTTCCAAAGTTGGCAACCCTAATCATATATGATCTTTTTAATTGTCCCCAAGCTTGGGGCTGCCTCGGGAAAGCAAGACAGAGTTGATTTTACACTTATAGAGATTAAACTTAATAATTAGTAACACTTCTTTAAGAAAAGAAACAAATGGTCCGATTACCAAAATAGGGATGGCTCTTATGGGAAAGCATTCATTGCTTTAATAAATAAAAGAAGACACTTCACAAGATTGAGTATGATTATGGTTGTGTATGTTGATTGAATGATGAGTTGGCACCTCGATCAATTGTTGGAAAAATACTGTTCACAAATGAGTCCTATACAAATTTACTCGGACTTCTTTCTAAGGATCCATAACATACTGTCCTAACCTAACTTCACTTAACCACTACATAAACAAGTTCAAAGCTCCAAAATTATTTTATACAATATATTAAACATTGTCATCTGTCAAGGAAATGTATTATACCAGAGAAGGAACTATTCTACCCTGGGGGGGGGGGAATGTCCTACATTCCCTTATGACATTCCCTTTGAGGAACTATTTACATAGCAGTTGTGATTGCCAAGGTGTGCTGAGGATACAAATGAATTGAAATGAAGAATTAAAAAATATATTTTAATATAGATTCATTTTACTATAAAATTATAAAAATAATTTTAACGCCCAGCTGAAATTTTCCGCTCACCGCTCTTTAAATAAAATTAATGTTATTAAAATATATGAAAAAACTGGCATAAAGCTATTGGAAGACCAAACACGTGACGATTTCTCTGTTACTGTAATGATCAGTACCAACTGTTTTTATTTATTTATTTATTTATTCTCAAACAGAAGGGCCTATCGGCCTCTAATACCGTTCGGACAGTACAAACGAAACAAAAAAAACCAATAAACGAAATATGTACACATACTCAGTTGCAAATCGTAAATTGTTAAAATGTTAGAAACATACAATAGCAAGGTATGCTCGCGTATAACATATTGAATAAGATATTAAGTCTTGTAAATATTTAAATTTTGCATTTATGGAACGGTTAAACCTGACAAATTGTTGTTCTTAACGCTTATACATAATGCCGTGAAGTTGAAACTTCCACCGCAATCTTCAAAATCCCTCTAAATACTTCCAAAGATCTGTTCATTTGACATCCAGATCTGCTAATGCTTCATGAAAAATTCAAAGTCTTGAAAACTTAGATAAATCCATCTGATTTATCAAGCTTCTGAACCGACTGTAGTTTGATGATCCAACAACATCCTGAGGCAAAGAATTCCATGCTGAGACCACGCGTCCAGTTATGAAAAACCTGGCATCGTCAGTTCTATATTGACCTGGCATCAGTTTGTAGCTATGGCCCCTTGTTTTTTCATAATTTGCTCGTTTAAATTGTCCAACCAGGCTATAATCCACCATTCCATTTAAAGATCTGTAGCAGAAACAAAGGTCTGCGATAAGTCTGCGCTCTTCTAGAGTTTTCAATCCCAAAAAGCTGAGACGGGTCGAGTATGGTAGATGGCTGATATTTGGAACCATTCGGGTGAATCTTTTCTGAACCTTCTCCAGGCCGTCGATTAGGTACTTGTGCCGAGGGCTCCAAACTGGAGAGCAGTATTCGAGCAATGGTCGCACGTATGTAGTGAATGCTTTTTTCATCAGATATGGATCTTTAGACAGGAGGCATAGTTTTATTAATCTGAGTTTCACCGACGCAGAGTGGATAATGTTCTCAATGTGTTTTTTGAAATTAAGGTTTTTATCAATTAGTACACCCAGATCTCTTGCTCGGTCGGTTCAAGCTCGTATGTCCCAATTCGATATCTAGGTATTTCGAAGCCTTTGTCGTTTCTTCGCCTGTGAATGGGACATACAAAACACTTTGATAGTGCCAGATTCAGTTGCCATGTTTCACTCCAGAGAACTAGTTCATCAATTGCTCTCTGTATTTCTGGAGCCGAAGAAGATGTGGGCGAGTTGCTGAGTAAATTTTTATGTCGTCTGCAAACATCTTGACAGAGACCGGTCCAAAAGCATTACCATCCGTAATATCGTTAATAAAAATTAGAAAGAGTATGGGGCCCAGGACACTTCCTTGAGGAACACCACTGGTAACATCTCTCGGAGCAGATAAGCACTCACCAATTCGAACAAGCTGTTTTCGAGCACTCAAGAAATCCAAGATCCATGCCAACAAATCACCTGATATTCCGTAGCTAATGAGTTTAGTCTTCAACTTTGGGTGGGAGACCGAGTCGAAAGCCTTTTGAAAATCAAAATAAACAATGTCCATTCGACTACCATCCAGTAACCCCATAATCCAGTCATGTACACACTCCAGAAGGTTCGTACAAGTTGATCTCTGTCTCAGGAAACCGTGCTGATGTGGAGAAATAAGACCATGAGTAGAGAAGTGGGCCAAGATGCTTTTGCTAACAATCTTTTCCATAACGCGGCAGCATGTACACGTGAGAGAGATTGGTCTGTAGTTTGAGACAACACTTGTAGGTCCTTTTTTGTGAATTGGTGTGATGTATGCAGTTCTCCATATTTCAGGTTATCTTCGTGTTTTGAGAGACATTTCAAAAATATGGCAGAGTGGAATAGTCAAGTTTTGGGCGCAGCGTTTAAGCAATATATTCGGTATACCATCTGGGCCACAAGATTTTGTCATTCGAAGACTTCTGAGGGTTGAAAAAACAACATCAGGAGTGAACGTAACTTCTTCCAGGAGATTGGGAGACCTCTGCGCCAGAGGTGGATTACTTCCATCGTCTTTTGTAAAAACGGTTGCAAAATAGTCGTTGAAGACATTTGACATTTTAGCCGGATCTGTAACAATCGTGCCATCACTTGTTTCTATCCCAGTAATTTTAGAATTCAAGGAGAGTTTGTTGTGAATATATTTGTAGAAAGCACCAACGTTACCAGATAAAACAAGACCCTTCTCAATGTCATATTGTTCTTTTTTTACTGCTTTAGTACATAATTTTGAAAACTTCATGTATTTGATTTTATCTTTATTTTCTTTAGTATGCTTCCAGATTTTCCAGAAGAATAATTTGGATTTATATAGACGTTTTATTCTATTGGAGATTTTCCTTGGTCGTCCTCGTGAGCTCAATACAGTACGAACTGGAACGAAGGTTTGTATCACATAACTCATACACTGCTGAAGGGCATTCCAGCAGTTTTCTACGTCGAAACAATATTGGAAGATGTCGTCCCATTTCACAAATTTCAGAAAGTTGTTTATTGCTGCAAAGTTTGCTTTATCAAACATATATGAGTTTCGAACATTGCTTTTGTCTCTTGGATCTGTATCATTTAAATGGAGAATCATTACATTGTGGTCACTGGTAGCGATCTGGCATCTAAACTCCACATTTGAGATCAACATTGAGTCCCCAGAGAGCACCAAATCTAGAATGTTGTTTCCTCGAGTCGGCTCTTGAATAAACTGTTGAAGTCCAAATTCATTTACAAATTCCATGAACACTCCGTAGACTCTGTTGTTTGGATATGAGTAACAGGTCCAATCCACCTCCGGCAAATTAAAGTCTCCAACCAGGCACATTGTACGTATCGGAGAATATAACGCTTTAAAACAATTAATACTGTCCACCATATAGATCTCCGCCTCAGCACCAAAACCTCCAGGACGATAGTATGTGACAATTCTGTATGATTTATGGTTTAATTCAATATCTACACAAACAAGTTCAATATGCCGGAAGTTATCAGGTACTAATACGGTTCTGTGAGGAATACTTGTTTTTACTACCATCGCTACACCCCCTCCACGAGTTTTTCTATCGTGTCGAACTGAATCATAATCTTTAGTCAGAAATAAACTACTTGGAATCTCTTCTAATAGCCAAGTTTCAGTAATACAAAACATATCTGGTCTGCAGTCTTCTAGAAAAAAACGAAAATCTTCAATCTTGTTAGATATACTTCTGAGGTTTGTGAAAGCTAGGGTGCTACCGTTACTTCCGAAAAAGTTGACCCTCGCCACTTAACCCAGCCGGGGCAGGAGGATGACCATCAGTAACTTTTCTTCTTTCGCATCTCTTTTTGTAGTTGAGTTCAGCCTGTTGTTTTGTCAGGTCTCTGTTCATGAAGATTTTTCGTACATCCTCATTCTTGGACGAGCGCAAGATCCGAGACGACATCAGCAGTTCTTCAGCTGCCGCAGGGTTTTCTAGAGTAACACATATTTTTGCTCTGGGATTTCTAAGGTCTTTTCCTAACCGCCTTGTCGTGACAATCCTTGGCACCACAGCAAGGTTGTTTTTACAGAGGTCTACCACACAATCTGCATCTGACTTTTTCTCATCATATTTCAAACCAGAAATGACAATGTTATTTGCTCTTCGCATTTTGTCATCTTTTTTTTGTTCCAACCTCCAGAGAGTGGTAGTCAGTACTTCGGCAATACTAGTTGGATTGCCTAATAGATTTCGCTCGTTAGTCGCTAAATTAGAAGACTCAGTCCCAGACTCCAAAGCACCCAATCTTATAGAAATGTCCTCGAGTTTGGTCGACATTTCTTTTAACGAGTCAGTTGTTGTTTTGGCTATTCTATCAAGAAGAGCCTCATAGTTTTTATTCATGGTCTCCAGTAAGCGCGTCATATTGTCGCTCATTCTGTCAACGATACGGCTTAGAACTACTTCTAGACTTTCGAGAGTTATAGCTTTCGACATATCTTGTTTAGACTATTAATTAATCAATGTTTAAACACAAAATCGACAAAACCTCAAAGTTTTAGACGCGAAACAACAAGTTAATAGCGAGAGCAAGTACCGAGTTGCTTACAAAGATATACCAAACTTACAAACTTTTATTTAGGTTACAATCTCTGTTTGTGTGTATGTGGCATTCTCTGTATGCAAATCTTGCAAGTGAAATTTAACTAGCTTTTTGACTAGCTAGGAAGCTGAAACTTTCAGCATAGCTTTATATTGGATGACAATACACGATTCAATTAAAAAAAAAAAAAACTCAATTTGAAAATCTTTCGTATTTCTAAATCGAGTGTATTTGAAATTAAAGTTTGTGTTAAAAAATTCGTTTTTTCCTTTACTTGTTATTTATATTATAATTTATTTTTTAGTTAGATTTTTTTTAAATTGTTCATTGTCACATATTAAGTGCTTTTATTAGTGGTAACTTATTGTCGTGTTTATAACTGTGATCGCATTACTCTGCTGATTCTAAAAATAGCACTGCAACTAATGTGAACCATTATTAAAAGTTGTTATTATAATATGCTGAAAGATTGAATTAAAGCAAAAGCCCGAAGTGATAATGATAATTTTTTATAAACTTATTTTTCATATTTCATATTTTCAAATGTATGAAGATTCTGCTAGTTAACTCTTTAAATGTATTATGGATAAATAGTATTTAATAATTGAGAAAATTTAATTAAATACATTTATGTTTTAGCTTATGACCTCCAAAGATCTAAATCTATAGTTTCCGACTGGCCTTTTGGTTTGTAGATCTTTTAATTCAGAGAGTGTTGCTAGTATTTATTCGTTGTCAGCTGGTGCAAGTTTATTTTATTACTTAAATTTTACTGTCGCTGGGGTTTTGTTTTAAATTAGTGTTCTATATATTTTTCAGATATCATGATTTGTGTTAGAACAAGTTCTCATCATAAAGGAAGAATGAAATTGTTATTTGAGACCTGGTTATCTTCCAATCGGGAATCAGTAAAATGATTTATTTTATGTTTCTCTTCTTTTTGAATGTAAAATTAGCTAACACTTTGCAATTGAATTGTTTATTTTTAGGCTTTGTTATAAATAATACTTGTATTATTACAACGCTTATATTAGTTTGTACTGTTTGTTGTTTGTTTCATGGATTTTTCTAAAACTTTTTTGAGGCACTTCTAATAGTAGTAACAGGGCCGGATTTACAATTTTGGGGGCCCCAGACCAACAAAAATTTGAGGCCCCATTTTGAAAAATAAAAAATATTGCTAAGCTTTTACTATGGTCCGATGCGTTCCCATGGCCTTGAATTGATGCCACAGAATTTTTCCAATCTTTAAATCCCGTTGAAGCTAAAGCAAATTTTGAGGCTTCAAAAAGTTTGCAGACAAAACAGAATACACAACCTAACGCTGGTGAATATATGAGCCATTCTCTATTAAACGTTTTACCGTTTACTTTTTTCCCCACAAACAAGCTTTTTGAGCAATATCGATCGCGACCTTGATACGATGTTTCTTTATTTTTTTTTCTATTTTTTTTTCTATTTAAAAAAATGTTCGGAAAAAGAACTAATTTAATTGTTGCTGTTGACGAGCACTGAATTCAGTGATAGACAACTACAAGAAAAGGTTTAAACAGAAAGTGACAGAAACGGAAGTGATTAAAAAAAACAAAAGTACCGAAATGTTTTTTATTTTATTTTGCACTATTTGTACTTTCTAATGAGAATTTTTGCATTTCCGAGAAATTAACTTAATATTTTTTTTTTTTTAAGATGAAATTTTTATCAATACAAATATTAAGATCACTATGAAATAATTTTATTGCAAATCGATTGATATTAAAAAAATTTTTTCATACTACTCAAAATGTTTTTGGGGCCCCTTATTTTGCGGGGCCCCTAGGCCATGGCCTAGTCGGCCTGCCTGTAAATCCGGCCCTGAGTAGTAAGAAGTTGATTTTTTGCATGCAGGTGTGTATCTGGTGGCAATGCATTTATCCATTTTCAGATTTAAAAAAAATAAAAGAAAAGATTTAAACATAGAAAAACACATTAGAAGGAGAAGCTTACACCAGTGGCTAGGAGTAGAATATTTGCGCATGCAGAATGCGAGGCAATGAATGAATTAAATTATAATAAATACAATAACCTTAAATAAATAAACTTGGTAAAAAAATTGATGTCTACGGGGGCGGTCCGATAAGTACTTATCCTCAACGTCAGATGGCGCAATAATTGCAAGAAAAAAAATGATGTCTAAGATAATCGATTACAAGATTTAATGAACATATTTTTTAAAACAGTTCTTAAACTGCAAATTCACCTGACTAAACAAGCTGTCTAGCAATGGTTTTAGAATTTGTTGACATTTGAAAGATTTAAGCATGCCAATTTTTTTTATCTTCAACAAGGAATATTGTAACCATACATGCAAACGCACATACACATAACTAAACAGGCTGACTAGAAATGATTTTTGACATTTTAAAATATTTATTCACATGCCCATTCTATTTTTCTTCATAAGGCTTTGTATTCACACGATAAAAGTGTGTAGAAGCTTACCTGTTGATTATTGGTTAAATTCTAAGAGACAGCATAAGTGTTATTTGATTATTTTATAATTATGTAGCCTAAATTTTAAAAATACAGGCGCTTGCCATCGCCGATCAAACTCTAGTTAAGTATAAATAATAATATCGATATTAATAATAGGTAGATAAAAAAGTTAATTGAGCTGATTGATGGCTGCATTGTATGTTGATAATTATGAATTAGTAAGTAGTTACGTGGCAGGCACGTGACGTGTTGGTCTAGTGGTATAGACACCGGCTTTGAGAGTCGGAGGACCTGGGTTCGATTCCTGGTCCGAGCACGTAATTTCCTTGAGCAAGAAACTAACTCATTAACTGACATTTGCTCACGTCAACTCAGCGTTTCATCCTTTAGTGGTCGATAAATGAGTACCAAATTCGGTTGGGGGTTAAAGTCCTTCGTGCACTTGTGGAACTATCGAGTAGTATGCGGGGCGGCCAGCGGCGCCGTAAAACACCGCATACGCCGTTAGTCTTATCTGCAAGTTGCCAACATTGTAAAGCGCCCTTAAAGCGGCTTCTGCTGCCTACGTCGCTATATAAATTGTCATCTAAAAAATAAAGAGATAAAAAAAGGCAAGCCACTTCTGTGCGTTTCAGTGAGAACGGACATTTCTCCCCCCCCCCCCCAGGGGTAGGACATTTCCTCCCCCTGGGTAGATAGAATTCAGGTTTTTCTAACAAACAAAAACATATTTTTAAAAGATATAACATTTATTATTTATATTTAATTGAATAGAGTGTTTGGCTTGCAGCCGTAAGATAAAAAAAGGGTTAGGGTTTTGGCTAGCATCCCACTAGTTACTTCGTTAGGGTTAGGGTTAGGTTTAGCATCCCACTAGTTACTGTTTTAGGGTTAGGGTAAGAGGCGCGATGGGACAGCGGTAAAAGTCTTTGGCTTTTGAGCTTGGGTTCCTGGGTTCAATTCCCAGGTAAGCAAAATCCCACATCGCATAACTTCCTTGAGCAAGGAGTTCACTCTGAATTCAGTCGATCTGAATGCTCAGGTCAACTCAGCCTTTCATCCTCCTGTGGTAGTCAAATGAGTACCGGTGGTTTCACTGGGGATAAATAAATCGATTGAGGCGCTGAATACGGCTGCCTGCATCGTAGTGGTCTTGAAATCGATTCTTAGGTATAACACCACTATAATATCATCGGAATCTTTATCTTTAGTATCCCACTAGTTACTTTGTTAGGGTTAGGGTTAGCATCCCACTAGCTACTTTGTTCATGAGCAGGTAAGCAAGGGCATCCAACATTCGGCAAAAATGCTTTACGTGATTTTTCTCTGTATAAGCTTTTGACAGCACCAGCTCCTGCACTTAAACATGAAAGAAACTCTTGCAAAACCACAAATTCATACTACTGCATTATTATTTTATTTATTTCATCTGTCAGAAAAAACTTCATATCATGGAAAAAAAATCTTACAACAGGGGGGGGGAATCTCCTAGGGTGGGTTGGGGAAACGTCCGGGGGAATGTCCTACATTCGCGTTTCAGAGGTGTCAGTCAGTTAGTAATTTAGGTTATTGTATTAAAGATGTGGTTAGATTGAACATTTGAATTTGCCTAGATGGTGTCGGAGCAATAAAAGTATATAAGGTGACTTAACATATTTAAATTTATTTCAGACTTATTTCATCACTGATTCTAAAGGCGATAGCAAGTTTTCGAAATCAAGTAAATATGCTTTAATATTTATTTGTTTATGTTTAGCTTTTTAGAGAAAAGATTATTTTTTTCAAAGGAGATGATCATCTGATTGCTACTACTTGTGAATCATCACACAAAAGGTGCCCTGTCCATATCTGTTATTTCAGTTTATGAATGTAAATTTATCTATTTGTTGAGTTTGTGAAAAAAAAATCATTCTGGTAATTTTTATGTCTTTGTCTGCAGCCATGAATTCGTTAACTCTGCAACGTTCAATTTTTACATGCATTTTCTGAATTAGGATTTCTATAGCTTTTTTAGAATTAATGCTTTTACGATCATAGGATTCTCAATAATTTGAGTTATTCAGTAGTACAACATTCTAATGTTCATTCATGTTTTGGTTGCAATGTTTTTGAGTTTGCACTGTTCTGGAAAGTTCTGTGCAAATATTAAAATTCAACTATGTTTTTAAAAAGTTGCTCTATATGTTTGTAATAACACATCTTGTTTATTTTTAATAAAAAATGGGTTTTTTTTCTTCTAGAAGAGACTTGTGCTGTAAAATGGAATATGAATTAACATTTTTTCTGAAGTCTCAGAAAAGGTTAAACTAATCCAATTTGTAAAAAAAACATATACTTTTATACATTTATAATATTTTATTTAGTGTACTCTAAACCAAATGCATCTAAACTTTTCATTAAAGCTTTTTTCATACTTTAGGTGGTTTTGTCATGTTGATGATGATACGTACTTGAATGTGCCAGCACTACGGAAGCTTTTGGTCTCGTACAATTCTCGTTTTGACTGGTACATCGGAAAGCCGAGCATTCCCAAACTCCTTTTGAAGGTTTAAAGTTTCATTTGAAATTCTGACTTTTTTATTTTCAAAAAATTATTTTGTTATTATAAAAAATTAAATAGTAATTTAGTTTTATTTTATATTAATTTAATACTTGCCAGGATAATTCAACATTCCAGTTTGCAACAGGAGGTGCTGGTTTTTGCTTGAGTCGCAGCTTGGTTTTGAAGATGACTCCATACATTTTGTAATGTCATTTTATTTGTTGTAATAATTTTATTTGGTTTTCTTTTATTATGTTAATGTTAATAATATGTCGATTGATAGCTTATTAAATTGAGGTAAAATTTACTAAAGAAATGTGTTTTGGAACTCAATGTTTACTTCAAAGCATTTTTTCATGTGTCTATTTTAGGAATGGTGAATTTGTAAATTCGTGTGATAAACTACTCTTACCTGATGACTGCAGTATTGGATACATAATAAGTATTTTTTTTTCTTCTCTTTTTTACATTATTGTAATAAATGTTTCATTTGGCCTAAATTTGAAAAAAAAATCTTATAAAATATGATGTGCAAATAATTACAGAATACTTAATTTCAGATCATTTGTTGAATGTGAAATTGACTGTTATTTCAAGCTTCCACTCCCATCTGGAAGAATTGAACCGTATAAAATTAGATACATTGGCAAATGAGGTTGTTCTAAATAATAACAGTTCTATTTATTATTGAAAGTCTATTTAAGTGCAACGTAATTATTCAACTAAGTTTGCTAAATTGTAACATGATGGTTCTCATGTAAGGTTTATATCTTTCATAATAATGATTGTTGTTGTTATTATTATTTATAAGTTTTTTGTTGATCTTATTAAGGAAAATAATCAGATTAAAGAATAAACATTTAAGTTAAAATTAGAAAATTTGTACTAAACAAAATCCTGAGAACCAATCATCCAACATTGATTGGGTATATTTAAGCAAATTGTTTCACATGTTTATACACACAGTTACATATATATCTGTTTTTAGTGCATTTTTGGAAACTTGTTTCTAAAAAGGCAGCTTAATAAAACACCGGCCAGCCGGCTGGCTGTAGTGGCGTAGCTAGAGTTTTCGGTCCCTGGGGCAAAGTCTATAGAATGCGCCCCTAGAAATTTCCGTCGATCAACAAAAATTTCCGTTCTAAAAAAATAGCTGATGATTGGGGGAGTGGAGGGCAGTTGTAGATACTTTTACCAAAATTTTTCAAAAACCTTATACACTTTTGCCTTAAGAAGTACTTTTCTTAAAATTTCTACTGATAATACATTTTCAGAACCCCTCCCCCTATGCTTATATATTTATGGTGGCCTCCACTGTATAAAATTGCATAAAACCACCATAGAATTGCCGTTTTCCGGCTGTGGGCACAGCCAAATAGGTAAGCAATATAAAAAAAAGGTCAGTGGGAAAGGGGTAGACCGGTACCTATTTTTTTAATTCTGAAAGAAGGGGGTATAGTCATAAAGATAATTTTGCAGGTGTTTGTTTTCATCATATATAAAATTAATAGGACATAACAGACTTATAATTTAATTATTATTAGACTGAAATTAAAATGTCACGCCATCTGTCAATTGAAAAAATATTCGACATGCGACAAATTCATTTAATCTGAACTATTAGAAGTTAGGAAATTAATAGTAAATAAATGACGGAATGTATAGCGTCACCTATTAGGAAAACGCGAATTTCTGGTATACTCTACATCCAGACATCGGAAATTATGTATTTTAATATATCACTAGCAGTGTCCGTAGCGGCTTCGCTTGCATGAAATTAAAGAATTTGAACCGTGCATCCATACGTGTCGGCTCGGCCCGTCGACAACTTGGCCCAGCCCGTTTCAAAACCAAAATTCCTGGCCCGGCACCGCCCGTCTAATTTCGGCCCGGCCCGTTTTTACAAGCCTAGAAATTCTATATACTTGATGAAAAACTTCGGCCCGTCCCACCTTGACTTCAGGTTTGTCCGGCCCGTCTGAAGACCCTAAAATCACTCAAATGTCTATATGCTTAGTGAAAAACCTCGGCCCGTACCACCTTGGTTTAAGGTTTAGCCTGGCTCGTAAAAAGACCCTAAAATAACGGCTTGGCCCGACCGGTGATAAACTGGACTCAGCTACTTTTAACCGGCACAAAACCTCAAAATACCAAGTTTTACATCTGTAATGCTTGCAGTTGTTGAGTAGCAGTTATTTTAAAATCAAATAACCCTTATTTTGACCCCACATTTGAAGTCATGGAAACCAAAGTTTTAAAAAATGGTGAAACACGTATATCTTTTTTTTTTTTGAGTAGATACTAAGTATTCATTTTTACATCTGTTGCAATTACAGTTGTTGAGTAGCAGTTACTTTAAAAACCAAATAACCCTATTTTCCACCCCACATTTGAAGTCCTGGAAACCAAATTTTCAAAAAATGGTGAAACACGTATATCATTATTTTTAGAGTAGAAACTAAATACTAATTTTTACTTTTGTAGCATTCACAGTTTTTGAGTAGCAGCTACTTTAAAAACCAAGTAATCCTATTGTCCACCCCACATTTAAGGTCCTGGAAACCAAATTTGTAAAAAATGGTGAAACACGTATATCTTTATTTTTAGAATAGAAACTAAATACTAATTTTTACATCTGTGGTATTTACAGTTTTTGAGTAGCAGTTACTTTAAAAAACAAATAACCCTATTTTCCACCCCACATTTGAAGTCCTGGAAACCAAATTTTCAAAAAATGCTAAAACACATATTTCATTATTTTTGGAGTAGAAACTAAATACAAATTTTTACTCCTGTAGCATTCACAGTTTTGAGTAGCAGCTACTTTAAAAACCAAATAACCCAATTTTCCAACCCACATTTGAGGTCCGGGAAACTGAATTTTAAAAAAATGGTGAAACACGTATATTTTTATTTTTCAAGAAGAATTCAAATACCAAATTTCAAAATCTCTTCATTTTTGGTTTTCGAGATATACATTGTTTTAGAAAAAAGTTTGTTTTCCAGTTTCTTCCCCTCAGGAGCAAAATTTTAAAAAATCCTCTCCTAGTGGATGCTTACGAAATAAAAGTAATATAAGTTCCAAATTTCACGTTCCTAGGATGAGGCGTTTGAGCTCGGCATTGATTATCAGTCAGTCAGGACATGTTCTTTTATATATATAGATTTTAATTTTCGCATACATGCGTATTTGTTGGAATACCCCCATCTCTCCCCATACGCACGCTTACGCAAATCATTTGCTTGGGACACACCCCTCTCGATACGTACGTAATATATGGATGATTCCCAACAATGCATGCAAGCGCCAAGAAATATTTTTGAAAAATACAACTTCTTTTAAAATTGTAAAACTGACTAATCAATCACTTTTGAAATTGTTAGAATTTATAAAAGAAAGAAAACCCTAAGGATTTTAATGCAATAGTCAAAAATACGCTGAAGTCTCTTTGATATTAAACGAAGACTTTTGTAATTTTAATTTCCCAGATTTCTTTTAGTTACCTTATTAAGAATAACTTTTCCAATGTTGTCGACATCAGAGGATTTCCTTCTAAACTTGATCCCTCTCGGTTGGAAATTAATTAATTAAACATTCGTACAAGTATTTGTTTTATTTATTCATTTATTTATTTGTTTTTTTACAGGTTCTTGTCAATCCACTGCAATTTATATCCGAATTTGAATGAATGCTCAAAGTTGAAGCAAATCTTAACTTGGGAATCCTAGTCAGAGATAATAATGTGCAGATGCAATTCGTTTTTGATTATGTGCAATCACTTATAAAACTTTTGTTGTTTGTTTTATTATAAATCTGATATTTCACTTGAATTTTATACTATCTTGAGTATAGGCAATTTATTGAGGTACCATCTACTTTACTTTGAGATATGTTGTTATAAGGTTGCATTACATACTTTATTTTATATTAAATAGATTTAATTGTTCGTCATAGTGTTGGGGTAAAGACAAATGTTGAGCAATAATAAATCAAATTGTAAATGATTTTGACAAATGTGTACTAAGTTCCTTTGTTAATAAAGCAATAATAAAATTTAATATATAATAATATTAAAAAGTTAATAAAAAAAAAGCAATTGGGAGTAAACTGGGAATTATTCAATACAGTAACATAATCAGTTTTGTGGAACCCTTCTCAATGAGGACTACCTTCATGTCAAGTTTTTGGTAGCCACTTTGGTGTGATGAAACAGCTTACAGGTTCACTCAGGGACCTTGTATATTTATTCAGCGCCATGGCTATATAGTGGGTGTGCCCCCACAAAATATCTGGGACTCTTAATTGAGAAGCTATATGACTGGGTTGGATGTCGATTCAGTAAATATGGTGAGCCTCCCGTGGCTTAACCAAAATTTGGTCCGGCTGATGGCTCAAATTTGACTAGTGATTATTTCATATAGTTTTTGTCGTATCTTGACTTTTTTCATCTGAAATATTGATGTTACAGCAAATGAGCTCGTACTTGCAAAAATTGATAACAGGGCGTCAGTTGTGAGGGTCATATTGCCACCAGGGATGAATTCATCAAGGTTAAGGACAAAGTCTTTTTCTCGAAACTCCTTCAGAACGAAAAAAATTGGTCTCGATCTTGGACTAAAAGTCTTGTTAAATTTCAATACTTTTTTTATGTTTTAAAAGTACAAGAAGTAGTTCTACTCTTCAATCTATATATATATATATATATATATATATATATATATATATATATATATATATATATATATATATATATATATATATATATATATATATATATATATATATATATATATATATATATATATATATATATATATATTTATATATATATATATATGAATGTTTGGTGTATATATTCGTTTAAAATCGCTGATTTTACGATCAGTTTCCCATTGATAAACGTTAAAGGATTTAGAACAATCATTATGGACATTATTATTAATAGATTAGAAGGTATAAATAGCCTTAACAAAACTTCATTTATTTTCAAATAAACTGCAAAACCATTCTATTGAGCCCGGTATACGATTTGGTGATATCGTAACATTGGTGTCAGAATTGGGATACAAGAATGGTTTTGAAATCATTGGATGAGCTTTGGGTGAGTGAAATGAAAGACGAGCTGGAGAAACGTGACCTGAGCGATACAGGTAAAAAGGACGAACTTATGGAACGCCTCTTAGCCGCGTTAGTGAATGAAGGCTATGGGCCTGACGACGATGAATATTTATTCGATATTGACGAGGAAGCTGTGGTTAGGCGAAAAAAAATTAAAAAATAAATTGCTGGAGGAAGAAAGACAAGCGTGAGAAAACATGGAAGCACAGGGGAAGACAGGAGAAGGAATGATTCTTGGCCACGAAAACAAAGTAGCAGCAGCCGGTACAACTGTTGAGAGTTTGGTCGCAGGGTTGGCTGAGGCAGTGGTGGAAACGGTTCTGGACCAGCGGGTTGCTGGTGGTGTGGGTTGCTGCGGCGAAACCCAATTTGAACTGGAGTCCGCCAGCTGTGTCTCAGAGCATGTGACGGATGACGGCCGTACAGACTGCACAGGTCAGGTGGGTCATGATGATGAGCCTGTCAAAGACGGTCAAGATGAACCATGCAAAGATGGTGATGACGAGCCTGGCAAAAGTGGTGACAATGATACAGTTGGTTGGGACATCGACAACAAATCTAAAGAAGATGAAAAGAATGTTGAAAACGAAATGCAAAACGATGAGGATGAAAGTGACGATGATGATTATAATAATGGCAATAACAGCGATGGCTTTTACCCATACAGCGACGGTTCTGAAACGGAAGCTTCCATAACAGACGACGGCACCGAATATTCAGGGTCAGATTTTAGTGACGAATCTGACTCGGATGAAGCAACCGAGGATTTAAAAACGAACGAAACTCCAATGGAAAAATACGTCGAAGCTAACTTGACAAAAAAAGAAGACACTGATTTGAGGAACGATGGCGATGATTTGGACGATACGAAAGTTGACACCGATGAAAGAGCCGAGTTGGAATGTGAAAAGAAAACGTTTCATTGTAGCTTGGAAGAAAACAAAGATGACGGCGATGAACTTCTCCAAAACAACAATAGCAATGCAGCCAGCAAAAACTCTGAAAAAGATGAGCCAAGAACAGAGAACGGTACCGAGGATTCTAAATCAGATGAATCCACGGAGGATTCTAGATCAGATAGACTAAGAGACATTGTAAAATCAAATGACAGTTTGATGAAGGGATTTATTAGATTTATAGAACATGTTTTCGAAAAACCTTTTGAAGAGTTTCTTGAGAAAGATCTAAAAGATGTGAAGGAAGAAGAGAAAGCAGACAGTTCCGATAAACCGTTCAAAGATGTTCAGGACGAGGCATGCAAATAAAGCTGTGATGAACCGTGCAGAAATGGCGACGATGAGCCAAAGAAAGATTCTGTTGAGGAGCCAAAGAAGGATTGGAAGAAACTGCATCAAACGGTCAAGAGACTTGACCTGTTGTTTGCGGATTGCGGTCAAAGCCACGCGTAAAGATCAAAGTATTTTGTGTTTGTGGCCGAGTCGCATTTCCCAAAAGCGACTATGCTGTTCGAGACAAACAGGATTAGGAAGGGAGTAGTGTTATATATATGGTACTGATTCCACTTTTCCCATATCTTCATACCCCGAGAACTATCATTATTAACAGGGAATATATTAGAAAGTAGAAGTAGCATTAACCAAGCTTTATTTATTATCGTCCAATAAACTGCAAAACCATTCTTCTGGACCTGTAATACGATTTGACAATATATATATATATATATATATATATATATATATATATATATATATATATATATATATATATATATATATATATATATATATATATATATATATATATATATATATATATATATATATATATATATACATATATACATACAAACATTAATTTATATATATATATATATATATATATAAATATATATATATATATATATATATATATATAAATATATATATATATATATATATATATATATATATATAAAGGGCATGAATATATACATATATACATACATACAAACATTCATTTAAATATATATATATATATATATATATATATATATATATATATATATATATATATATATATATATATATATATATATATATATATATATATATATATATATATATATATATATATAAATGAATGTTTGTATGTATATATGTATATATTCATGTCCTTTATGCATTGCTACACCATTCATCCGATTGCGTCTTAAAACACATGGTGTAAAAGACTATAAACTATAATAAAAAAAAAAAAAAATTCATCCGATCGTAATGAAATTTTCACACAACCTTGAGAGTCAAGGGGAATCAAATATAAAGAAAAAATTTTTGAAATCCGTCACAAAATGAGCGGAGCGGAGCGGGTGAGCGAGCGGGAACTATATATATATGTTCGTGCGTATGTATGTGTGTATGTATGTATGTGTATGTGCATGTATGTGTGTCTGTGTGTGTGTTTATGTATGTACTAGCGGAGATACCCGGCGTTGCCCGGGTTTTTTAGAGGTTTTTCTAATGTTTGTCTCTTTCTCTCCCGTTTCCTTTCCCACCTGCTTTCCCACTCCTGTTCGCTTTCCCGTTTTCCCTCTCTCGGTCGCTTTCCCGCTCCCGGTCGCTTTCCCGCTCCCGGTCGCTTTCCCGCTCCCGGTCGCTTTCCCGCTCCCGGTCGCTTTCCCGCTCCCGGTCGTTTTCCCGCTCCCGGTCGTTTTCCCGTTCCCGGTCGTTGTCCCGTTCCCGCTCACGTTTGCTCTCCCATTCCCGCTCACGCTTGCTTTTCCGTTCTGGCTCGCTGTCCGTTCCGGGTCGCTTTCCCGTTTCTATAATAGACAAACTAACCCACAAACATTCATATATATATATATATATAGTCTTAGCAAATCTATTTTACGTTTTATAGGCTAACAGAAGTTATGAAAGAATGTAAAAGAGAAAATGAGCGTGAACGGGAACGGGAGAGCAACCGTGACCGGGAATGAGAGAGCAAGCATGACCGGGAACGGGAGAGAAAGCGTGAGCGGGAACGGGAAAGCGACCGGGAACGGGAAAGCGACCGGGAACGGGAAAGCGACCGGGAACGGGAAAGCGACCGGGAACGGGAAAGCGACCGGGAACGCGGAAAGCGACCGGGAACGCGGAAACCGATTGGAATCGGGAGAGCAAGCTTGGAAGGAAACGCGAGCAAGAGAAAAAATCGATAACAAAACTTCTGAGCGGGAAAGTGACCGGGAGCTGGAAAACGACCGAGAGCGGAAAAGCGACCGGGAACGCGACGAAAACGGGAAAGTGGAAAAGGAAACGCGAGCAAGCGTGAGCGGGAACGGGAAAGCGACCGGGAACGGGAAAGCGACCGGGAACGGGAAAGCGACCTGGAACGGGAAAGCGACCGGGAACGGGAAAGCGACCGGGAACGGGAAAGCGACCGGGAACGGGAAAGCGACCGGGAACGGGAAAGCGACCGGGAACGGGAAAGCGACCGGGAACGGGAAAGCGACCTGGAACGGGAAAGCGACCGGGAACGGGAAAGCGACCGGGAACGGGAAAGCGACCGGGAACGGGAAAGCGACCGGGAACGGGAAAGCGACCGGGAACGGGAAAGCGACCGGGAACGGGAAAGCGACCGGGAACGGGAAAGCGACCGGGAACGGGAAAGCGACCGGGAACGGGAAAGCGACCGGGAACGGGAAAGCGACCGGGAACGGGAAAGCGACCGGGAACGGGAAAGCGACCGGGAACGGGAAAGCGACCGGGAACGGGAAAGCGACCGGGAACGGGAAAGCGACCGGGAACGGGAAAGCGACCGGGAACGCGGAAAGCGACCGGGAACGCGGAAAGCGACCGGGAACGCGGAAAGCGACCGGGAACGCGGAAAGCGACTGGAATGGGGAGAGCAAGCTTGGAAGGAAACGCGAGCAAGAGAGAAAATCGATAACAAAACTTCTGAGCGGGAAAGCGACCGGGAGCTGGAAAACGACCGAGAGCGGAAAAGCGACCGGGAACGCGACGAAAACGGGAAAGTGGAGAAGACAAACATTAGAAAAACCTCTAAAAACCCCGGGCAACGCAGGGTAACCCCGCTAGTATATATATATATTTTTGACCTGGAAAGGTTTTTTTGGCCCCGGCTCAGGAGGGCCAAAAAAACCTTTCCAGGCCAAAAATGCCTCTGTATGACCATAAAAGGTAATCTAAACCGCTGGAGCGATCTTGATGAAATTTGGCAAGGGGGTAATTTTCACACAGGGGAAGAAAGTTAAAAAGGTTTGAACTCCCAACTCCGATCCTGTGCCTGTGTGTATGCGTGACTGTGTCTGTGTGTATGTGTCTCTGTGTGTATGTATGTATGTATGTATGTATGTATGTATGTATGTATGTATGTATGTATGTATGTATGTATGTATGTATGTATGTATGTATGTATATATGTATGTATGTATTTATGTATGTATGTTTGTATAGAACTCCGCCTCGCTAATTGCGAGCCAGAACAAGCCTGGAGAAAGGAGGAGGTTAAAGGTAAAAAGATTAAACTATGATCCACGACAGGAAGTACTTAGTTGCTTCCTACATACAGACATTTCAGTCTTAAAACACCTGATGTAAAGGACTATGAACTATTATAAAAAAATGTATGTATGTATGTATGTATGTATGTATGTATGTATGTATGTATGTATGTATGTATGTATGCAATATCAGATCTAGGGAAAGCAACTGAGAGCAAAAGAGTGAGCGGGAAAACGACAGGGAACGGAAAAGCAAGCGAGAGCGGGAAAGCGACCGGGATCGGGAAAGCGACCGGGATCGGGAAAGCGACCGGGATCGGGAAAGCGACCGGGATCGGGAAAGCGACCGGCGGCAGTAAAGTTACCAGGAACGAATGGGAGAGCAAACGGAAACGAGAAAACGACGGGATCGCGAGCGCAAGCGGGGAAGGAAACGGGAGCGAGAAAGACAATCATTAGAAACACCTCTAAAAACCCCGAGCAACGCCGGGTACCCCGCTAGTGTACCTATATATAAAAACAAAGTCCAAGCAAAAATCAAAGTTTTTTTTAAAAACACACACTTTAATTTTTGCATTATGCAAATCGATTTCTAAACTTCAAAACAAGTGAATCAAACACAAAGTTTTTTAAAAACACACTTTTATATAATCGATTGTGTAGGCCACATTCTGTTACATAAACAACGAGCATATTAGCATAGACAATAAATAGTTCGACAAAAATATCACAAATAATTATTTCATTAAATTTTGTCCAATCAATCCGAAAATTTGATAGAATGCATTGTTAATCAGTTCTGTGGTATGTCTAAATTTTTAAGTCTTTAGCTAATCGGTAAGTTAGTTTAATATCGATTGCAAAATTTGACGACAGACAGACCGACAGATAGACAGACCGACAGACAGACAGACAGGCAGAGAAGTCAAGTTAAGTAAAAGTGTGTAATGAAGTATGAAAACATACTACATGCATTTTAATTTTATTAGTTAATACATACTTGAAAATAAAACCTTTTTGTAACACAATGGTCTTTTCACTAACCTAAAAAAATGAACTGCAGAGCAGGCTGTCATGCTGGAAATAAAGTAAATTTTCTTCAGTTGCCGGGCTATATTATTGTTCGATATTTAATGCTCGAAAAATTTCTGGAAAACAAATACGTTTTTATATTTTGTTATTTCAAATAATTTTTATTCTTATGTAATAATTTTTTTCTTATCCCCAAAACATAAATTGTAACGGCTGATTAGTCAGCAAGCGATAAAAGGGAAATTTTAGTTGTTGAGTTTATCGCTTTGCCAGTTTGTTTACATTTTTTGTTGTTATTAGAAAATGGAAGATATCTCATTAGATGAGTATATTCAGCAAAAACACATTAGTCTCAGCATTGGCAGGTAGAGTTGGGAAATGTACAATAATTTATGAATGCTAGTTACCAAAACTGAGAGCGACCCAGGCCCCAGGCTTGGTCACCAAGCCAGCAAGCCAAGCTCCTTGTTTCCTGTCAAATTATCAAATATTAAATTAAGTTAAATACAAATACTATTTTTGCAGTTTCAATCCTATGAATTAGATATGAGATTATATATAATTGCTAGGAGGGCTGCCGGGGGTTTTATAGGCGACAGAGGCAACAATTTTTATTTGTAAGCAGGTTGGGATACAGCGCCGCTAACTTCTGTTTTATTTAGGAATTTCGTGTTTTACTCTGTGCCATTATTTCTACTGCCAGAATAGAAAATTGCCATTTGAGGCATTTAAGCAAATGAAATTGTTGAATATATAGTATTATATAGTGACTGTTCAAAGAATTATATATATTTTTTATTTTTTAAGAAATAAAGCTCCATTAGTTCGGAATAATGGGAAAAAAGTAATAAAAGCATTGAAACGTCAAAATACTGTGCTAGCCTCTTCTAATGATCAAATTCAAGCGAAAAAACCATTTGATGCTCGTCAGAGATTGAATCTAACCACTGATGTACCACAAAAACAAGACGCTCGAGTGAATATCGTATCTAAGAAAACTTTTGTTCAAGATGCTAGGCAGAAGATTGCACAGAAGGCCATTATGATACAACCACAAGACAATATTTCACAGATTGTTGATGCAAGAGCTAAACTGAACAACATGCAGTTTATGCCCAAAAAAGAAGAAAGCGGTTCTAATTTTCCACATCAGAATATTCAAATGACATTTGGCATCGGTATGAATGCCAAAGCGGATTTATCATCTAAACACAGCAATAAAGAAGTAACATTGAAAAATCTGGGAAGATCTTTAGTTAAAACTGTGACCAATGATGCTGCTAGTTTTCCTCAAAAGAACGTTGGTTTTTAATATTTGGCATTGTTGATACAAGATTTTATATATTTATGTTTTTTATATATTTTACATTGACATTATTTTCTTTATAGATATTTTATGCTGCAAAGACTTCGGCTACAGAGAGTCAGGTGAGCAGTTTTTTGTTTGTTATCAGCATTTTATTGTATGCTTATCGAAGTGATTAATAATGAGCAGCATTTGATGTATGCCAGAGCGTTTGAAACCGTGACACGGCTTGCTGACAACCGTAGTGTGCACTTTGTATTAAATTTTCCTAGTTGTTCAGCTCTTTATTGTGAAAATAATTGTGCAGTGCAAAGAGCAAATATAAGGAGAGTTTAAATACAAATGGATTTTTTCATTTTGGCAATTATACTCTTTTATATATATATATATATATATATATATATATATATATATATATATATATATATATATATATATTATTAATAATAGATAAACTATATTATAACTAAATTATTCTAGTATTAGTATTACATAATTTATATTGATTTATTTTTCTCATCATGAGAAAATGACTGTTTGAAAGGGCTCTAGGTGAATTCATCAAAAATTAGTTCATCATAATTATTTCATCAAAAAAACTAATTCAAAAACTAAAACAAAAAGTTGAGAATGAAAAGGTCGACAAACCAAAAAGAAGTTGAAAATGAAAATTTCTAACATCAATAAAGTTGCATGGTAATAAATTTGAAAATAAGAAGGTCATTTATAAGTCATAAATTTTGTTAATAAAGTATGTTTAATATCCAATATGTAGTGGGTTTCAATAATTAAGATTAAAATAGTCATAAATTGCAAATTATATCAGATAAGCTGTTGACTAGTTGTCTTTTGATGATTTATATCTACACCAATGACTTAGCTTTTTCCAATTGCTACACATGTGCTATATAACACTCAAATACAAGCGTAGTCAAACCATTGAGAATACTTTGCTGGGTATGCAGCCAAGGATTAAAGTGATTAACAAGCAACCAGGCCATCATAAAAGATCACAAAAATAAGTATGAAATACTAGTATAGAGTTACCTGTGCATATCATTTGAAATTTGTCAGCACTGGGCTACACACAACTCTTATCTTACTATCATCAAGAGGCACATGATTGATTGACCTCAGATGGTTATGTCCGGCAAATGAGCAGCTTATAAATCTGTTAGCCAAACAATATTATTAATTATACTTATAAAAATTATTTTTAAAGTTTAAATAAATATTACTAAAAAATGCTGCGACTCGAATACCTACGCTTGATCGCCAGAAACTTCCACTTGGAGAATCATGAGCATGCAGCTCAAATTGGACACTGTATATATAATGACTAACTTTTTGATTATTACATTATATTGTTGATGAACTTTTTTTGATGAAATAATTTTTTAATGGATCAATTTTGATGAACTAATTCTTGATGAATTCATTTTTGATGAACTTGTCTCTCCCCGTTGGGAAGCTTTATGTAACGTTTACTCTTTCCTATTGCTCTTATGTTTTAATCAATTATTTTACAAGCCGTCATCGAGTGTGACTGGTCGTAAAGTGTCCAATCTCGTCACAACAAGTACTTTGAAAACTATGGAGAATCCTAAACCCGAAGAAAAGGTGATTATTTAGTTGTTGTTAAACTTCGGCCATAATGTTACAGAAATTCTATATTTCTTGTTTAATGTTTTTCCAGACTTTTATAAGCCCTCTCCAGTCGTTTAGGGTCATTGTGAACAACTTGGGTCCAAATGTAACCTATGATGACATAGAGGTAGTTCAAAAACATTTTTTTGGCATTCCTAGGTATTTCAAGTGTTAAAAAAGTTCATTGAAATGATTAATAACAGGAATTGTTTACATCATGTGGACCATTGAGGAAATTGAAAATGACAAAGCCTGGTGCAGCTGAAGTCTTCTACGTCAACATCGAAAGTGCTTATGAAGCTGTGGAAGAATATCATAATAGAGAGCTCGATGGTGTGTTTTTATCTAGTTTTATGGATTTGTAATGGTTTTGTAAAGTATATTTATTGTATATTATATTATGTTATGTTATGTTACGTTACCTTACATTACATTATATTTTATTATATTGTATATATTATATTATATTATATTATATTATATTATATTATATTATATTATCATGACTACTAGAAATAGCACGTCAAAAATGACGGATTTTTTAAGTCTCATATATTATTTTTTGATCATTAGGAGTAACAGTGTACAATTACATAATAACTTTTATTACATGCCTGCGAGCACTAATTTTAGCAACTGCTGACCACCGCATTATGCGAAATTGCTAACATACATACATACATACGTACATATGGACATAGGAAATTATGTATGTAGATAATATATGATGTGTGTTATTTAAACAAAATATGCTTCTTTAAATTATTTTTCAATTCAGATAAACCAATGTCAGTGGCTTTAGCATTCCTCCAAGATAAAGATAAGCTGAATGAAACCAAACCACTGAGGTATTTTTTATAAGCTTTTTAATTAGCTTCACTTACTTGTTGTCTTTTCTAACCAGCTTTTTGGCTAGTTAGATGTCTGTAATGATCAGCATAGATGTAAAATGGATGACAACAGATTATTAATTAATTTGTTCAGAAAAATCTTGTTTAAAATTTTTTTTGTTTTGCTTGCTTGTTTATATTACAGCTGGAATTTTATTAGTTCACCATCTCTCAATCTTATATATGCACTGTCTTTCTCTTGTATGTGAACTGTCTTTCTATTATATATGCACCATCTCTCTTATATATGAACCCTTCCTCTCTTATATATGCAACATTCCTCTCTTATAAATGTACTGGTCCTCTATATATGCATTGCTCTTCTGTATATGCACTGTTCCTCTCTTAAATATGCACCCCTCTTCTTTATATATGCAACATCCTCTCTTATATATGCATGGTTTCTTTTTTATATCTATGCATGGTTCTTTTTTAAATATGCACTGTTCTGTCCCTTCCTGAAAAATCGGACATACATACTTCTCATAAATATGTTCACTGTCCCATCTTTATGTATCCACCATTTTTCCTTTATGTATTTATGCACTATCAATTCCTTAACTATCCACCATCTCAAATTTATCCTGTAATCTATATGAGCACATACATGACTCTGAGAGATTCAATATTTTGGGTTCAGTATGAGAAAAAGTTTTAGCACTTTTAGCTAAGCATGAATTAAATTGACATTTTAAATATGTGGTATAATGACAGATCAAAGAAGCAAATGACGGTTATGAAGCAATCGTTGGAAATCGACCCGAGTGTAATTAACCAGGCTGTTTTTCGAGCAAGTTCCTGTGCTTCTGTTGTTGACTTCACTGTTCATCTCTGAAGTGGATTGTTAAACTGATTGTGAAATAATTGATATTTAATGTGTGTAGTTCTATTGAAAGTAATTTTTGAATAAATTTCTTTTTTGGTGTCAGCAGTATTGAGTTGTCTCATAATAAATGCTTATTTGAGTTGAAAATTCTTACAAATACATAAAGCCAACTACTGGTATTTGTTTGTTTTTATAGTTTTGACTTAGCAATCCACTGGTATTTTTGAACCCTTGCAATATTTATTGAATGGTTTTTTTGTGCAGAAATGTGTGGTACAGTATTTGCAGAATTTAAATGTTAGCAAATGAAGGGGAAACTGCTTCACAACACAGAAAAGTATTTATTTTACGGGTGGATGGATATGCATGGTCGTTGTAGACACCTTTACTGTGGAAAAGTAATGGGGTTTGAATCTCATTCCTTCAAAGAGGTGACATATCATTTTGAGTTATTCAGGCCACAGAAATAGTTTCGTCCTACATTTTCAAGGTACACTTGCGTTAGTGCAGATTTTTGAAATTTACTGCTGTATGAGGGCCATGCAGGGTTGCCTTTTCAAGACACTCAATTATTGGTTTTTAGGTCCAAATAACCAAAATTATTATTTCAATGATTAACTACGTATATCGATTGAGGAAAATTGTTGCATATTTTTATGAGTTTAAATTTTCTGAAACTTGGTTTACTCGACAAATTTTAAAATCGGGGAACAGTTGAGGACGAAGGCATACACGATCACATTGACGACAATGATACTTCAAACTCTGAACGCAAAGACATGACTCTTTTCGAGGTTTTAAGACATGGCACTGCTTTTTTTTTATCAAATCAGACTGCCGCATATTAGCAACTACTTTAAGGAATGTATTCAGCACTACGAAATGTAAAAACAAACATGCATACTATTCTGAGATATGACAGATTTTCTGAGTTATGAATGATGAGTTGGGGAGAACCGTACTGAATGGCCACTGAGGTTTTTATTAAGAAAAAAATTATTTAAGTTAACAATTTTATTTTAAAATTTGTGTTTATATGTCTTTTTTGTTTTTTAATAAAATTGTGTGCTTTGCGCATCTCTTTTAAAATTTGTGCAGATTTTTATGTTTTCAGCCATGTTTCAGTCTATGTTTTCAGCAAAGAAAAGTAAACTTAGGGGAAAGGTTTTATTCATGAAAAGTAAAATTGAAAAATGAGTGTATCGACAACTCTGATTCGAGCTTTATGTCAGATGCTTCAATATTGAAGTCTAAGTGATTTTTTACCAATCTAACTAAAATAATAAATTTTAGTTCGAACAACTTGAGTTAGTTCCTAAAAAAATTTCCACTGCCCCATCAAAGGATCTCATTGCAAAGCTCCAGTCTCTGCTTATTTAATTGGCTTGCAGAAAATATCGCTTATAGATACCATCCGCGACGTTGGATTACTGTGGTACTCCTATTTTGCGACCTTGAAAATGACGCAAATGTCCGAACGTAAAAGGGGTGAGCTCAAACGGGGGACTTGATAACCAATCCGCCAGCAAAAAAGTTCGTAAATGAGAGTCTTAAGTGGGGGGAGGGCGGTCGTTCGTGGGGAGTACCGCTGTACTCATAAACAGCAAACAAACGTTCAAATAACATATTGATTATATTGTTCATAGGGCACTCACCAGGGTACGTCTTATTCTCAAATTAATTTGATCAAGGAGCCATAATCTTCTCATAAAAGCATTTTCCATCTACGCCCGTCCCATATTAGAATATTGCTCCCTTGTTGGAAGCCATCACTATAAACAAGACCATACTTGCTCAAAAGTACTTCACAAGAGCCTTTCCCACTCTATGAAAATTGCCGTAGAACATCAGACTTTAACGTCTTATTTTATTTTATTATTTTTTAGTGTTAATTGTTTTTATAAATCTAAATATTTAATTATGCGGTGAAAAAGAAACTACGTTCAAAAAAGATTCGATTAATTGTAACGTTAAAAAAGCTGTAAAGATTTTACAAGGATTCTGCAGAAACGTAGGCAATCATGAAAAAAACGTTTTCCAACGTCTCACGTATACAGCCAAAAAACATACTTATGCATGTAAGTATGCATGCCTGTCTGCCAACATATCTTCAAATAATAATTTATTATATACAAATTATGCTGGAAGTGAAAGTTAAATGACTGCAATTTATTGTTTTATATACGACTAGGCATAACAAGAAACCAGACTTTCAAAAACTATTAAGAATGCCGGTAGATTAGCATTTTCGACAGTTATTAATGTATTTTTGAAAGTGTACATTAATAATGACAAACTGTTCTTTTATATGACAAACAGCAACAACGTTTACCTACATATAATTTTTACAGAGCAGTAAAATGGCAAGGAGCCCATGACAATTCATGAAATACGAGCAGGTGTAGGTACTTACATCCATATAGCTGTCTCTTGTTGCCAAAACAGTTTATTCTACACGCTTTTATTTAGCTTCACATGCCCGTTCATGCCCGCCACAAATCGTTGCCGTTGATGTTCGTGACAAAAACTAAAAAGTAGAAAATAAGTTATATTTAAAAAAAATAAAAACACACTTTTAAAATATGCTCTAAAAATAGAAAAAACAGGTATGTCTCTAAAGATAAAAGGGCGGGCCACTTTCGTTTTGCACCATAACAAATATTCATTATTTTATTACTTTATTTGGCCAGGAGTGCGGTTTAAATGAAGGAAATTTGTGAGACAAATCAAATAATGCTTCCGTTCCGTTTGTAGAAAATGGAAATCTGGATCTTCTCATGCCAAAGTAAATCATATTAGAAAACCATGGAAAGCAATGCGAGAAAATTCTCAAACATAAAAAAGCCACTGCGAGAGCTCATGTATTGTGCAAGCGCATGATGTACAGTTGGTGGGCTTTGTGAGAGTAGGAAATCGTAAATTGGAAAGTCAACCAGGGAACGTTTAATAAGGCTCTATTGATATTTCTAAGCCATGTAGGATTTTATGTGATATTTGATTTATTATTACCGTAGTCAACTAAGAATTGGAATGTCATAAAAAAACTCATTCTTGTATAACAAAGCATTTCAAAAGTAATTCAATAAAATAATTTTAGTTATTTTGCAGTTGAAGCAGTTTTTTGTGACACGAGAGTACGCTGTAGTTCTGTTTAAAAAATATTTAAGTCTCAAAGAACCGACGTCATTTCATATATTTCTCATCGGATGACATAATTTCATTCTCTCTTTTCAGGCGTTTCTGCCTAGAAAGCAAAAAAGTCTTGAGAGGAAGCATGATTGTTTTTGTGTTTTCAAGCCGCAAATTTTTTGAGAAGATTCTCTCTGTTTTTCTTGCCGGTAATTAACGCTTTGCTCGGTAGCATTCAAGTTTTGGTCGATCAGTCTTTGCAGGTGAAGTTGTATAGCGTTTCCTAATATTTCCGGGTCAATTTCAGCCCCGTAAACCCCCCAAGTCTGTCCGTTCTCATCGTATTCGACTTCTGCAGCAACGGTCGGAG
>OZ022246.1:12176819-12244319 GCA_963978895.1 Erpobdella octoculata
TCTTTGGTTATGTTCATGTTCTTGTACGTACATGTTCATGGTTATGTTATTGTACATTGTACATGTTCATGTTCAGTTTATGTTCATGTTCTTGTACATACATATTCATGTTCTCGTTCTTGTATGTACATTATTGTACATGTTCATGTTCAGTTTATGTTGATGTTCACAATCTTGTTCATGATCATGTCCTTGCTTACGTTTGTGTTCACGTTCATGCTTTTGTTTATGTTTATGTTCATCTCTTTGTTTATTGTATATTCATGTGTATGTTCACTGAACACGCAATAAAACTTCATATTTTGTATTTCTAATTAAAATTATAAAAAAACGTTTTTCTTCAGCTTCTCTATTAACTTTTCTTCAGCTTCTCTATTAACTTTTGTTCAGCTTCTCTATTAACTTTTGTTCAGCCTCTCTATTAACTTCATAGCATCGCCGTTTTTTAGCTGATCTTTAACTGATATTTGACTTTTTTTCGCTTTTGTAAAATCAGAACGTTTGTGGAACGAAAACATTTAAGAGTCAACTGCACTTGAATTGATAGTCGCGATTTACTTCCGACCAAAACAGTTTCATATAAAAATAATAAAAAAGTTCGTTGTGGGCGCGTTTTCTTGTTTTCCATTTAACCAGCTGCACTTTTACTATAATTTTAAGTCTAATAAATTGTTTCATCTACTGTATTGTATTGTTTATTAGAATTTTTCATTCATTTAGTTGTGTTCGCAAACAGAAGCATTATTAGGTCATTTAAATTATTCATGTAATTTTTAGATATTTCTGCCGAAAGGCGTCATTGGACACCAGATATGGTGCGAATTTAATAGAATTCATTTTTACTACATTAAAAATTTCCATGATTAAAAAAAGTTTGAACAAAATTTTTAATTCTAAAACCTTTGTAGTTTATAAAATAAAAAATAATTGAACGGTATAATTATTGCAGTTTAGTATATTTTGTAAGAAAATTATGAATATTTTAGTTTAAAAAAATCAATTTGGTTCTTGGTTTTACATAAACCGTACTTAGTTTGCTATCAGCTAGTATGCCATCCTTGCCACCTGATAGCGAACAGAAACTCCATGTACAAACACTTGAACATTTTTAATGGCAATCCACTTCAATGTAGAAACAAGTTGCAAATTGAAATTAAGATAAACACGATGTGTGGGCCTGCAAATTTTTATTTTAAAAACCAAAAATAAAAAATTTACTTACCCGGTTTCGAGCGCATTTTATATGTTTTTGCTTCCTTTAATGAGGTAAATTAAGAAAAAGCAACTTTATAAAGCTGCGCAAATCAATTCATATGTTGCAAAACGGATGAAAAAAAGATTCAAGTATTGAAAATTTATTTTACATGTTGAAGAACTTGTTCAAATGTTTGAAATGAGGTTGAAGTTGTTGGCAAACAAGTCCAAATCATCTCCTCGCAACACGCTCAACAATTCGAAAAATATCGCATAAGCACACAACCATCGAACCGGTGTGCACTCTTCAACAACATCTCCATATTCCTCTCTCTCTCTCTCTCTCTCTCTCTCTCTCTCTCTCTCTCTCTCTCTCTCTCTCTCTCTCTCTCTCTCTCTCTCTCGCTCTCCCTTTTCTGTTCTCATCTCTTTCCACCGCCTGCTCCAACTGCGCGCACGTTTTGGCTGCAATTTTAAATCGATTTAAAGATGATAGTAGCGTGCATGCGTACCAGTCGCTAAACTTTAAAAGTTATTTAATTGCTTTATTACTGCTACCAAATAACAGCTACCACTACCACTACTACTACCACTACCACTACCACTACCACAAACACTAACACTAACACTACCACTACTACTACCACTACCACTACCACTACCGCTACACAGCCACTACCACCACAACCACTACCACTAGCACTACCACCACACTACCAATACTACTTTTTAAATTATTGAACTAAAAATTAGCAATTAAAATTTTTTCACGGTGAATGAAATAACTTTAATGAAAGTTGATATTGATGGATATTAGTTGAAGAAAAACTTTAGGACTACAAAAGTACACACACAGTCATATACATATAAACTCTGTGAATGAAGGAGGTATCGAGCTGGCAATCTGTCCCTTAAGATATTTAGATAATGTTACATTTTTTGGTTTTTAAACACCAGCAGATCAGTGCAAAAGAAAATAAATCCGATTAGAGAACCACGATTGCAGGCAGAGGCGTAGCCCGGAAGTGGTTTTGGATGTTCAAACAGCCTCCCGAAATAAGAATTCAAACTATTTTCTGTTTTAATGTATTCTTTGTAAAAATGAGCCAGGACTAAATTGAGATACGGTATATTTTCTTGGTCATCGGCCATTTGAGCAGGGGAACAACTATTTTTTTAGAAATGGGACATGACTACCTTTTATACCCGGTAGCCTTAGGAAAAAATATTTCTTCGCCAAAAATTCAAATTCTCCCCAAATATTAAAATTAAAATAATCAAATTTGGGAAAAAATAATAAAAAATCAATTTGTGTGGGAAAATGTAAGGTTTTCGAAAATTTTGGAAAAAGTACCCACGACTACCTTCCAATCATTAGGTATTTTTAAAATAAAAAGTGGGTTTTAGAAAATTTTTGGAATAAGTTTGACTACCCCCGGTCATCAGCTATTTTTAGAGTAAAAAGTGTATAAGATTTTAGATTGTGTGAATTTTTCAAACATTTTGTCTTCCCAACTTTTAGCTGAAATGACGCTCCTGCCCCTCCTCCAACTAATTTTCAAATCCCCCCAAAGTAAAGGCATCTGGATGAAACACTGGTCCCGATCATTGGACATTTTTGAAAAAAAAGATAATACCATTTAGAGACGATTTTTCTCGAACCCTCGCAAAAACCAAAACGTCAAAACGTGGTTCTGCCCATGATTGCAGGAGAAGCCGATTGTGGGAGTCGTCTTCGTTGACGAGTCAGCTCCTTCTCGAGCCGGATTGATATCCAAATAATTTTTTTCAGTTACACCGTTTTCTACTATACCTAAACACGAGGAGGATGTCGTGAGATATCTTTGTCATGCAATGTGAACCATGTGTACAAGGCATAGAGAAAATAGATTCCAGTGTTTTGGACCCATCTGTGGAGGGAACTTTATGAGGTAGAGGCAAAATTTGAGTTCTGTCCAAAAAAGTTTAATTAATTGTGAATCATGACTTGACTGTCTGCATAGGACAAATCAATAGTTTCATAACTTTTCCAGCACGAAATTGGTCATAACAAACTTTAATTTTTGATTCGATCGTTGCTCAAGAATACTTTATCCAGAAAACGAAAGCAGCAGTAATGTCATCCTAGCATAGCGTAGGACAACATACAAATCATTCACGTTTGAAACTACTGCAAACTGCTTTGCATTCTATTCTTTTAGGATGATGCATTGGCTTAAGCAGGCGTTTTATGGACTCATGTTTAGATAGAGACGAAGAATTGTCGTTTTACTTTTGTTTCGATTGTCATCTCTTTTATGCAAATTTGAAATGTACGATCAGATTCCAATTCGCTTCGATTGAAACTATGAAAAATGAAAGGCCTGATTTTCACTACAGAATTAGTTTGATACCATTCTAGCAACGTCTAATTCAACTAGTACAATTACAGCAAGCTTTATCTTAATAAAACTTCAGAAGTGTAACCTTCCTTGCTTGCATACAAAAAAACTCTTTTGTGAGACTGACGATGTTCACAGCGACGGATCTAGGATTTTCTGGTGGGGGGATGATCTTAACAAAAACTTGACAAAGAATTTTTTTTACAAGTTACGAAACAAACAGTATGCACAAAGACAACAAAAACAACATTCAAAGCAGAAGTCAAATTTCTAGAATAAAAAATCTACAGTGCAAATCTATCACTAAGATCATCTGTTTCTAAAGGCAGATGATCTTAGATGTATAATAATGTTAGGCCAGTTAAACGCTCATCTGTGGTTCTGTTCAGGGGCGCAACCAGAAAAAATGGTGGAGGTACTGAAGTTCGAAATAAAAAGAAAGCCCGCCGCAAGCGAATTTTTTTTTGACTTTCTTCAGTCTGCAGTCTTTTTTTGGTATCTTTAACAATTTATTATTGATAGAAAAAGGAACAAAAGCCCGTCTAGTTGCTCCCCTGGTTCTGTTGCGCAATGAGCTTTTCAATATCTTCATGGCACTGAAGCTCCGTTCAGCTGTATGTGTAGTAATGTAAGTAATGGGATTCACAGGCCGGTGTGCACTCTCGTTTCACAGTAATCTAGCGAGGAGTTCATACCCGCATTCCTGTCCAATTTTCATTTCATTCCTACTGGATTTGTCGATGAATCTGGTGGGGCTTAAAAAAACATATTTTAGCATATACAAAATTTTTTTAGTAATCTGGTGGGGGGATGCATCTCCCCCTCCCCCTGGATCCGTCGCTGGATGTTCATCAATAAGCTTGACCTTCTAGCCTGAGTGCAATTAACTTTGTGAGGTAGAGTTTTAATCCAATAATTTTTCAAATTCACTGTACTTAAATGTCACGTTGTTGTTCAAATTAGTTTCTCGTCAGAGAAGGGACAACGGAAGGTAGATTTTGCTTACACGTTTGACCGGACATTTTATTTGATTTCAATACCTACCGACAGAATACTACGTTTAAAATCCATAACAACAGCATAAGCGCTTTCTAAAGATCACACAAACTACTTCTGGGATATTTTTAGCAGAAAATTTATCTCTGAAGTTGACATAAAACCTAAAATGTTTTCTAAAAGAAACCAAACTTTTTTTCGAACGGGAACTGGAAAATTAGTGGGAGGAACGGTAGAGCAAGCGAGAACGGAAAAGCGACCGGGAGCGGAAGAGCAAGCGGGGAAGGAAACGGGGGCGAGAGAGAAAAACGATAGAAAAACCTCTAAAACATCTGGCAAGGCCGGGTACCTCGTCAATTATTAACTAAAAAATGCTTATGTATATTCACGGTTGTTGGTATCAGAAGAAGACTTTGCTGAACGATCAAGAACAAATTTGCAGTTTTTTCCTATTGTTGAATTATTAAAAAAATTTCAATTTTTTCGACTCCAAAAAATGTTTTTTTGCCAAACACTAAAAATTGCCGCAGGTGTGGATCGCCCCCTACGCTACGCCACTGTAAATACCACTCAGAAGGTTGCGTTCATAGCAAGAATATTTGACATCACGACCATATACCATGGATCCAATATGCAATTCATCTATTAATTTATCGCTTGTTTTGCGAGCCAGTCCCAAGCCTGGATAAAGGAGGAGGAAAAAAGAAAAAGAGTCATATTATGATCGCCACAGGAAGTATTTCCTACATACAGTCTTAAAATACCTGATGTAGAGGACTACAAACTATTATAAAAAAATATTACCTGTTCTTGCAAATAATTTTAAACGAAATAACATAGCTATAGAGTGGGAAATATTGAAATAATTCTTACAAAACTAAAAACTACAAACACAAGTCAAAGTCTGCATTTTTGGTCTGCATCTTGCAAACCTTGAGTGATCAGTTCTCGTCATAAGCAGAATTTGCAACAAAAAGCGTCAACGATTAACAGTTATCGTCGTTTTGTTAAGCGAATGTCGTTATCAATAGAAAGTCCAGTTACTCTTAATGAGTTACAACTTCTTCTGCTAGTAGAAAGATAAAAATGTCTATTCGTGAATGGTCTTCATCATTATTTTGGAGATAATTGGATTGAAATGTTTGCCGTGAAAATGCAATCAAGAAGCACATTATTGTAACAACCACTTCAGCACGTACAGCAAAAAAAAATCCTATCATTTTTAAATTTTTTTAAACTCCCATCCGATGATATTAATCATTTTTAGTTTTTATGATTTCATATTTACAGTACTATTCAAGTCCTACTTATCAGATCATCAAAGGAATATTTTTCCAGCAAGCCACTTCTATAAACGACGTTGTCTAATTCAGTGGAAAAACAATTTGACACACTCCCGGCACAACTTTATAATCAGACACTCGTTATAGACGATGCGTAAGTCATTTAGTCATTTGTGAACATAGGCGTACGAGAGCTTATCGAAGTGTGGGGGACTGAACTAATTACTGTCCGAATGGCTGGTAGGTAGATGAATACCAGGTAGAGGGTTAGAGTCTTTTTTTAACGCCGTCAAGAGGGAGCACTTGAAACCCAAAAATTCCTACTATTAGAAATACATTTTTTCTATATAAAATTCAATTTATAGGTTTTTCAAAAAATAGGGGAAATATGAACAGGCTTATTGAAACTGTCTAACCAATTGAAATGTTAAAAAAAAAATAGCTGATGAACTGTGAGTTAGTCAGAGGTACTTTTTTTATTTTCAAAGCTCCTTATTTTTTGTTAATTTTCAAAGCTCCTTATTTTTTTACCACAAATATTATTTTCACAAAATTGATTTTGCAAAAATTTAAAATTTTGGAAGGAATTTGAAACGTTTGTGGTAAAAAATCTTCCCCCCATGGCGTCCGGTTAAAACAGTAAGTTAGAGTCTATTTCTTTCCCACAAGAAACACATTTGATTCGCTGTCGATATCCCCGTTTGCGTGTCTTCTCAATTCTCCATAATGTGTACTGGGTATTTGTAATCAGTAAAATGTATTTTATCAATTTGCAAGGCAAATCAATGGTTTTTTATGACATCTGTAATTATATTTTGGCTCACGCAATTTACATATATGGCCATAGAAATAATTATTTTCTCATTTTTTGTGCATAAGAAAATTGTGAATTTTCAAAAGGTTTTTTAATATGATTATTTAACTTTTTTAGTCTTTACATTATATTTATAAAATCTTGCAATCAATTCAAAATTACTAGAAACATTATTTTATTTAGTTTGTATTTTAAGCCAATCATTCACTGCAATAGTTGCCTGTATCAAATTATTAATTTTAATTCGTAATTTGATCCAGACAACATTGATCAAAAAACTTTTGTTTCGGACTTAGGTAATCGAATTAGATTCAATTTGTTTTTAAAAGAATTATTCGTAATTTTTTTAGAATTTTAAAAACGTTTTTTCAGAAATGTTTTACTTATTTTTTACTAAAAGTTTCTAGACTGTTTTGCCTGAAATTCTAGCCTATTTTGCTCGAAATTTTGCAAATTTTTACCCGAAACTATGGAGGGAGCTGCCGCCCACCCCGTCCCCTGTTCGTGTTTGTGAATTTGTGACATTTGTTTGTGCACATCTACTACGAAATGACATTTCTAGAGTTTCCGTTCAATCAAATAAATTTTTTTTTCAATATTTTAGAGTAACAAATTTTCTTCGTTCTTCGCGACACAGCAGACACGTTGCTAACGGCAACAGAACAAACAATTCGAGATGGGAAAAAAATCACAGGTAGGTATGTTTGTGCACCCACCATGTCATAATTGCATGCATTCTACCCACCATGTCATAATTGCATGCATTCCACCCACCATGTCATAATTGCATGCATTCCACCCACCATGTCATAATTGCATGCATTCCACCCACCATGTCATAATTGCATGCATTCCACCCACCATGTCATAATTGCATGCATTCCACCATGTTATAAAAGCATGCATTACACCCACCAAGTCATAATTGCATGCATTCCACCATGTTATAAGTGCATGCATTCTACCCACCATGTCATAATTGCATGCATTCCACCATGTTATAAGTGCATGCATTCCACCCACCATGTCATAATTGCATGCATTCCGCACACGAAACACAAATGGAGAGCAGATGTAACAAATTTAAACATGAATTAAAAACTGATATAATTACCATCTCATTATCTGCTCAGGACGATTAAGTCGTTGCGTCCTCATCTCTAAGCTGTAATGAGAGCTGTACGCAAACAGAATTAAAAAAAAAATTATATTTACGCGGCTTTCTCTGATTGGTCGAGAGCCCGTGCATGAGTGAGCCTGTTCTAAATTTTCTTCGCTGCCAAGAGTTGAAATCATTGGTAACCATTTAGCCGAATTAAGAGCATATTTATTAAAAAATTCAATTATTTGAAAGATGCGTCGATTAAAAAATCATGTTGACAACTGTACATTTATTTCCTTGTTGCTTCTTGTTCTGTATACTTCCCAGTTAACTGGACAGGAAAGAAAATCACTTAAATTTAAAGCTCCCGAATTGACTGAAGAAGATACGCTTTCCAGATTTCTGCCTGATAATTTCAAGTGTGATGCTTGCCAAGCTATCTCACACCAGGTTCAACATTTTCTGTGATTTATTTACTCGCATAACACATTAAAATTATAATATAGTTTACCTGCAAAGTGGCGTTGATATTATTTTCTTATTCGTTTATTCATATGCACCTGTCAAACCGCATGGGTTACAAATAATCACGGACAGTAATAAAGGAAAAATAAGATAGAAATGTTTTTTGGGTTCTCTAAAATAACTCGTTACGTTACAGATGTTCAAGACGTTCCAGAACTTTAACAGTTTGAATAAGCAGTACAAGTTTGAACTGCCTGAATCCGAACTAATTGAACTTCTTGAAGCCGCTTGCGATAAAGAAGTTTACAGCATGTTAGCTTCTATTACATCGTGCATCAGATAAATAAAGAAAACAGTATTAAATAACATCAAACACAATTTTCCAGGTATGGTGTTAAAACTGTAAATGGTTTGAATCGGCTCAATGGTCCCGGAGTGAAAGCATCTGAAAACACAGCAGGAATGATTGCTGGTGGAGGGAGGTGGCCTGGAAGGTATATGTAATATGCACTCATTCGAGCGAGTGCCCTTGTATCGTTCATGCATAGAATGGGTTTTTCTTTTTGTAGAACGAGGAAGTTGTTGGTTATTTAATCTTTTACTCAATTTTTACTCGATTGCGCTATTTTTTTTTAATCGGTGTATTTTTTCTTCTTTCGTAGATTGTCTGAAATTTGTGGAAGGTATGTAGAGCATCTTGGAGAAGAAGAAATATACTTGGCGTATAAAAATAATCGAAAGATGAAAGATAATTTTTACGAGTATTTGTGTGAAGGCAACATTGAAGTCAGATCTTCATGTGTTTCGGGGGGAGAAACTAAACAGGAATTATGATCATGTTCACACGTGAAAGTTTTCAACTAGTCATATATCTAATATTATTATTATTATTATTATTATTTATTAGTAGTATTAACAATAATAAAGAAATGGTCTGGAGATATAGACTGTAAAATAAGGATGAAAATGTGGCAAATATTCGCGTTGTTAATTAACATTTTTCAGTAAATTTGAGGATTATAATTTATCACGGAGACTTTTTATGCCATCTATGTGCTTGCTAAAATAAATTTTGTGGTTGCTGGTATCTCTGTGTGAGCATAACAGTAACAGATAACAATTAATAGAGTTAAACAAGTAAAGGAAAAAACGAGTTTTTTAACACAAACTTTGGTTTCAAATACACTCGATGTTTGTCTGTGTTTATGTGTGTATGTATACAAAAGATGATCAAATTACGTTTTTTTTTGTTTTTTTTTAATTATTGCCATCCAATATAAAGATCTGCTAAAAGTTTCAGCTTCCTAGCTAGTCAAAAAGCTGGTTAAATTTCACTTGCAAAATTTATGTACAGAGAAAGCCACACACACACTCAGATTGTAACCTAAATAAAAGTTTTTAAAAACAGGCCAGGGTCAAGGAATTCCGTTTTATAATATCCCAGCGGTGTACCCGGCGTTGCCCGGGATTTTTAGAGGTTTTTCTATCGTTTTTCTCTTTTGTTCCCGTAACCTTCACAGCTTGCTTTCCCGTTCCCGCTTGCTCTCCAGTTCCCGGTCGCTTTCCCTTTCCACTCTCGGTCGCTTTTCCGTTCCTGCTTGCTTTCTCGTTCCCGCTCATTCTCTAGTTCCCGTTTCCGCTCGCTCTCCCGCTCCGCTCATTTTGTGACCGATTTATTTTTTTCACAAAAACCTTCCTCTGTTGACTCTCAATGTTGTGTGAAAATGTCATTACGATCGGATGAATGGTGTAGCATTGCATAAGTTACGTACACAAACACATAATCTCATATATATATATATATATATATATATATATATATATATATATATATATATATATATATATATATATATATATATATATATATATATATATATATATATATATATATATATACTAGCGGGGTTACCCGGCGTTGCCCGGGGTTTTTAGAGGTTTTTCTAATGTTTGCCCTCTCGCTCCCGTTTCCTTCTCCACTTTCCCGTTTTCGTCGCGTTCCCGGTCGCTTTTCCGCTCTCGGTCGTTTTCCAGCTCCCAGTCGTTTTCCCGCTCAGAAGTTTTGTTATCGATTTTCTCTCTTGCTCGCGTTTCCTTCCAAGCTTGCTCTCCCGATTCCAATCGCTTTCCGCGTTCCCGGTCGCTTTCCGCGTTCCCGGTCGCTTTCCCGTTCCCGGTCGCTTTCCCGTTCCCGGTTGCTTTCCCGTTCCCGGTCGCTTTCCCGTTCCCGGTCGCTTTCCCGTTCCCGGTCGCTTTCCCGTTCCCGGTCGCTTTCCCGTTCCCGGTCGCTTTCCCGTTCCCGGTCGCTTTCCCGTTCCCGCTCACGCTTGCTCTCCCGTTCCCGGTCATGCTTGCTCTCCCATTCCCAGTCACGGTTGCTCTCCCGTTCCCGTTCCCGTTCCCGTTCACGCTCATTTTCTCTTTTCCATTCTTTCATAACTTCTGTTAGCCTAAAAAACGTAAAATAGATTTGCTAAGACTATCTATATATATAAAAGAACATGTCCTGACTGACTGACTGACTGACTGACTGACTGACTGACTGACTGACTGACTGACAGATGACTGACTGATAATCAACGCCGAGCTCAAACGCCTCATCCTAGGAACGTGAAATTTGGAACTTATATTACTTTAATAGCGTAAACATCCGCTAAGAAAGGATTTTTGAAAATTTTGCTCCTGAGGGGAAAAAACTGGTTGTTTACAAAACATATATACATATATACATATATATGTATAAACATATATATGTATATATATATATATATATATATATATATATATATATATATATATATATATATATATATATATATATATATATATATATATATATATTTATACATATATATATATGGATTATTTGCTATCTAACTATATGTATGTATATATATACATATCTATATATATAAAAGAACATGTCCTGACTGACTGACTGACTGACTGACTGACTGACTGACTGACTGACTGACTGACTGACTGACTGACTGACTGACTGACTGACTGATAATCAACGCCGAGCTCAAACGCCTCATCCTAGAAACGTGAAATTTGGAACTTATATTACTTTTATAGCGTAAACATCCGCTAAGAAAGGATTTTTGAAAATTTTGCTCCTGAGGGGAAGAAACTGGAAAACAAACTTTTTTCTAAAACAATGTTTATCTCGAAAACCAAAAATGAGGAAATTTTGAAATTTGGTATATGGATTCTTCTTAAAAAATAAAAAGATACGTGTTTCACCATTTTTTGAAAATTCGGTTTCCCGGACCTCAAATGTGGGTTGGAAAATTGGGTTATTTGGTTTTTAAAGTAGCTGCAACTCAAAAACTGTGAATGCTACAGGAGTAAAAATTAGTATTTAGTTTCTACTCCAAAAATAATGAAATACGTGTTTTAGCATTTTTTGAAAATTTGGTTTCCAGGACTTCAAATGTGGGGTGGAAAATAGGGTTATTTGTTTTTTAAAGTAACTGCTACTCAAAAACTGTAAAAACCACAGATTTAAAAATTAGTATTTAGTTTCTATTCTAAAAATAAAGATAAATGGGTTTCACCATTTTTTATAAATTTGGTTTCCAGGACCTTAAATTTGGGTTGGACAATAGGATTACTTGGTTTTTAAAGTAACTGATACTAAAAAACTGTAAATGCTACAAAAGTAAAATTTAGTATTTAGTTTCTACTCTAAAAATAATGATATACGTGTTTCACTATTTTTTGAAAATTTGGTTTTCAGGACCTCAAATGTGGGGTGGAAAATTGGGTTACTTGGTTTTTAAAGTAACTGCTACTCAAAAACTGTAAATGCTACAAAAGTAAAAATTAGTATTTAGTTTCTACTCTAAAAATAAGGATATATGTGTTTCACCATTTTTTGAAATTTTGGTTTTCAGGACCTCAAATGTGGGATGGAAAAAAGGTTTCTTTGGTTTTTAAAGTAACTCCTACTCAAAAACTGTAAATGCTACAGATGTCAAAATTAGTATTTAGTATTTACTCAAAAAATAATGATATAAGTGTTTCAACATTTTTTAAAAAATTTGGTTTCCAGGACCTCAAATGTGGGGTGGAAATAAGGGTTATTTGATTTCAAAATAACTGCTACTCAAAAACTGTAAGTGCTACAAATGTAAAAATTAGTATTTTGAAGGTTTGTGCCGGTTAAAAGTAGCTAAGTCCAGTTTATCACCGGTTGGGCCAAGCCGTTGTTTTAGAGTCTTCACACGGGCCAGGCCAAACCTTAAATTAAAGTGGGACGGGCCGAGGTTTTTCACCAAGTATATAGATATTTTAGTGATTTTAGGGTCTTCAGTTGGGCCGGGCCAAACCTGAAGTCAAGGTGGGACGGGCCGAAGTTTTTCATCAAGTATATAGAACTTCTAGGCCTGTAAGAATGGGCCGGGCCTAATTCAAACGGGCTGTTCCGGGCCAGGAGTTTAGGTTTTTAAAACGGGCTGGGCTAAGTTGTCGACGGGCCGAGCCGAGACCTAAAAAATTGATCTCTACTATGGATGCACGGTTCAAACTCTCTAATTTCATGCGAGCGAAGCCGCTACGGGCACTGCTAGTATATGTATAAATATATATATATATATTTATACATATATATGTATCTATATATATAAATGAACATGTCCTGACTGACTGACTGACTGACTGACTGACTGACTGACTGACTGACTGACTGACTGACTGACTGACTGACTGACTGACTGACTGACTGACTGACTGACTGACTGACTGACTGATGACTGACTGATAATCAACGCCGAGCTCAAACGCCTCATCCTAAGAACCTGAAATTTGGAACTTATATTACTTTTATAGCGTAAACATCCGCTAAGAAAGGATTTTTGAAATTTTGGTTTTCAGGACCTCAAATGTGGGATGGAAAAAAGGTTTCTTTGGTTTTTAAAGTAACTCCTACTCAAAAACTGTAAATGCTACAGATGTCAAAATTAGTATTTAGTATTTACTCAAAAAATAATGATATAAGTGTTTCAACATTTTTTAAAAAATTTGGTTTCCAGGACCTCAAATGTGGGGTGGAAATAAGGGTTATTTGATTTCAAAATAACTGCTACTCAAAAACTGTAAGTGCTACAAATGTAAAAATTAGTATTTTGAAGGTTTGTGCCGGTTAAAAGTAGCTAAGTCCAGTTTATCACCGGTTGGGCCAAGCCGTTGTTTTAGAGTCTTCACACGGGCCAGGCCAAACCTTAAATTAAAGTGGGACGGGCCGAGGTTTTTCACCAAGTATATAGATATTTTAGTGATTTTAGGGTCTTCAGTTGGGCCGGGCCAAACCTGAAGTCAAGGTGGGACGGGCCGAAGTTTTTCATCAAGTATATAGAACTTCTAGGCCTGTAAGAATGGGCCGGGCCTAATTCAAACGGGCTGTTCCGGGCCAGGAGTTTAGGTTTTTAAAACGGGCTGGGCTAAGTTGTCGACGGGCCGAGCCGAGACCTAAAAAATTGATCTCTACTATGGATGCACGGTTCAAACTCTCTAATTTCATGCGAGCGAAGCCGCTACGGGCACTGCTAGTATATGTATAAATATATATATATATATTTATACATATATATGTATCTATATATATAAATGAACATGTCCTGACTGACTGACTGACTGACTGACTGACTGACTGACTGACTGACTGACTGACTGACTGACTGACTGACTGACTGACTGACTGACTGACTGATGACTGACTGATAATCAACGCCGAGCTCAAACGCCTCATCCTAAGAACCTGAAATTTGGAACTTATATTACTTTTATAGCGTAAACATCCGCTAAGAAAGGATTTTTGAAAATTTTGCTCTTGAGGGGAAAAAACTGGAAAACAAACTTTTTTCTAAAACAATGTATATCTCGAAAACCAAAAATGAGGAGATTTTGAAATTTGGTATATAGATTCTTTTTGAAAAATAAAAAGATACGTGTTTCACCATTTTTTGAAAATTTGGCTTCCCGGACCTCAAATGTGGGTTGGAAAATTAAGTTATTTGGTTTTTAAAGTAGCTTTTATTCAAAAACTGTTAATGCTACAGGAGTAAAAATTAGTATTTAGTTTCTACTCCAAAAATAATGAAATACGTGTTTTAGCATTTTTTGAAAATTTGGTTTCCAGGACTTCAAATGTGGGGTGGAAAATAGGGCTAATTGTCTTTTATAGTAACTGCTACTCAAAAACAGTAAATACCACAGATGTAAAAACTATTATTTAGTTTCTTTTCTAAAAATAAAGATATACGTGTTTCACCATTTTTTACAAATTTGGTTTCCCGGACCTCAAATGTGGGTTGGAAAATTGGGTTATTTGGTTTTTAAAGTAGCTTCTACTCAAAAACTTTTAATGCTACAAAAGTAAAAGTTAGTATTTAGTTTCTACTCTAAAAATAATGATATATGGGTTTCACAATTTATTGAAAATTTGGTTTCCAGGACTTAAAATGTGGGGTGGAAAATAGGGTTATTTGGTTTTTAAAGTAACTGCTACTCAACAACTGTAATTGCCAAAAATAATGAAATACGTGTTTTAGCATTTTTTGAAAATTTGGTTTCCAGGACTTCAAATGTGGGGTGGAAAATAGGGCTAATTGTCTTTTATAGTAACTGCTACTCAAAAACAGTAAATACCACAGATGTAAAAACTATTATTTAGTTTCTTTTCTAAAAATAAAGATATACGTGTTTCACCATTTTTTACAAATTTGGTTTCCCGGACCTCAAATGTGGGTTGGAAAATTGGGTTATTTGGTTTTTAAAGTAGCTTCTACTCAAAAACTTTTAATGCTACAAAAGTAAAAGTTAGTATTTAGTTTCTACTCTAAAAATAATGATATATGGGTTTCACAATTTATTGAAAATTTGGTTTCCAGGACTTAAAATGTGGGGTGGAAAATAGGGTTATTTGGTTTTTAAAGTAACTGCTACTCAACAACTGTAATTGCCACAGATGTAAAAATTAATACTTAGTATCTACTCAAAAAAAAAGATATACGTGTTTCATCATTTTTTGGGTTATTTGGTTTTTAAAGTAGCTGCTACTCAAAAACTGTTTATGCTACAGAAGTAAAAATTAGTATTTAGTTTCTACTCCAAAAATAATGAAATACGTGTTTTAGCATTTTTTGAAAATTTGGTTTCCAGGACCTCAAATGTGGGGTGGAAATAAGGGTTATTTGATTTCAAAATAACTGCTACTCACAAACTGTAAGTGCTACAAATGTAAAAATTAGTATTTTGAAGTTTTGTGCCTGTTAAAAGTAGCTAAGTCCAGTTTATCATCGGCCGGGCCAAGCCGTTATTTTAGAGTCTTCACACGGGCCAGGCCAAACCTTAAATCAAAGTGGGACGGGCCGAGGCTTTTCACTAAGTATATAGATATTTTAGTGATTTTAGGGTCTTCAGTTTGGCCGGGCCAAACCTGAGGTCAAGGTGGGACGGGCCGAAGTTTTTCATCAAGTATATAGAACTTCTAGGCCTGTAAAAATGGGCAGGGCCTAATTCAGACGGGCTGTGCCGGGCCAGGAGTTCGGGTTTTTAAAACGGGCTGGGCTAATTTGTCGACGGGCCGAGCCGAGACCTAAAAAAATGATCTCTACTATGGATGCACGGTTCAATCTCTAATTTCATGCGAGCGAAGCCGCTACGGGCACTGCTAGTATATATATATATGAATGTTTGTGGGTTAGTTTGTCTATTATAGAAACGGGAAAGCGACCCGGAACGGACAGCGAGTGGGAGCGGGAATGCGGCCCGGAACGGACAGCGAGCGGGAGCGGGAATGCGACCGGCAGCGGGAAAACGACCGAAAACGGGAAAGCGAACAGGAGTGGGAAAGCAAGTGGGAAAGGAAACGGGAGAGAAAGAGACAAACATTAGAAAAACCTCTAAAAAACCCGGCAACGCCGGGTATCTCCGCTAGTACATACATAAACGCACACACAGACACACATACATGCACATACACATACATACATACACACATACATACGCACATACATATATATATAGTTCCCGCTCGCTCTCCCGCTCCGCTCATTTTGTGACGGATTTCAAAATTTTTTTCTCTATATTTGATTCCCCTTGACTCTCAAGGTTGTGTGAAAATTTCATTACGATCGGATGAATGGTGTAGCAATGCATAAAGGACATGAATATATATATACATATATACATATACTAGCAGTGCCCGTAGCGGCTTCGCTCGCATGAAATTAGAGAGTTTGAACCGTGCATCCATAGTAGAGATCAATTTTTTAGGTCTCGACTCGGCCCGTCGACAACTTAGCCCAGCCCGTTTTAAAAACCCAAACTCCTGGCCCGGGACAGCCCGTCTGAATTAGGCCCGGCCCATTCTTACAGGCCTAGAAGTTCTATATACTTGATGAAAAACTTCGGCCCGTCCCACCTTGACTTCAGGTTTGGCCCGGCCCAACTGAACACCCTAAAATCACTAAAATATCTATATACTTGGTGAAAAACCTCGGCCCGTTCCACTTTGATTTAAGGTTTGGCCTGGCCCGTGTGAAGACTCTAAAATAACGGCTTGGCCCGACCGGTGATAAACTGAACTTAGCTACTTTTAACCGGCACAAAACTTCAAAATACTAATTTTTACATTTGTAGCACTTACAGTTTTTGAGTAGAAGCTACTTTAAAAACCAAATAACCCAATTTTCCAACCCACATTTGAGGTCCGGGAAACCGAATTTTCAAAAAATGGTGAAACACGTATCTTTTTATTTTTCAAAAAGAATCTATATACCAAATTTCAAAAAAAAATTTTAGAAAAATTTTTTAGAAAAAAGTTTGTTTTCCAGTTTTTTCCCCTCAGGAGCAAAATTTTCAAAAATCCTTTCTTAGCGGATGTTTACGCTATAAAAGTAATATAAGTTCCAAATTTCACGTTCCTAGGATGAGGCGTTTGAGCTCGGCGTTGATTATCAGTCAGGACATGTTCTTTTATATATATAGATACAAACATTCATTTTTATATATATAGATAAAAGAACATGTCCTGACTGACTGATAATCAACGCCGAGCTCAAACGCCTCATCCTAGGAACGTGAAGTTTGGAACTTATATTACTTTTATTGCGTAAGCATTACCTAAGAAAGGATTTTTAAAAACTTAGCTTCTGAGGGGAAGAAACTGGAAAACAAACTTTTTTCTATAACAATGTATATCTCGAAAACCAAAAATGAGGAGATTTTGAAATTTGGTATATGGATTCTTTTTACAAAATAAAAAGACACGTGTTTCACCATTTTTTGAAAATTCGGTTTCCCGGACCTCAAATGTGGGTTGGAAAATTGGGTTATTTGGTTTTTAAAGTAGCTGCTACTCAAAAACTGTGAATGCTACAGGAGTAAAAATTAGTACTTTGTTTCTACTCCAAAAATAATGAAATACGTGCTTTAGCATTTTTTGAAAATTTGGTTTTCAGGACTTCAAATGTGGGGTGGAAAATAGGGTTATTTGTTTTTTAAAGTAACTGCTACTCAAAAACTGTAAATACCACAGATGTAAAAATTAGTATTTAATTCTAAAAATAATGATATACGTGTTTCACCATTTTTACCAATGCTTTTATTAACTCGTCGTTTCTGTTTCTCTGTCTGTCTGTTTGTTTCTCTGTCTGTCTGTTTGTTTCTCTGTCTGTCTGTTTGTTTCTCTGTCTGTCTGTTTGTTTCTCTGTCTGTTTCAAATCTTGCAATCAATTTTTGAGTCACTTCCTGATAATAGATTTTTTTCAAATTTTGCATACATGCTCAAAATAGAAGACAATGCAATATTCAATTATTAGTTTTACAATAAGTCAATTAATTTAGATATTTCGATATAATTAAGATATTTCGACTTTAATATAAAATAAAAGAGTAATATAAGAAAAAATTGATTGCAAAATTGTGTTTTAATTACATATAAGAGCATTGGTTTTAAAAATTCGTTTTTAATTTACTTGTTTACAAATTTGGTTTCCAGGACCTTAAATATGGGGTGGAAAATAGGGTTACTTGGTTTTTAAAGTAACTGCTACTCAAAAACTGTAAGTGCTACAAAAGTAAAATTAGTATTTAGTTTCTACTCTAAAAATAAAGATATACGTGTTTCACCATTTTTTGAAAATTTGGTTTCCAGGACCTCAAATGTGAAGTGGAAAAAGGGTTATTTGATTTTAAAATAACTGCAACTTAAAAACTATAAGTGCTACAGATGTGAAAACTAGTATTTTGAGGTTTTGTGCCGGTTAAAAGTAGATGAGTTCAGTTTATCACCGGACGGACAGGCTAAGCCGTTATTTCAGGGTCTTCATACTGCCCTGCCCAAACCATAAATAAAGGTGGGACGGGCCGAAATTTTTGACCAATTAAATAGACATTTTAGTGATTTTAGGGTTTTCAGATGGGCCGGGCTAAACCTGAAGTCAAGGTGGGACGGGCCGAAGTTTTTCATCAAGTATATAGAACTTCTAGGCCTGTAAAAACTGGCCGGGCCCATATAAGACGGGCCGTGCCGGGCCAGGAATTTCGGTTTTTGAAACGGGCTGGGCCAAGTTGTCGACGGGCCGAGACCTAAAAAATTGATCCGTGCAGTACTCTACTATGTATGCACGGTTCAAATTCTCTAATTTCATGCGAGCATATATATATATATTCTTTTAGACAAGTTCGATTAAAGATGAGTCTCCATTTAACGGCTTCGAGTTTTATAAAAACTTTCTTGATATTTCAGAACAACATTTTTTGCCTATTAGAACACGTATTAAGAAAAGTATCAACATTTGAAACCTTCTTTATTTCAGACTTACGGTTATTTATCATTTATGACACATGTTTTTTTCATTTTTATTGAAATAATATAAACATAAAAAATAAGTCAATGTATCAAAACACATGCAAAGAACAAAAAATTTCTTTTGAAAATATCCTAATTTTTGTTTTCTTCGTTTTCTCGTTCTAATATTTTCATACATTTGTCAATACCCTTATCAATCCATTTAAAAACCGGGATAAAAAGTTCTCGATTACATAAACTTGTTTGGATACAAATTTTAGCTATCATTTTAGTATGGTAATACCTTGAGACTAATTTCCTTACGTTGTCTAAGTTGTTCATATCATCCATGCAATGTTTGTGATCACGAAGTAGAATTAATTTTTCTCTTCTGTTAACATTTCGTACTAAAAAAATGGCATTTGTGAATGGAGTTCTACACAGAGGACATATGTTGGAGTTGTAATGCTTGTACAAATCAACTATACACGTGATGCAAAATGTATGGTCACAATTATCAAGAAAAGCAAATCTTCTGCGAGTTTCTTCATAGCAGATAACACATTCTAAGTTATGAAATACATAAGGGGTTTTCTTGTAAAAAGCAAAACTGCACCAATCCGAGAGGCAGCTAACAAAAGAAGTCATAATCGTACAGTACGTAATAAATTGCACTCAAAATGTCTAGATAGAAAAATTGAACGTTAATTTTCTATTAGTCAAAATGCTCATATTTAAAAATTCGATGTGGTATTACGGACATGACAGTACAGAAACACTGAAATAAATAACTATTGAATTTAATAAAGAGATCTGTGTATATATATATATATATATATATATATATATATATATATATATATATATATATATATATATATATATATATATATATATATATATATATATATATATATATATATATATATATATATATATATATATATATATATATATATATATATATTATTTTGGTCATAATTTTATTTATTTTATTTTTATCTATGTGCTTTGCCATTTCATTGTTTGATTTTTACCAATGCTTTTATTAACTCGTCGTCTCTGTTTCTCTGTCTGTTTCAAATCTTGCAATCGATTTTTGAGTCACTTCCTGATGATAGATTTTTTTCAAATTTTGCATACACGCTCAAAATAGAAGACAATGCAATATTCAATTATTAGTTTTACAATAAGTCAATTAATTTAGTTAATTTTAATTAATTTCGATATTTCGATATAATTAAGATATTTCGACTTTAATATAAAATAAAAGAGTAATATAAGAAAAAATTGATTGCAAAATTTGTGTTTTAATTACATATAAGAGCATTGGTTTTAAAAATTCGTTTTTAATTTACTTGTATTCGTCTTTGTTTACGTTTGGTCCTGTACCACCCGGCCTTTTGCTTTTTCTGAAGATGGCTGAAAAAATAGCCGAAACATGCAAGTTAAAAAGTAATAAAGATTTGTATAATCGGGCGTTCTTTGAACAACTTCGTGAGCTAATTAAATTACGTGAACTATCTCATATAATAGAAAAAGTTTGCAACAAAACATGGTCTATACAATTCAACCGAGTCTGTATCGACGAAAAATTAACACCTAATTATTTGAATAATATATCTATATATATAAAAGAACATGTCCTGACTGACTGACTGACTGACTGACTAACCTACTGACTGACTGACTGACTGACTGATAATCAACGCCGAGCTCAAACGCCTCATCCTAGGAACGTGAAATTTGGAAATTATGTTACTTTTATTGCGTAAGCATCCACTAAAAAAGGATTTTTGAAAATTGTGCTCCTGAGGATAAGAAACTGGAAAACAAACATTTTTCTAAAACAATGTATATCTTGAAAACCAAAAATGATGAGATTTTGAAATTTGGTATATGGATTCTTCTTGAAAAATAAAAGGATAACTGTTTTACCATTTTATGGAAAATCGTTTTCCCGGACCTCAAATGTGGGTTGGAAAATTGGGTTATTTGGTTTTTAAAGTAGCTGCTACTCAAAAACTGTGAATGCTACAGGAGTAAAAATTAGTATTTATTTTCTACTCCAAAAATAATGAAATACGTGTTTTAGCATTTTTTGAAAATTTGGTTTCCAGGACTTCAAATGTGGGGTGGAAAATAGGGTTATTTGTTTTTTAAAGTAACTGCTACTCAAAAACTGTAAATACCACAGATGTAAAAATTAGTATTTAGTTTCTGTTCTAAAAACAAAGATATATGTGTTTTACCATTTTTTTTAAATTTGGTTTCCAGGACCTCAAATGTGGGTTGGAAAATAAGGTTATTTGGTTTTTAATGTAACTGCTACTCGAAAACTGTAAATGCTAAAAAGTAAAATTAGTATTTAGTTTCTGTTCTAAAAACAAAGATATATGTGTTTTACCATTTTTTTTAAATTTGGTTTCCAGGACCTCAAATGTGGGTTGGAAAATAAGGTTATTTGGTTTTTAATGTAACTGCTACTCGAAAACTGTAGATGCTACAGGAGTAAAAATTAGTATTTGGTTTCTACTTCAAAAATAATGATATACGTGTTTTACCATTTTTTGAAAATTTGGTTTCCAGGATTTCAAATATGGGGTGGAAAATAGGGTTACTTGGTTTTTAAAGTAACTGCTACTCAAAAACTGTAAATGCTAAAAAGTAAAATTAGTATTTAGTTTCTACTCTAAAAATATTGATATACGTGTTTCACCATTTTTTGAAAATTTGGTTTCCAGGACCTCAAATGTGAAGTGGAAAAAAGGTTATTTGATTTTAAAATAACTGCTACTCAAAAACTGTAAGTGCTACAGATGTGAAAATTAGTATTTTGAGGTTTTGTGCCGGTTAAAAGTAGATGAGTTCAGTTTATCACCGGACGGACGGGCCAAGCCGTTATTTTAGGGTCTTCATACTGCCCTGCCCAAACCTTAAATAAAGGTGGGACGGGCCGAAATTTGTAACCAAGTATATAGACATTTTAGTGATTTTAGGGTGTTCAGACGGACCGGGCTAAACTTGAAGTCAAGGTGGGATTGGCCGAAGGTTTTCATCAAGTATATAGAACTTCTAGGCCTGTAAAAACCGGCCGGGCCCATATTAGACGGGCCGTGCCGGGCCAGGAATTTCGGTTTTTGAAACGGGCTGGGCCAAGTTGTCGACGGGCCGAGCCGAGACCTAAAAAATTGATCCGTGCAGTCCTCTACTATGTACGCACGGTTCAAATTTTCTAATTTCATGCGAGCGAAGCCGCTACGGGCACTGCTAGTATATATATATACTAGCGGAGGTACCCGGCGTTGCCCGGGGTTTTTAAAGGTTTTTTTAATGCTTGTCTCTCTCGCTCCTGTTTCCTTTCCCGCTTGTTTTCCCGCTCCCGGTCGCTTTCCCGTTCTTGCTTGCTTTCCGGTTCTTGGTCGGTTTCTTGCTCCCGGTCGCTTTCCCGTTCCCGGTCGGTTTTTCACTCCAGGCCGTTTTCCCGCTCCCAGACGTTTTCCCGTTTCCGGTTATTTTCCCTCTCCCGTTCGATTTCCCGTTCCGGGTCGCTTTCCCGTTCTCGGTTGCTTTCCCTTTCCCGCTCAATCTTATGCTTTCAGTTGGCTTTCCGTTCCCGTTCCCGCTCATATATATATATATATATATATATATATATATAATAATAATAATAATAAGTGTTTTTATATAGCGCCAGATTAACTGAGGCGCTTTCGAAAAGTCCCCGAGAATATTTTAAAATAATAAGTTTTTAGTTTCTTTTTGAAGAGTTCCGTAGACACAGTGGCCCTTATGTCTGGAGGTAGCGAATTCCACACACACGGCGCTGCATGACGGAAGGCACGCGTTGAAATATTGTTGGAGGTGTGATGTTGCTGGAGGAGAGGAGCTGCAGAAGAGCGGAGACATCTGCCAGTTATCCGGATTTTGAGTAGGGTGCGAAGATATGGGGGTGATGAAGTAGTGAGTGTTTTGTGAGTGAGGAGAGCGATCTTGAACGAAATGCGGTGAGTTATGGGCAACCAGTGAAGACGGATGAGATTATTGACGGAGGATTGATGACGTGTGCCTTTTGAAGTATCGACGTTCAGGACGATTCTGGCTGCCCTATTCAAGGTCCGCTGAAGTCGCGCGCACTGTTGTTGTGTTATGTTGTAGAGGAGAGAATTGCAATAGTCAATTCTAGACAGGAGAAGGCAACGTACAAGCGTAGAAGCCAGCTCCATAGTGAGAAATGGCCTGATGTGGCGTATGGCCCTCAGGTGATGGTTGCAAGACTTGATGACGCTAGTGATGTAATTAGAAAATGTTAGTTTATTATCCATAGTGACGCCAAGTATTTTCAGGGATGGTGAAAGATGAACGAGATCATGGTCAAGATTGATTGATTTGATATGAGAGAGCGAATTGATAAGATGATGTGAGCCTAAGATGGATACTTCGGTTTTTGATGTGTTGAACTGGAGATTGTTATGTAGGAACCATGTTTCTACAGCCTGTATGCATGAAGTGAGTCTATTGATTCTGGAAGAAAGGTCAGTGGGATCTTTGGGGCTGATGGGTATGAAGAGCTGTGTGTCATCGGCGTACTGGTGGTAAGCAACATTGTGGGAGGATAATAAATCGGCTATAGGAGATATATAGGAGGTAAAAAGGAGTGGCCCTAGGACGGAGCCCTGAGGAACACCATGGGTGAGCTGAACAATAGGAGATGAGTGATCTCCGAGTTTAACAAATTGTGAGCGACCAGTGAGATAAGATGCTAACCAGGAGAGGGCTAAGCCGTCGATGCCGAAGTCATCTTTTAGTCGTTGAAGTAGGATGGGATGATCAATGGTGTCGAAGGCAGCAGACAGGTCAAGTCCAGCAATCATAGTGGCTTCTTTTGAGCCGCAAGAGTGGAAGACATGATCAAAGATGTGTAGTAAAGCAGTTTCAGTGGAAAAGGTGCAACGGTACGCTGATTGGAAAGGAGAGTAATTAGGGTTGGAAGTAATATGCGGTTGGAGTTGCTTTAGAGCGGCACGTTCAATGATTTTGGAGATGGTAGAAAGGTTGGAAATGGGGCGAAAGTTACCAGGGTCAGAGGTATCGAGATGGGGTTTTTTTAAGAGTGGCAAGACTTGTGCTGTTTTGAATGACTTTGGAAAGTGACCTTCTTCAAAAGAAAGGTTGATTAAGTTAGATATGATGATGGAGAGTGTATCCGAGCAATTAATTAAAACTTGATGTGGGAAAGGGTCAAGAGGAGAAGTTTTGTTGCATGAGCTTTTAATGATTTTCTTTACGTCAGATGCGGTTATTGGTTGGAGAGAATGCATGTTGTGACAGGGCGTGACTCTGGTTGCATATGACGGAAGTGAGTGAGCAGGAGATGACAAACGTTGTTTTATATTTTGATGAATGTTACTTATTTTATTTATGAAATGGTTACTGAAGGAGTTGACAAGCGTCTCGCAGCTGTTGTCATCGAGTCTATTATGTTCAGTGGTGGTATGGAGAATCTTGTTTAGATTGCGCCAAAGAGAGCGAGAATTGGCCGAAGAGCTCAATTCATGTCGAACGCAATCAACTCTGGAGTTAAGTACTGCAATTCTGGCCAGCTCTCTGGATTGGTCGTAAGCTAATTTGTTTGTAGGGGATGAGTTCTTGTTGTAGAGCCTTTCCATCTTTCTCATTTGCCTTTTTGCACTCGTGGCGTCTTCCGATAAGATGGTCTTTGTGACACCCTTCCTGAGCGTCTTGATACGGATAGGGGCAAACTTGTCGAGTAAACATTTCATGGTTGTTATCATGAGCTCGGTATACTCATCAGCTGTGAGGTTATTGTGATCGAGTAGTGATGAGTTGATTATGTCTCTGTTGAAGGCGAGCCAATCGATAGATTTTAAATTTCGATGATGGGTGGTGATGCGATTGATGATGGGTTTTGAGTGAGTGATGATGGTTGAGACTAAGTAGTGATCGGAATAGGATAAACTGTGTGTGCTGACTTCCGTTAGTAAGTATGGTGTGCTGCTGCAAGAGATGAGTAGGTCGAGAATGTTGCCTCTCGAGTGGGTTGGTACAGAGACTTGCTGGATGAGGTTGAGTTCATCAAGCAACTCTTGGAGAGTTGGATCGATGGATGTTGAAGAGGAGGGTGCATTGAAGTCGCCGCATATTATAAATTTGTGACCAATGGAAGATATTAATTCGATAAAATGAGAAAATTCGTTAATGAAGACCTGAGAGATGTGACCAGGTGGTCTGTAGATAACAGCTATGAGCAGATGTTGTTGTGAGATGGATGTTTTTGCTACCAGATGCTCGAATTCATGCGTTGGATCCGTGGGTACCTGGGAGCAGAGGAGGTTGTTGCAGTGAATGATGGCAAGCCCTCCACCTCTTTTGTCCTCATACGATCCACGGTGTTTGTGGATGACGGAAAATCCAGGTGGAGCCACGTCTCGCTTGATTACCTCTGGGGCATCAGATGTTATCCAGGTTTCACTTAAACAGAGGAAGTCGAGATTATCGTCAAAGATAGTGTCGTGAAGCAAGGGCGCTTTGCGTACGGCGGAGCGTGTGTTTAGCACACCCATTTTGAGGGAGCGTAAAATTCCACGAGATTCGGCGAGCATCATCCTTTTGTTGGATTTTGGCTTCCAGATATTGTTTTTGAAGAGTGTGTTGCGTAATGTCTTTGTGACACGAAGCGCCGCGGCGGAGCCAATGTCGAGTAACTGTGAAGTGCTGTATTTGATTATACTCATGGTGAGCGATAATATCTCCGGTGCTATGTGTTGAAAACGCGGAAAAAGCAAAACTAACGTAGAGACTAAAATTAAAAATATTGTTCCACTTGAAACGATAGAGAAAAAAGCTTAATTATTAACTATTTTATCGAAAAAACGGGGACCCTCGAGAACACGCTATGTTTACATAGACATGGGTAGGGAAAAAATGTATATATATATATATATATATATATATATATATATATATATGTATATATATATATATATATATGTATATATATATATGTATATATATATATATATATATATATATATATATATATATATATATATATATATATATATATATATATATATATATATATATATATATATGTATACATATATATATATATATATATATATATATATATATATATATATATATATATATATATATATATATATATATTTTATGAAGTGAAACATTGCGTTGAAATGTTTCGAGAGGCCACAAATAGGATGACTAACTGTCACCACAAGTAACGCAAATATTTGTAAGACTCTACTAGGAATCGAACCCACGTGTCTACGGCAACACCGCCTTGCCTAAATGCAAGCGCTCTTACCAACTGAGCCACCGACCATCCCCAAAAAAGGATGGTCGGTGTATATATATATATATACACTAGTATATATATATATATATATATATATATATATATATATATATATATATATATATATATATATATATATATATATATATATATATATATATATACTAGTGCCCCGCTAGTATATATATATATATATATATACTAGTGCCCCGCTAGTATATATATATATATATATATATATACTAGCGGGGCACCCGGCGTTGTCCGGGGATTTTAGAGGTTTTTCTAATGTTTGTCTCTCTCGCTCCCGTTTCCTTCTCCGCTTTCCCGTTCCCGTCGCGTTCCCGGTCGCTTTTCCCCGCGTCGCGTATATATATATATATATATATATATATATATATATATATATATATATATATATATATATATATATATATATATATATATATATATATATATATATATATATATATATATATATATATATATATATATATATATATATATATATATATATATATATATATATATATATATATATATATATATATATATATATATATATAGTTCTCGCTCGCTCACCCGCTCCGCTCCGCTCATTTTGTGTCGAATTTCAAATTTTTTTTCTTCATATTTGATTCCCCTTGACTCTCAAGGTTGTGTGAAAATTTCCTTACGATCGGATGAATGGTGTAGCAATGCATGAATAACATATATATATATATATACATACATACTTACATACATACATACAAACATTCATTTTTATATATATAGATACTAGTAGACCCCTCAGCCGCCTTAGTAACCGTTTCACGACCGGCTTGGCACGTTTTGTGGCCTAATTTACTGCGAGCCGAGATTTTGCGGCCGGCGGCGGCTAACTGTTTTTGTGACCTTATTTCTCGGCTTATATGAAAATTTAGAACTTAGCAATCAGAAGTTTCAAAACGCAAAATTGTGAAAATGGTAATCCTGCAGTATAGCGTCCTGAACCGATTTTGATGAAAAAACGGTTTAAAAAACTGTTTAATAGAATAACCATAGAACATTATCAAAACATATTACGAACAAGTATTTTACAGAAAAACTTACTAAAAACCGACTTTAAGCAAAAATATCCAAAGGCAATGTTGACACGCGGAATAATACAATTCAAGGAATGAAAAGCAAGGAAGAGTTAATATTCAAATGAAATAACATAATAAAATAATAAATACATTTTAAAAAGTTACAATTAAGTTTTTAATTATTTAAATTTTAAAAAATCAGAGCGCTGAGTGGAAATTTATCTATGACTAGCGGGGGATCCAGCGTTGCCCGGGGTTTTCCCATCATTTTTCTCTCGCTCCCGTTTCCTTCCCCGCTAGTTTTCTTGCTTCCGATCGTTTTCTCTCTCCCGATCGCCTTCCCGTTCCCGGCCGCATTCCCGCTCCCGATTGCTCTTCTCTTCCTGGTCGCTTTCTCGCTCGCTCTTTCGCTCTCCAAACGATTCTGCTAGCCACATGACCTCTAAAACTCAAAATTTCTGCTCCAAGAAATATGATAGAAACCGTACCAAAAACAGCCAAGTCGCCAAGTACTTTTACTTTGATATTATCTAACTTTTTCTTGGTGTTCTGTTGCTAATTTATTGTTTTCAATGTTTTTTTTTTAACTTTTCTTAAGGCAATTTGACATAAAGCGCCGCATTTAAAGAAACGGTTTTAGACATGGAGCGGGTTACGCAACTCGTACTTCTAAAGCAAACTAATATTTTTCAATGTTTTACTTCCAAAATTTTTTATATTTTTTTCCCTAAATTGTCTATTTTTATTTTAAATGTGTTTAATTTTTATTACCTTTATTCCTACTGTTCACTTCTATCGCTATTGACAAATAGATCTTCATCGGGAACTACGTTAACTTCGGGAGTAATTTATAAATGTTCTAAAGTGCTATAATTTTTGGTTTTTTAGTTATTTATGTTGTAATTAGTCTTTATTTCCCTTATTTATGTTTTAAATATCATTTACGTTAAAAAACCGGCCATTTTTCATCGAAATCGGTTCAGGACGCTATACTGCAGGATTACCGTGAAAATTTGAGATGCCATGAAAAAACTTTAAATCACTATTTTTCCTAAAGTGTTTCAATATCACCCATCATTAGTAGTAATTTCAACTCAATAGAATTATAAATCACATCCCTGCCCACTATTTTTTTCAAATTATTTTTTTTTTGAAAATTTTTTAAGTAACAGTGACTTAAGACTATTTAGCATTTAATTCAAGTTCATAATTAATATTTGAACTGAGTTATGCCTAGTATTTTAACTATAAGAACTTGTAAAATTCGATATTGGCCATTTTTTAAATGGCCGCCAACGCCACACCCATCACCAAATTTGAGACAAACAGGTGGATTCATGTACTATTGAACCTCCTCTACAAAATCCACATAACCATCCTCTCCCTCTCAGGGGGAGCAGGGTCTATAGCCAGCCTAAGGTTTACAAGAAACAAAGAAGCAAGCTGTACAGTATGGGATAGGTCATAACAATATCTGACCAATAGGAGAGTGGAATTGCTGAATACTTTGCTATTAAATCTTCATCAATAATAGTGCTTGTTAGATATCCATCGAGCTCAGGTTGTAATTGTTCTGCATCTGATCTTTTTGTTAAAGTTGCATTGTCATTGAGTTCAGCCAGAAGTTGTAATGAGTGGAAACCATAGACATCCTTGGTGAGAACGCTTTGTATGGGTGTAAAGTTTATGATTTTTATTGTGGCTATGAAGAAATATTTAATTTTTAAAAAAATAGAACTAATTTTAAAAAAAAAATACTATTTCATTTTTAATAAACTAGAAAAATTATGAAAACTCTGTTTGTGTTGCTATTTTTAAAACTGGAATAAATATTTATTTACTAAAAAAATTTATTTGTTCACAACTCCGAGTAGGCTTATACATTTTCGGGTTCGGGTTCGGGTATCAAGTTTTCACATTTTCGGGTTCGGGTATCAAGTTTTCACATTTTCGGGTTCGGGTATCAAATTTTCACACTTTCGGGTTCGAGTTCGGGTATCAGAAAAAGACCGGGTAGTACCGAACTCGGGTTCGGGTACCCGTGACATCCCTACTAAGCTGGGTCGGTTCGATACAGGCCACGTCCCTTCATTAACCCATTTGCCTGCAGCCACGCCCATTCATGCTCATCATCTTTGCAGTTTGACCTAATTTCTTACTTTTGTGATAATAGCAATAATGGCTGAACAAAAAAACAAGTTGTCTTTAGACAAGTTTAAAGATATTAAAGACAAGGGCGACATGGCGTTTTGGGAGGATATGTTCAGACATGTAATCTTTAAAATGACACAATGATTGTCACAAATTTTTGAAATTAAGCAGAGACATTTGAGTTTTAAAGCTTCACAATATATGAGACGTAGACGCCTGATATTAGAGAAATATCAATCGATTAGAGAAATATCAGTCAGTTTTGTTAATGACTGGTAAAAAAAATTGTGATCGGTTTATGGTATGGATTTTATATATGATACTAGCGGGGTTACCCGGCGTTGCTCGGGGGTGTTTAGAGTTTTTTATCGTTTTTCTCTAGCTCCCGTTTAATTCCCCGTTTTCTCTCCCGCTCCCGGTCGCTTTCCCGTTCCCGCTTGCTCTCCTACTCCCGGTGGCTTTCCAGCTCCCGGTCACTTTCCTGATTCCGGTCGCTTTCCCGCCCCATCTATCTCTTAATAATTTGTAATAACGCGCAATCGGTCACATTATGCTAGACATTATGCTAGACATGGACTTCTTAATATTAAGAAGTCCATTAGCAACTAATGCCTGTTACGCAATTGTAAACAGTGCTTCGAAAACTTTGGTCCGGAAGGTTTTTTGGCCCCCTGAGCCGGGGGATCGGAGGAGTCCAAACCTTCTTAACTTTTTCCGCTTCTTAACTTTCCAGGCTAAAAGTTCCTATGTACGACCATCGAAGGTAATTGCGTAATAAAATTCAAATTTTTTTAACGTAACAACGTTTGAAGGCTTCAAGCAACTTTTAGCAAATCTATTTTACGTTTTATGGGCTAAAATAAGTTATAAAAGAGTGGAAAAAAATGAGCGCGAGTGGGAACGGAAACGGGAGAGCAAGCGGGAACGAAACGGGAGAGCAAGCGGGGAAGGTGTAGTGTACCGGTATTTTATGCACGTCCACGCGCATGTGTGCCAAACGCATGTTATACAGGTAATTACAGGTGAGCGCTCCTTAGCTTGCTAGGCTCGCGCTTCTTCACTTGTTTGGCGCGCGCTAGCTAGTGGCTAGCTTAAAAAACCTTTGCTTTCGAATGTTCTCTCTCTTTCTTCTTCGTTGTTCTCGTGGTTCGCCATATTGCTACTTTAATCAAGAATTTAAACTTTGCTTTATTTTCATTTCTCGCCATTGTTGGCCCCCAGAAGAATTGTTTATTTTTTTCTATTGTCGTCGGTCAATTAAATAAAGTTATTTCAAACCGCCTTCAAACTCTGTTGAGTTGGTACTACAAAGTATATCGAAAAAACGTAGTCAGCGACTACAAAGGAAACGGTAGCAAGAGAGAAAATGATGAAAAACCTCTGAAAACCCCAAGCAACGCCGGGTAACTCCGCCAGTATATATATATATATATATATATATATATATATATATATATATATATATATATATATATATATATATATATTTGTTTATTTGTCAACATATCTGCATAATGAAATGAAATGTCAACAGAGAGACTACTAATAAGCAATGCTTGTAGTGTAGCCACCCTTTACAAAAAGAAACAAAAATCACACACACACACAAAATCAAATATAAACACAATGCTCAGTTTTTCAAAAAAACGATTGTAAATTATGTTCACAAATAAATTTCTTGGCAAGAATTTTAAAAATGTGAACTGAAGATATACATCTGATGTCTTCTGGTAAAATGTTCCATAATTTTGGTCCAATGAGGTAAAAACTTGTAGAAAATATTTTCAATCTGCAGTAAGGTAAATAAAAAATACCTGTATGTCTTGTTTGTCTATTCTTTATATCTGATGATAACATAAAATTATCAAAGGCAGGGCAATGCATAATATTATTAATGAGCTTAAACATGAAAACCAAGATGCTATAGCAATGAATTAGTCTTGGTGTAAACATATTTAGTGTTTTATTATAATTATCAACATTGTCCGTTCTTCCAAGTCCGTAGAGCATTCTAACAAAACGATTCTGGATTACTGAAAGGGTACGCATAGAGGAAACAGGACTGTTTCCCCAAATCAAATTACAATAAGTAATATGTGGGTAGATCAAAAAGTAATAAAGATGACATATAATATCATGATTCAAACGATTTCTGAACCTTGATAATAATCCAACAGATTTGCTCATTGTTCTCTATATGATCTGTCCAAGACAGACTTTCCGTAATGGTAAAACCAAGAAACTTTGTGAACCCCACTCTAGGCAGTGAAGTTCCACCATATTCAATACGAAATAGAGGAAGAGCATTTAATTTAATTTTTGGTCCAAATATCATGTAGTTTGTTTTTCTGCTGTTAATTTTGAGACGATTGGCAGAGAACCACTGAGAAAATTTCACTAATTCGATGTTCATCACAGTTGTAACTTCATCTATAGAATTTCCAGAATAAAACAAATTGGTGTCATCAGCATATAATATTGTTGAGAGCAGTTTAGAAGTTTCAAATATGTCATTAACAAAGATGTTGAAAAGTAGTGGGCCTAGGATTGAACCGGTTCCACGACAAAACGTTCACAGACAAAATGTTCAACGACAAAATATTCCCGACAAAACGTTCACGACACAACGTTCACGACAAAATGTTCACGACAAAATGAACACCGACAAAACGTTCACAGACAAAATATTCAACGACAAAATGTTCAACGACAAAATGTTCACGACAAAACGTTCACGACAAAACGTTCACGAAAAATGTTCACGCACAAAATGCTCACAGACAAAATGTTCACGACAAAACGTTCACGACAAAACGTTCACTAAAATGGTCACGCACAAAATGTTCACAGACAAAATGTTCACAGACAAAATGCTCACAGACAAAATGTTCAACGACAAAACGTTCACGACAAAACGTTCACGACACAATGTTCACGACAAAATGTTCAGACTGAAAAATAAAAATTTTGTTTTATTATGCCAAGATCGCTTGCAAACTAATTATTAAGTCATTTTTTGTGATGTGTCTATTCACCATTTTATTTACCTAAGCAAAGTATATGTGCATGACAGCATGAAACTAATACGTATTGGCAACATCAAATGATCTCCAATTAATAAATAATTGTATGGAATTATAGCTATTTGGCTTTTTCTTTTTCATCTATATTTTGATCCTTTTTATCATCGTTCCATTTATTAACTAGTTAATGCCTGTTAATTTGCTTTTGGATACCCTAACTTTTTAGTTTTTAATTGCTAGATATGTATTTTCAATTCTAGTTGAAAAACGCAAGTAGCTGCATGCTGCTTTACCCAAGTCACCGTTACGTTAATTAGCTAATTAAAGGAGGCTATATTGCTCTTGGAAGCCGATAACTTCCTAATCGCTAGGCTACAACGATCAAGGCTTCTTTCTGTCGTTCACTTAATTAAAATTGAAACATCAAATGAATCTCAATTAATAACTAATTGCATTTCTTTTTCTTTTTAATCGGAGTTAATAAAGATTTCATATTTTGACCCTTTTAATCATCGTTCCATTTATTAACTAGTTAATGCGGGTTTGTTAATTTTCTCTTGGATACTCTTAACTTTTTAATCTTTAGAATACAGCCATCAAACCTTATTTACGTCGTTTGCTCAATTGAAATTGAAAATTCAAACGATCTCAAATTCGTAACAAATTGTATTTTCCTTTTATAGCTATCTCATTTCATCTGTTTTTTCCTTCTTGCTGAAACAGTTTACAGTCCTCCAATCCATCCTCATCTGGTTGCCGTTTGAGTTAGGGGTATCAAAGAGGAAATTAACATTGCATTTACTATTGTTAACGTTTTATTTGCGCTCATTTTGTGAAACACAAAATATTTTATCATTTAAAACTAAACTAAACTTAAAAGTTGCAATCGTGAACATTTTGTCGTGAACGTTGTGTCGTGAACGTTTTGTCGTGAACATTTTGTCGTTGAACATTTTGTCTGTGAACATTTTGTCTGTGAACATTTTGTCTGTGAACATTTTGTCTGTGAACATTTTGTGCGTGAACATTTTGTCGTGAACGTTGTGTCGTGAACGTTTTGTCGTGAACATTTTGTCGTTGAACATTTTGTCTGTGAACATTTTGTCTGTGAACATTTTGTCTGTGAACATTTTGTCGTGAACATTTTGTCGTGAACGTTGTGTCGTAAACGTTTTGTCGTGAACATTTTGTCGTTGAACATTTTGTCTGTGAACGTTTTGTCGTGACACCGATTGAACCTTGTGGAACTCCTATGGATATGCCCCTCAAAACAGAGTTTGTGTCGCCAGGAGAAACTAGTTGACTTCTATATTTCAAATAGTTAACAAACCATAAATGTGCAGTCCCACGAATACCATAGTGTGAGATCTTATTCAGCAGAATGTCGTGATTGATAGTATCAAAAGCTTTGCTAAGATCAATGAAAACACCCACTGTGAGATGCTTGTTGTTCATTTGCTGTAGTAGTTGCTGGGTGAGATTGATGAGAGCAAGATCAGTGGAACTATTTGCTTTAAATCCAAATTGGTTGCTGTGAATGACGTGGTGCTTGTTGAAAAAAGATGTGATTCTATTGAACATAAGTTTTTCCAGGAGTTTTGAGATTGGAGACAAGAGTGATATAGGTCTGTAATTATCAAGGAATTCCTTGTCACCCTTTTTAAAAATTGGAATAACTTTTGATGTCTTTAAGGGCTCGGGAAATATGCCTTTCTTGAATGAGAGATTAAAAATATGACAAAGAGGACTTGATATAGAGTTTATTATTGATTTGAGCAAAAAATTACTTAAATCATCTGTTGCAGTACTTCTGGAATTCTTGAAACTGTTGACTGTTCTCACTATTTCAGTTTCAGTAATTTCTTCAAGAAAAATTGAATCTGAAACAGGTTTGACCAGGTAATCACTATAATTGTTAGTAGTTATCGATGGAATGGTGTTAGCCGTATTGGTACCAATAGATGTGAAATATTCATTGAAGATATTGGATAATAATAATTTGTCTTCAACTAGTTGACCATTGTAAAAAATTCTTTCAATAGATTCAGGACGAGATTTATTTAAGGCGTTCCTGATAATTGTCCAAGTATTTTGATGTCATTTTTTGCTTGTTGAAACAATGTGTTGTAGTAGCTCTTTTCGGTCTCACGTTTGATCGATGTAAAAATATTTCTAAACTTTTTGTATTTTTCTAAATTTTCAGTTGTGGGATGCTTGATTGATTTCACGTAAAGTTTATGTTTGGTTTTGGATGATTTGAGAATTTCTTCCGTGATCCACTCCTGACGTCGTTGTTTACGATCGACAGTATTATAAGGACAGGTTGAGTTTAGCACCCTGGTAAGATGATCCTGGCTGGAAAATCCTAAAAGCCTCGTCAGTATCATTGCTGGACAAGATATTGGACCAATCTACTTGCTGAAGCCCGAGAGTCAAGGACAATACATTCATAGGTTTTAAGTTTCTTTTGGAAGCGATAGTTTTATGTAGATTTAACCTGCTTTGGAAAATAGTGAAGAGAGGAAAGTGGTCGGATAAGTCATCCAGCAAGATGCTGCTCATGTTGTTACTATTCCTGTTTGTAAAAATGTTATCAATGAGTGTAGCTGAGTGTTTGGTCATTCTAGTAGGTCTAGTTATTGTAGGTAGTAAGTTGTGTTCCAGTAGTGTATTCTCAAAGTTTGTTCTTAATTGTCCACAATCTAGCAAATTAATATTAAAATCTCCTCCAATGTAGATGTCAGTCTTGTGGTTTATTGATGCTAAAAATTCATTTAGATTGCCAAGAAAAACATCCGCATCAGAGTCAGGAGGTCTGTAGATGTTCAATGTTATATTTTTTTTACCATTTTGATTTATCATTTCAATTGCCAGCCAGTCAAAAACAGGATTAGCAATACATAAATCATTTCTCACTCTGTAATGTAGGTCATTTCTAATAAAAATAGCCACACCTCCTCCTTTACCATTTATTCAGTTTCTGTATACAAAAGAGTATCCAGGGAGAATTATTAATGGAGCAGTATCTTCCGAAAGCCATGTTTCAGTTATCAGCAGCATTGAATAAAAGTTTCTTGTGAATTTATATGTAAAATAGCAAATGAGTTATTAGGTGAAGTTTCAATTAATTTGGACAATTCTTTGTAATTATAATATTTGGAAGTAATCTTGAGAGATCTGAAAAAGTTGACATCAGGATCATGAGCTTTAAGAAAAAATTGGTTTTTGTTTTCTTTTTCAAATAAGTCAAAAATATTTCCATCAAAGGATATATATATATACACCTGTAGCCTAAATTCTAATTATTAGGAATTGTTCGGGTTCCTAACACCTCCCTCTTAAAAAGGAGTACACAGATGCCCATCAGGTATATGACTGAGCTCTTGGATTTATAATCAGACGTGCAGGTGGTCGTCGAAATCTCACCAGACGATCGGTAGGCGATGCATATAATTTCTGTGGCGAATGAGATGATGATTGTGTCAGTCGTTTCTCAAAAGAAGAATATTTTCCTGTTGTCCCTTGGGTAAATAAATTATTCAAAGGAGTACAACAACATGATCCTCCTGTTCTTGGAGATTCTGACCAGGCCCGCAACTACGGGGGGGGCGAGGGGGGCAAAGCCCCCCCTAGAAGATTTTTCGCCCCCCCTGAAAAATTCTAAGACATGTAGTTTTTATAACATATAAAGCTTATTGTTCCTAGAAGGTACTTTGCCCCCCCTTGAAAAATTCTAAGATATGTATACTCGATTTATGATTCTCTAAATATTATAATGTGCCGATGAGTCATTCCAATATCTCCAGCAGCTTCCTTTGTTGTATCCAAAGTTTCTACTTCAAACGACACGGCCGACACGTAGGTAAGGGAAACAGCTAGCAGGCCATTAGCTGACCTTACTTTGCAAATCAGTTCGGTAGTTTGGCCGTTTATTTCGTTCTTTGCCGTCTCTCCGTTCTATCGATATATTCTATATAGAATATTTCCCCACCCCGGAAAAATTCTAAGAAATTTAGTTTTTTGATCTTATAAAGCCTATTGACCCTAGAAGATATTTCGCCCCCCCTTGAAAAATTCTAAGATATGTATACTCGATTTATGATTCTCTAAATATTATAATGTGCTGATGAGTCATTCCAATATCTCCAGCAGCTTCCTTTGTTGTATCCAAAGTTTCTACTTCAAGCGACACGGCCGACACGTAGGTAAGGGAAACAGCTAGCAGGCCATTAGCTGACCTTACTATGCAAATCAGTTTGGTTGTTTGGCCGTTTATTTCGTTCTTTGCCGTCTATCCATTCTATCGATCTGAATTGCTTAGTAAAAATTACATTGAAAAATTGCAAAGTTTCATATCTGAAAATAAAATCTGGTGAGTCTTTTGAATGATTTTGTCACGATTGTTTTCATCGTATAATTTTATTTTATTCGTGTACAGCTTTTGGTTGATTTGTGTGGCGAATTAATAAAGTTATAGCAGATATTTTGCCCTATCCCCTCTGTTCAATTCTAAGATATGTAGTTTTTCAAACTTATAAAGCTTATTGACCCTAGAAGATATTTCGCTCCCTGAAAAATTTTAAGATATGTATACTCGATTTATGATTCACGGCATAAGTTAGTCGTTAGTCGAGGTACCCGAGGAGAACCCCGTAACATATTTGTTTTTAGTGTATTTCGTTTTGTTTTTTCTCTTAAATTTAAATTTGTAAAGAAATAAATTTTTTTTAAAAAACTAACATAAGTAAATGGTAAAAAGTTAATTTTGTTTTTTAGTCACAATTTTTTCTCTTGTTAAGTCAGTGCCCATGTCAATTAAATATCAGAATATATGTTTGATGAGTATGTAACATTGCAGATTTTATTTAATTTCAAAAACAAAAACGTTCTGTAATGGAAAAAATAGAATAAATATGAAACACTGTTGAACTATTTTTTTGTTTTTTTTTTCAAACCCAAATCTAATAAAGAAACATGGACAAGTTTGTTGCAAGAATGCCCAGGAACAGGAATACAGATCAGATTACAGATACGAGTAATCTGAAACTACCATCAGCATCCATTGCAGCTCCTCCAATAGCATCAAGGCAGGCTGTAGCTCCTAGTGATTTAAAACTGGACTCGATTTCTTGTTTAAAGCCTACGAATTTTCCTAAAGACAAGCATAATCGTCATTTTAGGACGCAGTGGTATGATCTTTTTTCGTGGCTTGAGTATTCTGTCGAAAGAGATGCAGCCTATTGTTTTCCTTGTCGTCGTTTCCAAAGCCATGCTTCAAAAGAAACCGCTTTTACAGCAACTGGATATAGGAACTGGAAAACAGCCCTTGGTGATAAGAAGAAAGGATTTCAACAACATGAATCGACGGCAACGCATATTTCTGCTATGGCAATGTGGATGGAAATGAAAAAGCGTTCCGAATTGGATATGAATGTCTCTACACTGGTGAATGACGAACAATTAAAACGAAATCGTTATTACGTAACCAGTGTTGCAGAAGTTATTCAGTTTCTTGTTTCCAATGAACTGTCTTTAAGAGAAACTTGGGAAAAAGCTGAGCGATGTGACACAGGTCATTTTATGAATCTTTTTAATTATACGTTGAAAAAAGACAAAAAATTGGCAGAAATCTATAAAACTATCCCAGCCAATGCTAAATACACGTCGTGGAAAATTCAAAATGAAGTGATAGAATTGATGAACGATATGGTTGCGAGTAGTGTTGCTGATGATGTTAGATCTGCTGATGCACCTTGGTAAGTTTTACATACATATATATATATATATATACATATATATATATATATATATATATATATATATATATATATATATATATATATATATATATATATATATATATATATATATATATATATATATATATATCTATATCTAAATATTTATTTATATAGGTTCACTCCCATGTTAGATGGAACAAGGGATAAATGCAACAGTGAATTCATATCAATTGGTTTACGATATGTAAAAAATGTTAAAGCTTTCGAAAACTTGCTGGCTATGCCAATGACACCTGGAGATAAACTAGATGCCAAATCTCTTGCTGATCTAACTTTCCAAACACTATCCAGATTAAATTTACCTATTACATCTCTGTTGTCACAGTGCTACGACGGAGCTAGTGTAATGTCAGGACATCAAGGTGGTCTTCAAGCGATTGTGCAAGAACAACTTGGACGTACAGTGCCATATGTTCACTGCTTCAATCATAGACTACACCTTGTTGTTATTGATTCTCTTTCGTCAGTAACATTGTTTTCGCAGTACTTCGATCAGTGTAGATTATTTTATAATTTTTTTCGCCGCCATAAAGTATCAGAACAATATTCCGGAACTCATCTACATCGTCTGATGGATCACCGATGGTCGGGTCATTTGAAAACTACCCAGTCCATCATTAAAAATTTCAAAGCCATTTATGAAGTTTTGCAAACTTTTTCTTCTGACTCTTCGCGTCGTGATGGTGACATCATCACTGAAGCGACAGGATTGTTAAACCTGGTGACATCTACAAAATTGTGTTTCTGCGCACAGCTTGCCCAAACTATTGCTGTGGCCGATCAGGAACTGCAGTCACGACAATGTGATCTTAGCCGCGCAATTAACTTAATTGATTCAATCAATGCAACTATAGAAGAGAAGCGAACAGAAGAAATGTTTTTGGCCTGTTTGGAAAAAGCAAAAGGTATTATTAGGCCCCAAAATTATAATTTTAACATTATTTTTATGCTTTGTTTTGTTTTCAGAAATGACTAAATGTCAAAAGAATTCGAATCTTTTCGAGACATCTGTAGCTCCACCTCCTGCAAAACAAATCTGTAGACAGAATGTTTTTCTTTCAGACAGCATCATCATCTCTTCTACTAGAATTCGAGACCGCTCAGCAATAACAAATGAGCCCAACACCATCTTAAAACCAGCATACTACGAAACAATTGATGCTGTTTTGAGTGAAATGAAACGCCGTTTTGAAAAAAAGGAGCTGCTGTGTGCGGTGACTGCTTTTGATCCGCAATTTGACAATTATTTTTGCAGGGAAAAGATGAAGACACTTTCATCTTTGAATCTTGTTGTTCCGTCTGCTGAAGAATTGTGCGTCGCAAGGTCTACCATTGATCGGCTTCTTAAAGATTTGGAAACCAAAGACCCAGCTGTAGTGTTAAAGATACTTTTTGAATACAAAATTGCATTTCCCGCAACTTTTCAGTTGGCTGCATCAGTTGCCACACTAGGCTGCTCAACTGCTGTTTGTGAGTCTACTTTTTCAACCTTAGCTCGAATAGATGATCCAGAAAGGCGAAGCATGACACCTGATCGTAAAGGTAATTTAACTCTTCTTGCGTTTGAGAGTAAACGCACGGAAAACCTTGACATGGAGAGTTTTTTGAAAAAGTTTGCTGCAAAGCAGCGTCGCATTCAACTGTTCTAGTAAGACATATCGAAACTGATACACATTACCATGCTTTAGTGTTTGAGCCGCTAAATTGTATAAATAACATACTTTCTTTTGATAAATTGTTTAAAACTATGGACTATCTAAAACGTTAGAATATATATATATATATATATATATATATATATATATATATATATATATATATATATATATATATATATATATATATATATATATATATATATATATATATATATATATATATATATATATATATATGTATATATATATATATATATATATATCGGTATAGATGTGGACACGTTTTTAATAGATATGATATCATTTTGGTTTTTAGCTTTTTTAGTTTGCCCCGTCTGGGCGATAGCTGGCCCCCCCAGAGCCCGACGTCTAGTTGCGGGGCTGATTCTGACAAAGAAAAAGTACTGGTTCTCGGTTCCATGAAGGAAGACGCGCCAATCGATGGCGTATGAAAAAATCTCGACATCGGTTGTGAAGACTCCGGTGTGTATCTCTGTCGTTGTTTGTAACGATCTTCGGTGGACTGTTGTTGTGTGAAATGACGTCTTGGGAGGTAAAAAGTTTCTGTCATTATTTGTTTTCCAGCGCTGCGTGGACGTAGTTGGTTGACATGTCTTCTCCATAATTTTCCTTCTACAATCACATCATAAAGTACGCGTCTCTTCCGTTGTTTTATTTGACCACATGTCCAGATTGTTGGTCCGGGACGATAGTCTCTAACATACACAAAATCATTTATTTCAAATTTTCGTGGTCTAGCGCCATGATGCCGGTTAAACTGTTCTTCCATTTTAAGGTTTGGAAGTTCGAATTGTACTCTTTTTGGTTTGAGCAGATCCAGAACTGAACGAAGCTTTCTTCCCAAAAATGACTGGGCTGGTGACTGTTCTGCTGCAGATGATGGACATGGAGTGTTTCTGTATGTAAAAATAAACGTTTGCAGAGCTTCCGTCGGTGATTTTTCTTTCTCCAACTTTTTTAGACTACGTTTGAACGTATCAACAAATCTCTCCGCCTGACCGTTAGATTGAGGATGGAAGGGAGGTGATCTTATATTGTTGATTCCGTGTTCCTTGCAAAATTCTTGAAACAGTGCGGATGTGAATTGGGAACCATTGTCGGAGACGAGCGTTTCTGGATACCCAAATTGAGCAAAAATGCGACTAAGCTCTTGCAATGTTGCTATAGTTGTTGTTGATTTCATTTCAATCACTTCCGGCCACTTTGAATACGCATCGATTACGACCATATACATTTTTCCTTTTATTGGTCCGGCGAAATCAACATGGATTCGGCTCCATGGTGTTGAAGTTGTTGGCCACGAGCATAGAGAGTGTTTCACTGGTGATTTCAATGCAGTTGTTATATCGTTTCTATGGTCTAAGTTACTACGAGTTAATTTGTTTTAACTATTTATTAGAAAACCAAATATAACATAAAACAAGTTCTTTTAACTTAAACTATTCAAATACACAACGACTATCTCTCGGTAGAGTTCACTAGAAGCCACGGTGTAGACAGGTGAACTCTCTGTACGATTCTCTTTTATAAGCCGTCGCACCTGTAGCCTAAATTCTAATTATTAGGAATTGTTCGGGTTCCCAACAATATATATATATATATATATAGTTCCCGCTCGCTCATCCGCTCCGCTCCGCATAATTTTGTGACGATTTCAAATTTTTTTCTCTATATTTCATTTCCCTTGACTCTCAAGGTTGTGTAAAAATTTCAGTACGATTGGATGAATGGTGTAGCAATGCATAAAGGACATACATATATACATACATACAAACATTCATTTATATATATATACTAGCGGGGTTACCCGGCGTTGCCCGGGGTTTTTTAGAGGTTTTTCTAATGTTTGTCTCTCTCGCTCCCGTTTCCTTCTCCACTTTCCCGTTTTCGTCGCGTTCCCGGTCGCTTTTCCGCTCTCGGTCGTTTTCCAGCTCCCGTTCGCTTTCCCGCTCAGAAGTTTTGTTATCGATTTTCTCTTTTGCTCGCGTTTCCTTCCAAGCTTGCTCTCCCGATTCCAGTCGCTTTCCGCGTTCCCGGTCGCTTTCCGCGTTCCCGGTCGCTTTCCCGTTCCCGGTCGCTTTCCCGTTCCCGGTGGCTTTTCCGTTCCCGGTCGCTTTCCCGTTCCCGGTCGCTTTCCCGTTCCCGGTCGCTTTCCCGTTCCCGGTCGCTTTCCCGTTCCCGCTCACGCTTGCTCTCCCGTTCCCGGTCATGCTTGCTCTCCCATTCCCGGTCACGGTTGCTCTCCCGTTCACGCTCATTTTTTCTTTTCCATTCTTTCATAACTTCTGTTAGCCTATAAAACGTAAAATAGATTTGCTAAGACTATATATATATATATATATGAATGTTTGTGGGTTAGTTTGTCTATTATAGAAACGGGAAAGCGACCCGGAACGAACAGCGAGCGGGAACGGAAAAGCAAGCGTGAGCGGGAATGGGAGAGCAAACGTGAGCGGGAAAGCGACCGGGAGTGGTAAAGCGACCGGGAGCGGGAAAGCGACCGGGAGCGGGAAAGCGACCGGGAGCGGGAAAGCGACCGGGAGCGGGAAAACGACCGAAAACGGGAAAGCGAACGAGAGTGGGAAAGCAGGTGGGAAAGGAAACGGGAGAGAAAGAGACAAACATTAGAAAAACCTCTAAAAAACCCGGGCAACGCCGGGTATCTCCGCTAGTACATACATAAACACACACACAGACACACATACATGCACATACACATACATACATACACACATACATACACACATACATATATATATAGTTCCCGCTCGCTCACCCGCTCCGCTCCGCTCATTTTGTGACGGATTTCAATTTTTTTTTTTTATTTGACTCCCCTTGACTCTCAAGGTTGTGTGAAAATTTCATTACGATCGGATGAATGGTGTAGCAATGCATAAAGGACATTAACATACATCTATATATATAAAAGAACATGTCCTGACTGACTGACTGACTGATAATCAACGCCGAGCTCAAACGCCTCATCCTAGGAACGTGAAATTTGGAACTTATATTACTTTTAAAGCGTAAACATCCTCTAAGAAAGGATTTTTGAAAGTTTTGCTCCTGAGGGGAAAAAACTGGAAAACAAACTTTTTTCTAAAACAATGTATATCTCGAAAACCAAAAATGAGGAGATTTTGAAATTTGGTATATAGATTCTTCTTGAAAAATAAAAAGATACGTGTTTCACCATTTTTGGAAAATTCGGTTTCCCGGACCTCAAATGTGGGTTGGAAAATTGGGTTATTTGGTTTTTAAAGTAGCTTCTACTCAAAAACTGTTAATGCTACAGGAGTAAAAATTAGTATTTAGTTTCTACTCCAAAAATAATGAAATACGTCTTTTAGCATTTTTTGAAGATTTGGTTTCCAGAACTTCAAATGTGGGGTGGAAAATAGGGCTAATTGTCTTTTATAGTAACTGCTACTCAAAAACAGTAAATACCACAGATGCAAAAATTATTATTTAGTTTCAATTCTAAAAATTAAAGATATACGTGTTTCACCATTTTTTACAAATTTGGTTTCCCGGACCTCAAATGTGGGTTGGAAAATTGGGTTATTTGGTTTTTAAAGTAGCTTCTACTCAAAAACTGTTAATGCTACAAAAGTAAAAATTAGTTTCTACTCTTAAAATAATGATATACGGGTTTCACAATTTTTTAAAATTTGGTTTCCAGGTCTTCAAATATGGGGTGGAAAATAGGGTTATTTGGTTTTTAAAGTAACTGCTACTCAACAACTGTAATTGCCACAGATGTAAAAATTAATACTTAGTATCTACTAAAAAAAAAAGATATACGTGTTTCATCATTTTTTGGGTTATTTGGTTTTTAAAGTAGCTTCTACTCAAAAACTGTTAATGCTACAGGAGTGAAAATTAGTATTTAGTTTCTACTCCAAAAATAATGAAATACGTGTTTTAGCATTTTTTGAAAATTTGGTTTCCAGGACCTCAAATGTGGGGTGGAAATAAGGGTTATTTGATTTCAAAATAACTGCTACTCACAAACTGTAAGTGCTACAAATGTAAAAATTAGTATTTTGAAGTTTTGTGCCGGTTAAAAGTAGCTAAGTCCAGTTTATCATCGGCCGGACCAAGCCGTTATTTTAGAGTCTTCACACGGGCCATGCCAAACCTTAAATCAAAGTAGGACGGGCCGAGGTTTTTCACCAAGTATATAGATATTTTAGTGATTTTAGGGTCTTCAGTTTGGCCGGGCCAAACCTGAGGTCAAGGTGGGACGGGCCGAAGTTTTTCATCAGGTATATAGAACTTCTAGGCCTGTAAAAATGGGCCGGGCCTAATTCAGACGGGCTGTGCCGGGCCAGGAGTTTGGGTTTTTAAAACGGGCTGGGCTAATTTGTCGACGGGCTGAGCCGAGACCTAAAAAATGATCTCTACTATGGATGCACGGTTCAAACTCTCTAATTTCATGCGAGCGAAGTCGCTACGGGCACTGCTAGTATATACATATATACAAACATTCATTTTTATATATATAGATATAGACTAGCTGACCCAGCAAACGTTGTTTTGCCTTATAAATTATTTTAGATTTTTTATTAAAAGTTCAATGTACAAATTCTGTCAATTTTAAAAAAAACAATGTTTTTTGCCGGACCATCTTTAGCCAACACAAACAAACTAGATGGTTTGCCCTCGCAAGAACATGCCACGTATAATTGTCCGTGAGAAAAACATGGCGTTTCCAAATCTAAGCAACAAACAGACATTGTTTGGCCTTGCGATTTATTAATTATCATTGCGAATGCCAATCTAATTGTAAATAGAATTCATTTGAATTCAATATGCACTTCTGTAGAAATTATTGGGATCCGTGGCAGCAAAACACTTTCGCCTCGGAATTTGCCATTTAAAATACTGGCTTCGACAATGTTTTTCATCAATTTTTGAATTACTAATCGCGTGGCATTGCACAGCCTCGGTGGGTTCAAATTCCGAAGTAGAATAACCGGAAATCCAACTTTAAGTTGTAGATGATGCGGTGACATGCCTGGCAATTCCAATGATTTCAAAACTCTGTTGGATAATTTACGGCTTCGCTGGCATCGCAAACTGTATCAATCGATTTGTATGACACCAATTCGCCTGGCAACAACTGCTGTATCTTAAAATTTAAATCACTGACATCCACATTTTTTGCTGCAAAATGACATTTTCTGCCAGCCATTCATGATTCAGCACTGTGGCCATGGATGATTGCTTTTTTATGTTGCACATTACTTAAGTGCTGAATGAGCTGTTCTGCCTCCATCCAATAAAGTTGCTGCAATGCCAAACGATGCAACGGCCAAAGCTATGCCATTATTTGATCGTATTTCGGCGAGAATTAGAGAAATGAGAAATGTTTTCCCAGTTCCATCTGGTGCATCCAAAAAAAGAATCCACCTTGTCTTTTCAAAACTGCTAGTATAATGCGGTCGTAAATGATTCTTTGTTCATCAGTCATTAGTGGAACATAGCGAGTAACAATCGCTGCCATTTCTACAGTATTGTACCGCAGTTTACCTGAAAAGAATCTGCCATGTTTTTGACCTCAAAATGTAAGAAGATAAACATTTTCAATATCAGACATTAAATATACTCTTTTATAGGAAATAGTATATATATAAATCATTGATCAAACTTTATATATATATATATATATATATATATATATATATATATATATATATATATATATATATATATATATAAGGGTGTCCCAAAAATATGAAGTTTTAAAATATTGATGTCTCACCCCATTAAATATGTCTGTATGGTAACAATAGCTTACCTGCCAAATTTTAGCCCATTTGGACAATGTTTAGAAGTCCCCCAAGGGTTCGGAGTTTCCGATTTTGGTTTTGATCGTTCGCGACCAACTTTGATACAGTGTTATATGATATGATTAAATGTTTTATTATTTGTTAATACAAATGAAACAAAATATATAATTCTGAAAAAATATATAAATCTGCAATGCCTTTTATTTTTCAATTTCAAAAATTAGGTCAAAAATGATTAAAAAAACAAGATTTTATTGAATTTCAGTTCGCTTGAATATTAATTAATAAGCATTTATGTAGATTATGCAAATAATTCAAATTTTAGCTAGTAGTTCACGATTATACGCTTCAAACATATGATGACGGCAAGCCATCCATAATAAGTTACGTCTCGTGGCTTTTTCTAGAAGAGTGCAAGCTCCATTGAGTTTTCCAGTATTGAAGGCTGTCGTGTCAAAGCAAATGCCAATAACCATTGATTCACACTTCCAAGATTTTATATGTTCATGAACTGCATCAGCAGCTGCTCGTCCTGATCCAGATGCTAACTTTGGAACTCCAAGAAGTTTGGTAGTGCCATCGACAAGTGATGAGAGCAGGACAGGTAACCGATCCACGTTGACCTCACCAGTAACTTCGGTCAAAAGTTTACCATCCCAATGAACAATGGATTTTGAGGAAATATAATTTTCTTTTATAAGAGCTGCAGCTTGTTGACGACGGCGCTGACGATGTCTATGCATTGTACTCTTGGAAAATATTGTCTCTGATATCGGAACACCAGCTTCGTTGAATGCCGATGCAAGAATCATAGTTGGCTTTCTAATGCTGGTATTTGTCCTATCCAGCACAGCTGCAACTTTGGAAGATATAATGTCTCTGCGATGTCTGCGTTGTGTTGTAGAATTTGTTTTACTTGAGCATGCTGATTGTACAAGAAATTCTTCATCAGATTTATCATCTTTATTAGAATCTTGGCAAACGGATGATGTTGTTGAATGTGTTGCACTGTCCAGTTGTTGGTCTGCAGCTGACTTTGCTGTTGATGATAACCCACTCCGTCCACGGTAAACAATTTTTGATACAGCATCTTTTGCTGCATTATCGACATCTCTGATAAATTGTTTTTGACGTTTAGCAACTCGTTTTTCTATAACCGTAAGTTATTTGTCCACAGACCCAATCGATCCCGTTCTTGATGGTTGTTGTAATTTCAAAAACTGTCTGTCTTCATCATTTTTATCAACTGTTCAGAGTTGGCATGGCTGATGTCAAAAAGTTAACTCAACTTATTTGTGTATTCTTTTTGGTTCATTTGATCAGTAGAGTTATTTCTCTTACGATGCTTCATCAAACGAACTTGGTCAGCATACAGATCTTTAATTTTCTGTATTATGTGATGTTTTTGTCTTGATTTTACCAAAAATAGGAGCAGTTGCTCGTGCACTTGTTGTGCAGCTTTATTAATGTTTAGCTTCTGTACACGGTGATAGAATACAAAATTTTTCATGACATCTTGGCCTGAAGGGAGGCGAGCACCTGAGATGGTTTCTTTTGGAAAGCCGATAAGCCATATGTTGTTATTGCTTCTGGTTACTGTAGATTTAGCCATACCCAAAAATAATAATACAAGCACTAATGACAGTATAAGTGTTATTAAGTATAAGTAGTTTAATATTGTATTTAAATATATTTTTAAAATATTTGGAGAATACAATTAAAAAATGATTACATAATTGTTATATTATTAGTACAATAATTAACAAATTACCAATTGTTGCTGTATTTCTTGTTTTTTCACCAATTTATATACAATATAAAACATGAGCAAACATAAAAGAAAACAAAATGGCCACTTGGTGATGTGACAATAGCACTGCAGCAAATAATAATAAGTAAAAGTAAAATTTGTTTCTAAACTTTTGTTGAAAATAGCGAGTTGACTGGTCAAAAATAAACATTTTTTGCCTTCTCTAATAAAGATTAACAGTCTATAGGTAATTGGTTATAATATTTTAAACTCTAATTAATGTCAGCAGTGAGATAATTAAACTAGTTTGCATTTCTAGCTTTATTTCACTCATTTTGTGCAAATTGTTTAAGATTATTTATATGGATTTTGAATTAACTCGATAGTAAAATTTTAAAAGCCCTTGGGGGGACCTCTCAAACTTGTTCAAATGAGCTGTAACTTCACCAATTTAATTATTGTACCCAAGAGACACTTTTCAAAGGGTGAGACATCAACTATTTAAAAAAAAATTTTCCTTGCATTTCTGGGACACCCTAATATATATGACTGTCTATCTGTTGCATTTTCCTATAAAAAGGACATATTTGCACCTTTTTGTTTTTCCAAAATAACTTTTTTAAATAATTTAAAAATAATATTTTAAATAGCCATGAACCTATCCTCAGATCTACCAAATGTACACAAACATTTTTATAAAAATCGGTTTAGCCGTTTCGGAGGAGTTCAATTTCAAACACTATGACACGAGATTTATATATATATATATATATATATATATAGATAGAAGCACATATTATCTTTAAAATGCTACTTTTGTTGTAATCAATTTTTGAAAATAACCAGAAATATATATGAAACGGGATCCCTGACTTTTATGTAAGACATAAAGGATGTCCCCGAGTTTTGAAAGTATTGTATATGGGCCCATGTTGGAAGATTATTTTTATTATTGGGCGTTTTAGTGAGATTTGAGAAGAGAAAAACAGAAGCCTTTGTAATGATAGTGTGTGGCCGTATGTAGAAAAAGGCCGTCCCAGTTATAAAGATGGTTAGCGTTATTCATAGCCTGTCCGAGTAGGCTGTCCATAAAGAATAAAAGAGAGATGAGATGCTAAAGAAACTAGGAAACTAGATATTCCACATCGAGATGGAGAGGTGTTAAAAAAGTTATGAACAGTCTAAAGAAAAACGAGAGAGGTCACAGATTGTGTTTGCATGCATCGATCGTATTTTGTCTCAGTTTAACGCACGATTTACACAAAATAGTCATCATCTTGCATGCCTGAATTCCTTCATTCTGCAATCTGATGATTTCCTTTCTGCAGACTAAATAAACACACTTGCGAAGCTTTATTATGTAAACCAATGGTTATTTTATATGGGTCTTTTTAGATATTATAACATAATATATCTATATATATAAAAATGAATGTTTGTATGTATATATGTATATATATATATATATATATATATTCATGTCCTTTATGCATTGCTACACCACTCATCCGATCATAATGAAATTTTCACACAACCTTGAGAGTCAAGGGGAATCAAATATAAATTTTTTTTTTTGAAATCCGTCACAAAATGAGCGAAGCGGAGCGGGTGAGCGAGCGGGAACTATATATATATATGAATGTGCGTATGTATGTGTGTATGTATGTATGTGTATGTGCATGTATGTGTGTCTGTGTGTGTGTTTATGTATGTACTAGCGGAGATACCCGGCGTTGCCTGGGATTTTTAGAGGTTTTTCTAATGTTTGTCTCTTTCTCTCCCGTTTCCTTTCCCACCTGCTTTCCCACTCCTGTTCGCTTTCCCGTTTTCGGTCGTTTTCCCGCTCCCGGTCGCTTTCCCGCTCCCGGTCGCTTTCCCGCTCCCGGTCGATTTCCCGTTCCCGGTCGCTATCCCGTTCCCGCTCACGTTTGCTCTCCCATTCCGCTCACGCTTGCTTTTCCGTTCCCGCTCGCTGTCCGTTCCGGGTCGCTTTCCCGCTTCTATAATAGACAAACTAACCCACAAACATTCATATATATATATATAGTCTTAGCAAATCTATTTTAAGTTTAATAGGCTAACAGAAGTTATAAAAGAATGGAAAAGAGAAAATGAGCGTGAACGGGAACGGGAACGGGAGAGCAACCGTGACCGGGAATGGGAGAGCAAGCATGACCGGGAACGGGAGAGCAAGCGGGAACGGGAAAGCGACCGGGAACGGGAAAGCGACCGGGTACGGGAAAGCGACCTGGAACGGGAAAGCGACCGGGAACGGGAAAGCGACCGGGAACGCGGAAAGCGACCGGGAACGCGGAAAGCGACTGGAGTCGGGAGAGCAAGCTTGGAAGGAAACGCGAGCAAGAGAGAAAATCAATAACAAAACTTCCGGGCGGGAAAGCGACCGGGAGCTGGAAAACGACCGAGAGCGGAAAAGCGACCGGGAACGCGACGAAAACGGGAAAGTGGAAAAGGAAACGGGAGCGAAAGAGACAGACATTAGAAAAAACCTCTAAAAACCCCGGGCAACGCCGGGTAACCCCGCTACTATATATATATATATATATATATATATATATATATATATATATATATATATATATATATATATATATATATATATATATATATATCTATGTATATATATATATATATATATATATATATATATATATATATATATATATATATATATATATATATATATATATATATATATATATATATATATTATTGTAATTATTTTAATTTAAATGTTTTTTATGTTGTTACATTTGTACTTAATGAATTTAATTTTTATTTAAATTGTAGTTTAATTCCTTTCAATTAGTTGTATCTTTTACGTTTTAGTCACTTCATTTTATTTTTAAACAAGTAAATTAAAAACGAATTTTTAAAACCAATGCTCTTATATGTAATTAAAACACAAATTTTGCAATCAATTTTTTCTTATATTACTCTTTTATTTTATATTAAAGTCGAAATATCTTAATTATATCGAAATATCAAAATTAATTAAAATTAACTAAATTAATTGACTTATTGTAAAACTAATAATTGAATATTGCATTGTCTTCTATTTTGAGCATGTATGCAAAATTTGAAAAAAATCTATCATCACTAAGTGACTCAAAAATTGATTGCAAGATTTGAAACAGACAGAGAAACAAAGACGGCGAGTTAATAAAAGCATTGGTAAAAAGTTAAACGGCTCTGAAAATGGCAAAAAATTGCCGAAATAGATCTATAAGCCTATAATATTATGGAGTTTGTGTTTGATAATAAATTATTTCTAAACCGATTTAGACTATTGGAAAAAATTGAAAATAAAATCAATTCAGCCAAGTGTGCCACTTTTTTCAATCGAATGCTTAAAAGAATATATATATATATATATATATATATATATATATATATATATATATATATATATATATATATATATATATATATATATATATATATATATATATATATATATATATTTATAAATCAATAAACATTTTTTTCAATTAAGAGTTTTAATTTAATAACAGCTTAAAGTTCTGAGACTTGCATAATTATTTTGAAAATAAAAAATCAAATGTGCAGTGTTTTTCTTATATTTATTAAAAGCATTTAAAAAAACATAATTATATAATTGTCAACTTTACAATTAAACAAGTAAAGGAAAAAACGAGTTTTTTAACACAAACTTTAGTTTCAAATATACTCGATTTAGAAATACGAAAGATGTTCAAATTAAATTTTTTTAATTGAATCATGTATTGTCATCCAATATAAAGCTATGCTGAAAATTTCAGCTTCCGAACTAGTCAAAAAGCTGGTTAAATTTTACTTGCAAGATTTGCGTACAGAGAAAGCCACACACACACACACAAACAGAGATTGTAACCTAAATAAAAGTTTGTAAAAAAAAACAAATTATCTTTGCCCCTGACAAGGGGCAAAAAATTAAAATCTGAAAAAAATTAAAATCTAAATGTGACCACATTTAGATTAAAAAATAAACTTCAATTAATATCCTTCATCTTCATACATTAAATATTTTTCTTGTTGGTATAAGCTTTATTCTTGAATTTATATTTTTCCCAGGGGTGCAGCCAAGGGGGCCGGGTTTTCCCGGCCCCACCCCCTAAACCTGGCCAAAGTGGATTTTGAAGTGATAGGCGGGCCTGTGAATTTGGGATGTTTTTCAATTCCTCTATTATTTAATAAACCTTTGTTGAATTTATTGAAACAAATAATTTAGAATTAATTATCTATTAATTTGGTTTTGGGCTAGGCAAGGCTGAATGTGCTTGCCCAGATGATGATCAATCGCGCCCTTCCCATTAATGAAGAATCCGTCATTGACATTTTTTGCAAAAAAGCCGATTGAATTTGTTATTGTAATAAATTGGTTCAAATTAAATGTCTTATAGTTTTATATTATTAATTGTTGCTTAAACTGTTTTTAAGCCTTGACTTTTGTTGGTCTTAAACTTTTCAGAAAACTCCTTACGTAGCAGTTTTCCCCCCGGCCCCCCCGCCCCCCCCCCCCCCCACGAAAAAAATCCTGGATGCGCCCCTGATTTTTTCTGAGACTTTGCAGACTGTAATAACTTTTTATCTTGAGACAAAAAATCATAAAAAGAATTGCACGACATCTGATTATGAAAATTAATCTTCACCATCAACTCTGCCTTAACAGCATCTTTGTTAAATTTGTTCCTACTGTTAGTCCATAGTTCATTCATAATGCTGAACGCTTTTTACAATTTGCATTGGACACTGGAATAGACAGCACAAAAAATGCCGAAATTGCCTTAATTTCTTGTTTTTATGTTTCGTCACTGCTGTTTTACCTTCATATTTAACAGAAAATGACAGGCTGCAAATAGAACAGTAAGCGGTGAACCCGTCAACTTCACTGAGCCAGGTTTAACCGTCTTTCGACAACCACTCTGACCGAAATTCACAATAACGCTTTAATTTTGTTGGTGGAGTCAACGAGCTATTATTTTTAGATGAATTTGTAATTTCGGATTTAGAAATTAGAAAAGTTTAGCAAATCGACCAATAATGACAGCAAAGATAAAACAATTTAAAAGACTAAATAATGTCATGTCACCGTTCTTTGTTATTGGCTTGAAATTTTTTTAATAAATAATTAAATTTTTCATTTATTTGTATAACATACTTTTATTATTATTTTCTGGGACACAACTAACTAAACACGGAGCACGGGACACGTATGCCAATTCCGGAACTGTCCCGGCTAAACCGGGAGGGTTGGCAACCCTATATTGAAAGAGGATTCAGTGTATTCATATTGGACTAACTTGTTCAGAAAGAAACGACTATAGTTTCTTTCGTTCATCAATATTAATTACCGTTTACAGCAGATTTTGATAGCAATAGGCTTGTTCATAGAGTTACAGCAGACAGCTGGAAAGGCTCTTAATTATGCTCACTCAGATGCTATGGTATGTAAACCCCCGGTCATCAGGTTTTTTTTCGGAGGAAAAATAAAACGAGGATTTCGAAAAATGTTTAGAAAAGTGGCTCCAACTCCACCCCCCCCCCCGGCCATCAGATTTTTTCGGATTAAAAAGCAATAGATTTTATGCAGGGGCGCAGATTTTGTGTTTTGTCTCCGGGGGCAGAAGACCCTAGCTACGCTCCTGAGTGGACCCCTAAAACATCTTGCCTCCCCCTAAGGTTTCGCTGAAATGACGTCACTGCCTAGCATTATCTCAGTATTGAATAATTTTGTTTTGTTTAAATAACGTAAAGAATATAAAAATATGATAGTATATAATTCAGTGGAGAAGTAATTTAGTCAGCGTTTAATCGCAAAGCAAATGTTTGGTATATTTCATGTTAGTTATCCAGAAAGCTAGAAGGCTGCCATCTAGCGACTGTATTCTATGTCTTGTTTATAAATTGATAACTCTTTGTGAACAACTACTTACAACTGAGCATTCTTGCATGACACTTCCAAAACAACTCGTCAATACATTTCCTCTTGTCTTATTGAACTCTTTTAGTTTTATTTATAAAATTTAATGTGTTTGTTATGGTAGTAGTGTATTAAACCAGGGAATCTATATCTTTTGTATGTGCCTGACACTCCCAATATTTTGCGCTTAGCAGTACACCCATAACGACTCAAACCGAGTTGTAGGAACCAACACAGACGCCAATCCTTAGCTGTTAGTGTATAACTTCATAATGCCTAGAAGTCATTTTCAATATTGAAGCTGGTCAACGCTTTTCTATCACGATGTCCAACACCGATAAGAAACCAACAGGAGAAATTGTTTATACATTTCACAACTACGGTCAGTTTCAGTTATAATTTTCAAATGTTGTAACTATTTTTTTGTGTGCAGTTGCCATAAAATAGCAAAAGTGGTTCAGAAGAATAACAAGCTTGTGTGAGAACCACTACTAGTTAGAATTTATAGCTATTTACAATTATTTAACTACTTTTAGTTAGGATTGAAACAAAACCAAGTACACAAAAGCGCATTAAACTTTACCATAAAAAGTGTATCAATTTGTTTATATATGGCGATAATAAGCGATGTTATTTTCTAGTATATCACTATAAATACTAGAAGTAGCCCGTCAAAAATGACGGTTTTTTTGTTTTTATTAAGTTAAGAAGGCTTGGACTCCTTACTCCGGCCTAAAACTATATCATACTATATATATGATCATTGCATAAGTTTTTGAAGCACTGTTTACAATTGCGTAACATGCATTACTCATTACTTGCTTGACAGTCTAAGTCTAATCGTCTAATCATAGTAGGAACAATTGACAATCTAGTAGGAACGGGAACGGAAGGGCAAGCGGGAACGAGAAAAGAAGCGAGATAACGAGGAGATCAAGCGAGAACGGGGAAGGAACTGGGAACAAGAGAGGGAGAGAGTAAGGAATAAAAAAGAATGAAAGAGATTATTTTTACTATTATTATAAGATGTTTCTTGTATTCAATAGCTGCACAAACCAGTGGATCGTCCCATGGCCACAAATCAAATGTTGATGGGGAAGAAGGAGAGAAGCAACCCCGTAGTTCAGATACGACAGAGTTAGAGTTAGATGGTATGTCAATTTACTTATTTTTAGTAATTATTGTTCTTATATTATGACTGGCATTACTGCTAATTCTAGATATATGTTGACCTCGCCCTCTTTTTTGTTTAAGTTTTTTTTAACCAAATGTTGCTAAATTTGTATTAATTATGATAAATTAATTATAAAATAATTAATTATTGAATAATGATAAATTTTTATTAATTATTTTTACAATTATTATAAGATGTTTTTGTATTTATTAGCACAAACCAGTGGTCCTAGCAAAGGAAAGAAGCGACCCCGTAGTTCAGATACGACAGAGTTAGAGTTAGATGGTATGTCAATTTACTTATTTTTAGTAATTATTGTTCTTATATTATGACTGGTGTTACTGCTAATTCTAGATATATGTTGACCTCGCCCTCTTTTTTGTTTAGGTTTTTTTAACCAAATGTTGTTAAATTTGTATTAATTATTTTTAGTGTTAATATAAAATACGTTTTTTAAGTTCAGAAGATTTTTATGAAATTTGCCCACTTCAAAAAAATTATGAATTAAAACAAAATAAAATTTAAGGATGTTACAAATACAGAGAAATTTAAGATTATAACAAAATGATAACTGTTTGAGTCATGTCCTGAGCTATGAAACATCCTCCAGTTTTATAGCAAGTTGTTAACCAAATAATACTAATTTTTTATTCTGCCTCTCAAGCCACAGTGAGTTCTAGAAAGATAAAAGTTGCTTCAAGATCAGGGAAGCATTCAATTGTTGACCATTTAAAGGGTGAGGCCGGTTTTCCAAATACGAAAATTTACTTTTTTTAAAATTCCTTGTATTAAATTCACTTGCTTGAATCTTTGCAAAGTATGGAAGCGAAAATTAACAAACTTTCCATTATCCTATCAAGCTGAAATTTGAAATATAGGCTTGATTCTCATGATAATGCATTATTGAACAAAATATTATCAATCAATAAAATAACTCTGTTAGCAATTTGATCGAATTATTTTTGCTTTGTTCATTCTTATTTGGCTTAACAGGGTTAATTAATTTTTTGGTAATATTTTGTTCACTAATATTCTTTGTAACTTTTAAATTTAGACAAAGTCTCTTTTAGTGGTGAAATTGGTGAAAGCTCCAAAGGAAACTCCGACAGTATGTATTAATTAGTTCAAAATTAATCTTTACTTTTATAGTAATTTTTTTATTATGATATTTAGCTTGTCGAAATGAACTGCTTGCAAAAAGAGAGCTGATGTCTTTATCTTCTTCATCAGTTGCTTTGTTCATTTTTATTGGGCTTAACAGGGTTAATTAATTTTTTGGTAATATTTTGTTCACTAATATTCTTTGTAACTTTTAAATTTAGACAACAGAGATGTTAGTGGTGAAATTGGTGAAAGCTCCAAAGGAAACTCCGACAGTATGTATTAATTAGTTCAAAATTAATCTTTACTTTTATAGTAATTTTTTTATTATGATATTTAGCTTGTCGAAATGAACTGCTTGCAAAAAGAGAGCTGATGTCTTTATCTTCTTCATCAGTTGCTTTGTTCATTTTTATTGGGCTTAACAGGGTTAATTAATTTTTTGGTAATATTTTGTTCACTAATATTCTTTGTAACTTTTAAATTTAGACAACAGAGATGTTAGTGGTGAAATTGGTGAAAGCTCCAAAGGAAACTCCGACAGTATGTATTAATTAGTTCAAAATTAATCTTTACTTTTATAGTAATTTTTTTATTATGATATTTAGCTTGTCGAAATGAACTGCTTGCAAAAAGAGAGCTGATGTCTTTATCTTCTTTATCAGTTGCTAACAGACTATACAAGAAGACAAAAGATTTAAAAGAGTTAGTCCTTAATTTTTAACTTGTAGTAAAAATATGTTTTATTCTCCTGGCTTAAATGTTTGGTCGGATTCAAATGCAGGATAATTGTTTTATGAGTATTTATTAATAGGTAGTTTTTTAATAGCTATGAATCGGGTGTCTTGGGAGAAGTGGATCAGACGTGGTGGGAACGAGAACTCAAAAGACTCTATGAGAGCATCGAAAAGGGAGATATTCTACATGCCTACCAACATCTTCTGACAAGAGAAGAGATTGATGGTCTTAAAGAAGATTGGATGAAAAATGGCGGCTTTACAGGTAAGAATTATAATCACATTAATAGTATTTTTTGGTATTTTAATATTGACGACCTTATTCTATTTAAATATTAAATTTTATGGTGTTGCTTGATTGCTTTCTTTAAAAAAATTAATGTTTTTTATCATACTCTTAAACTAAGACGGAATCTTTTTTTTTACATTAAATTTTTGAAATTTTCTATAATATATTTTATTTTTTAGTTCCATAATAGATTATCATCTTTATTAAGTTACAATTCATTTTTATAATGACTTTTTACAATTCATTTTTTAAAAAAATGTATGTTATTAGGCTTAGGATCATCAGTTGTTAAAGAAAGAACAAACAAGCTGTTTAATTCATTGAAGCTGTATCCAGATGTTGTGAAAGCAGTTTTCAAGAGCTTCGAAAGAATGGAGAAACAGATGTAAATTTTTGTATTACCTGTTTCATTGTTTCTTTTTCAAATCTTTTAATTAGTTTAAAATAAAACTCATACAATTTCATTTGAAGGGGTTCATTGAAAAGTGACACTCAAGGAACCATCACAAGGCATAGTGTTGGACGTGTCATGATTCTACAAGCAAATGAAGATTTTGTGGAAGTCTTGTATTTAGGAGAAGAGGTAATATCTTTTTTAAAGTTGTTTCAATAAAGAATTTTTTTTATTTAAAAGAAAATACAAAATTCTAAAATTTAGACAATGTCCCTGTTAAACTGGACCATAACACGAAGAATTGACAGAAAGGAGCCTGTTGTGTTCAAGTTCAAGAGTTCATTTCCGAATCTTGAAGGTTCTAAATCAGTGAAAGTACGTTTTTTTTAAATTAAATTATTTATGACCATTTTTAATATTTTACTATTTTGTTGTAGCTCTTTGCTTCAGGAAGAAAAGAGAAAGATGGATTTGAAGTTGAGTTAAATTCATGGGGCAAGCCTTCAATTTCATCTTTGACAGTGTTGGTAAATCCACATGGACAGGTGAAATAGTTTTTTTAACAAAGTTTTTCAGCATTATTTAGTTTTTGTTAATAATAGAAATAGAAATGTTATAACTTTGATTTTGATTACCATTAATTTATACGTTAATCTTTTTAGGAGATGGCCAAGCACAGTCAGAGCTGGATCTAGAGAGTCGACATCTATCTCTCATTCTGTCTGTCTGTCTCTCTCAGTTACTCTCTCTCTCTCTCTCTCTCTCTCTCTCTCTCTCTCTCTCTCTCTCTCTCTCTCTCTCTTTCATGCTCTCTCTTCTTTTCTTTTTTGATTAATTAAGTTAGTTTTGTGTTTTTTGTATTAATGATGAGAAAACCGATTGTGATTTCCTGTTTTACATGAAATATCATTTAATACACTTATATGTATTTTTTCCAGTCTTCTACTGTTCTTTATTTAGCCGCCCAAACAATAGTTTCTTCCATTTTTCTCTATCTTCTGCAAGTCGTCTGTGTTTATCCATTTGTCCCTGTTAAGCCGTTAATATAAGTTTCTCTGTCTTGTTGGCATTTTCTTATTTCTGTGCATTGTTTCAGTGTTCTTTTAACAAGTTTATAAGTTTCACAAGTTATCCATTCTTTCTGCCTGCCTCTTTTCACATGTCCAAGTACTGATTCATTTACATTTCTTTAATTCGGAATACAATTTTTCAGCTGAATTGCATATTATTGTAAGTTCTTTAATGTTTGTTCCGATTGAAGCTCTCTATTTTGATTTAAAATGTACTCACTTATAACTTTTTTTTTGGTTTTTCATATATTCACAATAACTGATACAAATTAAATTTGTCTTTTGAGGTTTTTTTTTCTAAAGAAAAAATTTAATAAACAAGTAAAATGTTCAATTTTGTTTTTATATTTGTGTGTGGCTCAATACCAGAGATGTTGAAAACTTTGTATTCGTACTCAAAGATGGGGGCGGATTTTTTATATACCTTGACCCCGGGCGCCAGATACTCTCGCTACGCCCCTGGGGGGTTATTTTTTCCAAAAACGTTATGACGGGGGCTGATTCCTGAATCAAGTTTTTTACTTTGAAAATTGTTTGCCAAACAGGCTCTTTGACCTACTTGGTGATAGAAATTTTGATCCACAGAAACTTCATCATCATTATTTACTTTCTACAGTGCTGTAGCGTGGAGACCTACTACAAAGTCAATGGTTTAAACTCCCCCCCCCCCCCCCTCCAGTCAATGACTGGAAGGGTGAGTTGAAATCTAAAACAACTGTTCCAAAAATAAACGAAGAGTGATGTTAAGAACTAAATCGACTTTTTTAACCGGACGCAGGAGACTCAGATTTTTGTCCGCTTCGGATTGGACATAAAATGACCTTGGACATGGAATGACCTTCCATCGTCAGTCAAATAGTATTTTTCAAAAAAGTTTCACAGCTATTTAATGGCATAGTAAAAACGAGTTGTCTTTGAGTTTGTAAATGTTTTTGTTTCTGTAGTGTCGGATGATTGTAGCATAAGAAGCACTTATTTGACCCCACCGCATCTCATTCAATGGTGGTACATCGATGGATTATCGAACAGGCAGGCTACGATTGTCCTGTACTCGTTGAAAAAATTATTATTCAATGGCGTCACGGATATTTGTGTCACAGATGTTAGTTTCTAGTTTCACACATGTTTATGGCACAGATGTTAGTGTCACGGATGTTTGTGTCACGGATGTTTGTGTCACAGATGTTAGTGTCATAGATGTTAGTGTATTGAGTCACACACAAAAGTAAAAACAAAATTCAAAATTTCACTTGTTTATTAATTTTTTACTTTTATAAAAACTTCAAAAGAGAAAAATTCAACAAATAATTATAAAATTGTTGGAGACCTGACTTGACTTGAGTACTATCAAAACTTATCAAACACGTGGATCCCTCAATCGTGCTAGGTTAGCTGAGTTGGTAGAGTGTTAGCCTTGAATGTGAGAGCTTCATGGTTCGACTCGTACTCGCTGCTTAGTAGCCCATGTCAACTGAAAACTTAGCCGGTAAAATCGTTCTTCTCTCCGTAGGGTATGTAACAGAACAGCGCCTTTGAACAACCCGGAAAAGGCGCTTTGTAAATTAGCTGAAATCTATTTTTTCAACAAAGAATGTTACAAAAATTTCATTTAACATGACAGCATCTTATATTTAAATAATTACGACAATTTAAAACCATGAGCATTGAACCCCAATACAATTTACTTAAAGGTCAAAATACTTGTTTCTTGTTTCTATTTATTTAGATTTAATTTTCTTAGGCCTACATCCCTATTTTAGTTATTTGAAAAATTTTTAAAATGTTTGTCAGCGCAAAAATGTTTATACATTTCTAATCAATTGTTATACTCTAAATTTTACTGAAAAAAATTCTATTTTATAACCACTAGTGAAGAAGTTGAGAATTTAAAAAACACTAAAACGTTTGATACCACAAATTTTTTAACAATGTTAAACCTTTTTCAAATTAACTTAAGTTGTGAAGAGTAAAATGTAAAAAAATTAGCTAAAGTCTTGGTGATGAAAATCTTTTCAGTTCGTGGCTTTCAACGCTTGACAATATCGTTGAAAATCATGAGAATATCAAAGGAATTTAAGACAGAACTCCTTCGATTTTTTCTGAGCAAAACTATTTTGAGCTCTCCTGGATACCAACTTGTATACGACTTTCAAAGTCAAAAGTTTTCTGAATATGTCTACACTTTTGCAAGCGATAGACTCTAAAAATATAAAACGTTTAGATTTCAGTGCAAAGTTAACTCCGCTTCGCAATTTGCGAGTCAGTCCCAAGCCTGGATGAAAGAGGAGGGAACAGTTACAAGGATCAAATTATGACCCACGTAAGCATGTACTTAGGTGCTTCCAACATAGAGCCATTCCATTTTTAAAACACCTAGGGTAAAGGACTATAAACTATTATGAAAAAAACATTGAAAAGTCGTAAGCTATTAAAACAACGTTGAATGATGCAAACTCAAACAAAGAGCCACGACCACGCCTCAACTGTATATCCGAAATTTCTCAAATATCCACAAAACAAACTTTTCATACATTAAGCCTATACACCGAAAGCGAGAGTGTTCTTTATTCAGATCTAAAGATAGTTCAGATTTTAGCAGGGGGAGAAATTGTGACCAGGTTAACAACCCTAGAACAAAAGTTTCATTTATCCTACTAACATAAGCTTCTTATACGTGGAAGAGTGAATGGTAGAAAACCAATGGTCGCCTCTGCGCTAACATTCTTTCAGAAACCCTGAACATCAAACAATAAAAAATGCTCGAAACCCGCTTATATTGCATTGAAATAAAAAACACCAACAATTGATTTCTTGTTCGGTGATTTCGGCTTCGGTTTTGGCCGAAATTCTTCGGAAATATTCGGACTTCGGCAGAAATCGTACTTCGCTTAGTCCCCGGTAAATTTTTCCAAAAAAGTTATGACCGGGGGGGGGACTGATTGGTGAATCAAGTTTTTTACTTCGAAAAATTTTGGCCAAACAGGCTCTTTGACCTACAAGTCCACTTGTCCTACTTGGTGGAAGAAATTTTGATCCACGAAAACAGACAATTCATCATCATTATTTGCTTTCTACAGTGCTGGACGGGGAACGGACATTTCCCCCCCGGACATTCCCCCCCGGACATTCCCCCCCGGACATTCCCCCCGGACATTCCCCCCGGACATTCCCCCCCCCCGGACATCCCCCCCGGACATTCCCCCCCCCCCCGGACATTTCCCCCCCCTGGAGAGAGAATATACTTTTATAGTGGGGCAGTATAGTTGGACTTTCCAAGGTTTTTTGAAGAAAATCCATTTGTTTATCACCTAAATAGTTCATTGCATAATAGTATAGATAATATAAATCGAGGCAGTATAGTCGGACTTGCCTAGTCATTTTTCTGTTCTTATCTTCTACCATCTAACGCAGAGCCCATGGCGGAAGGTGTAGGAGCTGGGGCTGACAAAAGCCTATAAAGAGAACATCCAAGTTAAACATTTCTGCCGAATGTTGGATGCCCTGGCTTACCTGTCGGTCAATGAAATAGAAAGTGGGAAGCTGTACCTTATCAGAAAAATACCACAAGACGATGGCCTGGAAGCTCTGGAATTATTAGTAAATTACTTTGAAGCCACTTATGTTTTCCGGAACGACAAGACGTGTCAAACGTCCAGGAACTGGCGATGGAATTCCAAAACTGAACTTACGTTGGAAGCCGCCATTGTTCCCGCCACCGCTTTGGAACGTTCATGAAGCAACTTTAACAGGGGGTGATCGAACCAACAATATATGCGAGTCCTGGAACTGTGGGTTTTCTAGCCTTGTTGGTCATCGTCACCCCTCGTTGTGGACGCTCATAAAAGCGCTTCAGCAGGACGAAGCAATGGCGTCAACCTCAATCCTAAGGGAGGCTTGAGGAGAGCCACCAGCCAAGAGAGTAAAGCGATCGACGAAGGCGCTTCAATCGGCTCTTTTTTCGTTAACGGATGCACGCCGAAAAAACATAAAAACATTGGAAGATGTCCTAGAGGGTCTAGGACACATTATTCGTTTTAACAATATACACAATTCACGCACGCACATATTTATGGCATGCAAGAAAACACTCTTGCAAAACCACAAATTCATACTACTACATTACCTTGGGGGGGGAAATGTCCTACCTTGGGGGGGGGGGGAATGTCCTAGGGTCTGTCGGGGGGGGGGGGGAAATGTACTACATTCAGCTTGGAGACCTCTTACAAAAGTCAATGGTTTCAACCCCCTCCCTCCAGTCAATGACTGGACGACTAGAGAGGGGGGGGGGTTGAAATCTAAAACAACTTTTCAAAAAAGATGAAGAGAACTAAATCGTCTTTTTCTCCGGAAAAAGTCGATGGCCGGGAAGAACAGAATTTAATCGGAGTAAATTTTAGAACTTTAAATCAGAAATCTTGACTTATCAAGCGCTTTGGCTTACCTGGCGATCGCCAGTTAGCCAGGTAGGCCCGTCCCGGTCCTGTGTATACATGTATGTGCGTATATGTGCGTATGTGGGGCCCGTCAAACAACACGGCCGAGCGGAGCTGTGTGTGTGTGTGTGTGTGTGTGTGTGTGTGTATTAAATCTGGAAAAAATTGTTTTTATATCCTCAAATTGATGAGAAATTCATAAAAATTACTTTTTTTTTACAGTTTTTAATGAGTTGTTAAATTAGACATTCTAAAGCAAAATTCTGAAGACAATAGCTGGTATGAACTGACTTCTAATTGTTATACAATTAAATAATTAGTTGTCTTGTTACAAAAGAACACGTTGTATGTATTTTCTCTTAGTTTTTTGATTGTTGAATTTTAATTAGGAATTTCTGTGACCATTAATAAATGTTGATGTTTGAATATTTTAAAGATTCGATTTGTCTTGCATACCTACTTTGTTTTAACGTCACTATGAGTATATTATTTTTTAAAGCGCATTTATTTAGATATTACAGGAAGACAAGCTTAAGATGTTGAAGTTTTAAATAAATTCTCTGAATGTATAACATTCATGCATTACAAATATATAAAAGTTTCAGGAATATAAGTACTTTTTTCAATATATTAATGAGAACGTTTTCTTTAAAATAAACTAGCATTTCATGTGAAGTAAATAAAAATTGTTATTAAATTAATTAAATAAATAAATAGAACTAGTTATTAAGTTAACTGCAGACGAAACTAAAAAAATATGTTTTTTGCGCTTTCTCAGTTGTGTCCAGGTATGAGCTACTTTGCACAATCGTCTTTTAATTAAACTCATACACGCAAAATACCTTTTTTCTCTTCAAAATACAACAAAATAACATCACAATTAGCCAAATAATTAAGAAAATCCCCAACAGTACCTACAATTTTGCCGCTATCATTCCTCCACAGTGTAATGCGGCGAGTCCATGATCTGCTGCAGAATGTTTTACAAGATTGAAATCAACTGACAGAGAGAAATTCATCTTTCACATTGAAGTTCTTAGGTACAGAAGTCCCATTTATCAACAAAACCCGATTTAAATTGCATTTCTGATTAAATCTTAATTATATAGTGTCCTCTCACGTCAGCGCGTTGCTTTGATAAGATTGTATAGGTGAAAATAATATTGGTGGTAATTGATAAGATTGTATAGGTAAAAATTATATTGGTGGTAATTGATAAGATTGTATAGGTGAAAATAATATTGGTGGTAATTGATAAGATTGTATAGGTAAAAATTATATTGGTGGTAATTGATAAGATTGTATAGGTGAAAATAATATTGGTGGTAATTGATAAGATTGTATAGGTAAAAATTATATTGGTGGTAATTGATAAGATTGTATAGGTAAAATTATATTGGTGGTAATTGATAAGATTGTATAGGTAAAAATTATATTGGTGGTAATTGATAAGATTGTATAGGTAAAATTATATTGGTGGTAATTTTTAAGATTGTATAGGTAAAAATTATATTGGTGGTAATTGATAAGATTGTTTAGGTGAAAATTATAATGATAAGATTTGCATAAGTAAAAATTATATTGGTAGTAATTGTTACAAAGATGGTTTAAGGTTAATTAGAGAAAAAATAAATCAATTGGTTATTCGACCTTCGTATTTTAAAACATATTACCAATTTAACAGCACAAAACTTAAAAATGAAATAACAGATAACTGGGTGTTATTCTTACTATTGGATTGCAGGCGACGTTATTATATCAATGCGTAACATTTTCATAAAGATGAAAAGTTAGAATAACTATGTATTGCACAAAGAAATTAACTTAATATTTGAAATAATACAGTTTTGGCCAAAACGGAGTTGCTATGGGGTATTTTCTGATTGCAACTCCCTTGTAGTTAATACTCGCTTTATGTCCACTTAATATAATTATTTGCAATTGATTTTAACGATGCAAATCGTTAAATCATCAAAGAATAAATTCCATCGGTAATTAACTTTGTAATTTAAAGCCAATTTCATGGCCTGCAAGATGTTTAATGTTTAGTCCTGGTATGTTTTAATACAAGTACTTTCATCGTTCAACTTCTAAAAAAAATTCAGACATCAAAAATGCATCTGTAATGAATTAATTAGAAAAAGTGCATAAAAACTTAAATGATTCTAAATTATTCGCTCAAATTACTTTTCCTTGTGTCATAACAAAATAAATAAAATGTGTGGTTGTTGTTTTATTGCTATAATGTCTGGAGAATTTATTTAAAAGAAGTTTAACTTAATTCTAAGAAAAAATCAGTTCCAGTGTCTTTATTAAACATTATACCATCGCGTCCATCATCATCACAACTTTCATTCATGCTCATCATTATTATAACCATCATTCCCATCATTTTCATAACCTTTATGCCAATCAATATCATAACCAACATGACGATCATCATCATCATAACCACCATCTTCATAACCTTTATGCCAATAATTATCATAACCAGCATTATAACTTCTACCGATGATTAGTTTATTTAAAACATAAAAATCTGAAGAAAAATCTGCAAATGTGTTAACTAAATGGAGCTATCACGCCCATTCTCTTTTTTCCCCTCTCTCTCTCTCTTTCTATTTTTTTTCTTTCTCTCTCTCGCTTTTTTTCTGTCCTTCTCTCGCTCTCTAACACACACACACACGCATACGCACACACACATACGCATACGCACCACATACGCACACACACACGCACACACACACGCACACACACACACGCACATACATACGCATACGCACACACACATACGCACACACACATACGCACACACACATACGCACACACACACGCACACACACACGCGCACACACATTCACATACACACAAACTCACACAGACAGGCGCAGGCAAGCAAGGAGCGGCATAGAGCAAATGACTTGAGCGGCATATATAACGCGCACGGGAAGACATCAAAGGTTCTTTTGATGCGAGATACTTGACTGATGCTCAATTCTTTCTTCGTCACCAACACACAATTTTTTTTGTACCAGCAGTTAGCTGGACCGAGTGAATTATAAATGATTGTTCTCGATAGATTAAACTTTTGTTCTAAATGCTGTTTATTGAAACGTTTTTTGATGCACAGCTTCTTATAAAGGATATTATTTCTTTGATCGCCTAAAAATCAACTGAGTACGGATTCAAAGTAAACTGATCTTCGAAATTTGACCCGTGCTAGTGTGCGTGCGTGGTGCGGGTGCGTGTCAGTGTGCGAGTACGTGTGAATGTGCGCAATGACTTACGTAAGCACCTAAACTGACCTGTCGCCCGGTTCTACTCCTCCGGTCAAAATTCAGCCCTTTCCTCTCCGTTAATCTGGAAATGAAGGAAGAGCCGGAGAATAGCAAGGAGGCGCTCACCTCCAAGTCTGCCGAACCCGCGGAAAACGTAACTTCTACGGAATCGTCGACGGCAGAAGATGACCTTGACCTGGCATCGACGGACGAGGTGAAAGTTTACAAGGATGAGGGAGAAGAAGAAAACAGATCGTCTGAAAATCTCAGCGAAGAAAAATTGGGTCTCGTCATAGAAACCGAGGAGGTGATAGCGAATAATCATATTGTTGTTCACTTGTATTAACATTTTATTTATTTTCTAGTACAGATTTCAATTTGCGATGAAGATCTCATGCAACTTTACATTATATATAACATATAAGAATCTCTGTTGATGCGCTCGCCGTAAGATGATGATAATATGATTTCTTAACAATAAAACAAGAAAGCAGGCTTTGATGTCGGTGGCTGTGTGGAAATCGTGCTGATGCCGATGATGATGATGACGATGATTTTGATGGTGATGTTGATGATGACGATGGTGGTGATGATGACGATGATGGTGATGTTGATGGTGACGATGACGATAATGGTAATGGTAATGGTGATGATGATGATGATGATGATGACGATGATGATGATGATGATGACGATGATGATGTTGACGTTTACGTTGATGTTGACGACGACGATGATGCTGATGACGGTTATGATAATGACTGTGGCGATGACGACACTGACGATGACGACCAAGATGAGGATGTAGATCAGGGTTGGCCAACATACATTCCGCGGCCTGAATCCGGCCCGCCAAAGGTTTTTATCCGGCCCACCAAATCACTTAAGTATATTTCCAAAAATAATTCAAATGTTAATTATTTTATTGGTATGAATCAAGGCAACTATCAGCTGGTTCATAAAATTACGAATAAAATTGTGCAATGCATGCAATGTATAATGATTTAGTTGTTAAACTGATTGCTGATTTTGAGCAAATATTCCATGATTTTAGAAAAACCTTGAGTTAATGAAATCGCTAACTGACCCATTCGATGGTAATCTGAGAGACACTGCTGACCGTTATAAAAAATAACTCGTTGAAATTCAAAATGACAGCGACTTAAAGAGATTATCAGATTATTTTTCGTTTCTAAGATTTGATCACCACAGATAAACAAACCAACAAACAGAGAGACGAGTGAAGTCAAATAATAATAATAATAGTAAAAAATAATAAAAAAGCATTTAACAAAGGCATTTAGAAACGAGTTTTTCAACAAAAACTTTGATCTCAAAAATACACTCGATTTAGAAATGCGAAAGATGTTCAAATAAAGTTTTTTTTAATTGAATCATGTATTGTCATCCAATATAAAGCTATGCTGAAAGTTTCAGCTTCC